>JAJMEO010000012.1:0-439194 GCA_030574215.1 Diddensiella santjacobensis
AAAGATGTCAAAACCAATTCCGAGAGTGGGTTTTTCGAACCAGGTCAGAATGCCATTCTGATAAATGGCGCCCCAGCAACCACGACGGACGATAGCGTTTTTGCTGTTGTTGAGACACTGAAGCGAGAACGTGGTTTTGTCAATAGCTTATCGTCAAGCCTCGGAATTAAACCGGAGGTAGCCGCTAAACTTATACGACAAAACATTATTGGCGAGGCTCAGGTCAGTGGATTGGCGACTCGATACGATTACCGGACATTGGGTCTATTGTGGCTGAATGATATAGAACAAGACCCTCCATATCAGAAGTGGCCAAGTGATTTAACTGGATACTTACGGGACGGCCCACCCGGCCAATTTCACCCGGTTCGACATAACACCCATTCACTGGTCTTAGGAGTTAACCTCTCCAATGAAATGCATCAGAATTTGCTCAAGCAGGCATTTTCAATTGTCGGCCGAGGAGTACCAATACAAATTGGTGTTGTGCCCTTATTCGACGATTCGGAATCTAGGCGCTTAGCGGCAGAAGTAGTTTATATCTCTGAGAATGTCGGATCAGACGCGGCTTTTAAGTACCTGATTGACATTATTATGGAGAAAAGTGATGGGTTTGCAGAGTATTCCGAAGAGGACCCTCTGGAGCATGCGCAAGTTGGCGCTATCATGGATGATTTGGAACTTTGGAGACACAATTTTGACTTTGAGGTTAATGACTTTCCGATATTCGCTAACGGATTCTTGGTCCAACCGTCGTCCAATTGGGTCTATGAGGCCTCAGCGATCTTCCAGTCTGATATTGCGGTCATTCAGAATCTAATTCTCTCGGATCAGGTTAATCCCCTGATATCATTTCGTGACCATCTCATCTTAGATGGCGTGAAGCGTCGCAATAAGATCATAGACCCAAGTGATCTATCTTCGATAACGTATATGGATATCAACCCAATCGTTTCGGCACTGGAGGAAGACTTGGAATCCGTACCTTCGTTTTATGCAAATGGATATGCCACGCCGCATTATGCCACAATATGGATGTTTGCAGATTTTGCCGATGTCTCCTCTTTGGAGCAACTGATTGAATTATTCAAGCTTCTGGAAGAATTCGAGAAGACCCACAAGCTGGAGCTTCGAGTGGTCCCGGTTCACGGTTTGGGAACCCCCCAAGCACTTAACCAAAGAAGTGATAATATCGCCTCTATCATCAGCGCGATACACAAGCACAGGATTCAGCCATATAAAGCTCAGCGGCTTTTAGAGGCAACTTACAGCTATTATTTCAATGATTCTGCGGACGAACTCAAACCTGAAATTATCGAGCTCATGGAAGAGGTAGGTGTCGATTATATGAAATTTACACCTAAGAGCTTGTCAGTGAATTCTGTGGCTTCTGTTTTCACAGAAGCTCTTCAGTATAGGCGGGACCTTCTGGCCCAGCCAATGTTGGTTGTTGGTGGAAGAATTTTGAAGCTTTCGGCAAGGAGAATTCTGGATACTGGAAACCTGAAGTATTTACTCGCACATGAGACGGAGAGCAGAATATACCCCATTCAGAGTGCCATTTTGGCTACTAGGGACGTTGAAATAGGCGAGGAGGATGAAAGTAAGTTTCTTGCGCTCGATAAGATCGTCACACAGTACACAAAGACGTACTACATTCATGACGAGGCTCCATTCTTCTTATCTCGGACACAGTCACGGCTTTCTACAGCTGACTGGAGCAGAAAAAACAGTGCCGTGCGTGCTGGACAATCTCATGGATCTATAATCAAAGTTTCGGCAATAATCGACCCAATCAGCAAAGGTGGACAGGAAATGCTGCCGATTCTGAGTGCTCTCTCAAAATTGCCTAGAGTGTCTGTCGAAGTGATAGTAAATCCAGCTCTGAAGCTGGAGGAAATCCCCCTCAAGAAATTCTATAGAGCACTGTTTCCTGTCGCACCCACATTCGATGCACAGGGTATGCGCAAAAGGGAGTTCATTGAGTTCTCTGACATTCCTGAAGACACGCTATTGAACCTTGATATGAAGGTGCCGCATTCTTGGATTGTCAATCCAAAAGTGAGCGAACATGATCTAGAAAATATCATTCTTAGCAAAGTTGCTGGTGACGCCCTACGTGCAACATACGAACTCACAAACATTTTGATTCAAGGTCATGCTCAGGATATCACTGTTGGCGGTGCACCGACAGGATTGGCTCTTGATATGGCCACGGCAAGCAATCCTCACGTTTCGGATACGATTGTAATGGCCAACTTGGGATATTTCCAGTTTAGGGCAAATCCAGGGCACTGGAAGATCAAGATCCGAGAGGGCAGGTCTTCGGAGGTATTCTCTTTTAATTCTGAATCGGGCGTTCAGGATAGCTCAGTCTTGTTGAATAAGCTGACAGGCTCCACAATATACCCACGGTTTCGCCGTAACAAGGGAATGGAAGAGCAGGATGTACTTGCCCCGGAGGCGAGCTCTTTCTCGTTTTTAAAGCAGGGTTGGAAGAAGCTTCGAGGACGCGAATCAGAACAGGCTGATATAAATATCTTCTCAGTCGCTAGCGGACATCTATATGAGCGATTCCTGAGTATAATGACGGCAAGTGTAATGAAGCATTCAAAGCACACGGTCAAGTTTTGGCTGATCGAGGACTTCTTATCTCCGTCTTTCAAGGAGTTTTTGCCTTATTTGGCTGAGAAATACGGATTTCAGTATGAGCTGGTAACGTTCAAATGGCCTCACTGGCTGCGAGGGCAGACTGAGAAGCAGAGAACAATTTGGGGTTACAAGATTCTATTCTTGGACGTTTTGTTTCCTCAATCTCTCAGCAAGGTAATCTTTGTGGATGCTGATCAGATCGTGAGGACCGATCTCAAGGAGTTGATGGATATGGACTTAGAAGGAGCACCTTATGGATATACTCCGATGTGTGACTCAAGAGAAGAGATGGAGGGTTTCAGATTTTGGAAACAGGGCTATTGGAAGAACTACTTGCAAGGGCTTCCGTACCACATTAGTGCTCTTTATGTGATTGATCTGGAGCGATTCCGACAGCTAGCTGCTGGAGACAGGCTCCGAGAGACATACCAGACCTTGAGCGCGGACCCCGAGTCTTTATCCAATCTGGACCAGGATTTGCCAAATCATCTCCAGAGAGCAATCCCCATTTTCTCACTACCACAGGAATGGCTGTGGTGTGAGACTTGGTGTTCGGACGAAAGTCTGAAGACTGCTAAAACGATTGACCTTTGCAATAATCCTCTTACGAAGGAACCCAAGTTGGACAGGGCTCGCCGGCAGATCCCAGAGTGGACCACGTATGACGACGAGATAGCCACATTAATGCAGGATCATAGAAAACTTTTGGAGGAGCAAAGATGGTTGGGCGATGAAACGAGTAAAGAACATGACGTTCACCAAGAACACTTGCACGATGATCTATGAATTAATGCTAGCGTTGCATGTGTGGAACTCTCTATATAAATAAATAACTTTGGACGTATGTTAGAAGATTTTGCCGAGAACCTTGGAGACCCTAGCATCTTTAGGCTTCTGTTCAGTGTCATTACTTTTGCGGGAAGAGACGGTTCTTTGGATGAATTCCCGTCGTATCTCAGGTTCTTTAGCAGGAGTAGACCGTTTTTGTTGCATATTCTCAATCATCTTATTTCTTTCAACGTTGGCAATGAACATTTTATTTTCCCGAGTGGCCTGGGCGATTTCGGCTCTCATCTTCTCTTGTCGTGACAAGTTTTCGAGAGCAATCTGTTCGGTAAGGTTATTCCATTTGAATTTCGGAAGATACTTGACATTGAGGATATCGTCATAGTAGTACGACCCTTTCTTACCGCCAATCTTGTTTCCACTGAGAGTATCAGCAGAGAGCTTAGCATCTTTTTTCCGCGAATATTCTGCCCATCCTTCTGTGAAGTTCTTCTTCTTATTACCTCCATACTTGACTCGCTTGGCATACGTCTTAGGGTCTTCCGGAGTCAAAAATATACGATTCACCTCTCCAAACCTCGACAAGATCTGTCTTAATTTCACAGGTTTCATATAAGGAGGTATACGAGATAGATAAACAACTCCTGATTTCTTTATCTTATCTGCTTGCTTCTGGATTTCTTCTGCACTCAGTGGTTGTACCTTATTACCTTTTCGTTTTCTCTTATTTGAAGATTCACTCAAATCATCCTCCACTGTCTCTTCATCATCATCATCTTCTTTAGAGAAGATATCCTCATATTTCCGTTTCACCGTTACCAACGAGTTTCTGCTTTCCTCGTCCTCCTCGTCCTCCTCTTGATCGGATCCTTCATCATTCTCACTTTCATCGTCGGATTCTTTGTCAAATCCTCGGATAGATCCAACATCGCTCTCCTCCTGCTCTTCATCAGACAGATTCTTCGAAAACAAGTGTGAATGCTTGTTGCGATTCCCAATCTTTGACATAGTTTCTGCTGTTAAAGGTTTCTCCAGATAAAAAAATATTTGAAAGCCGCGCGGACTGCATGTTTTGAAAACATTCAACCATAACGAGCTGATATTGAATGTATTCCATCAACTCTGTTCTTCCGGTGCCTAAGAAAGAGGCAGAGGCCAAGGGGTCTAATTTAGGAAGGTCGATAGTTGTTTCAAATGAGTTATCGGACTCTCAACGAAAGATTCTCGATGAAACCTATAAAATCCCTGCTTATGGCAAGCGAAAAGGTTGGACGCCCAAGTCACAAGAAGACTTTGGAGATGGCGGTGCATATCCTGAGATTCACGTAGTACAATATCCGTTGAATATGGGACGGAATCAAAAGTCTGGACGACAGTCGAATGCACTTGCACTGAGAGTGGATGGCGATGGCAAGGCCGACTACTCAACAATTGCCAAACAGGGCCATAGTTCGACGAGAAATATACAGTCTTCATTTACGGATCTAATCCCATTACGACAAAGGGCAAATACGGGGAATGTGTCTTTGGAGCGGCCGACCGAAGACACAGTACAGGAGACGGCCCAACGTACAAAAGAGGCTCTTGACAAAATCCTGAATGGTAAGATCGAGAGCTCGAAACCGCAGGCGATAGCCAAAAAAGCGAATGAAGCTACGTATGTGAGATACACACCTAGTAATATGATGGGAGAGTCGAGTGATATCAAGCGGAAGCAAAGAATCATAAAAATGGTCGATGTTGCTGAAGATCCATTGGCGCCTCCAAAGTTTAAGCATAAGAAAGTGCCAGCAGGACCTCCATCACCGCCGCCACCAGTGCTTCGGTCCCCACCAAGGAAACTGACTGCTAAGGACCAGGAGGATTGGTATATCCCCCCAAGTGTTTCGAACTGGAAGAACCCGAAGGGGTTCACCATTGCTTTGGACAAGCGAATAGCTGCCGATGGACGAGGCATGCAGGAACATACTGTCAATGACAACATGGCGAAGTTGTCAGAGGCTTTATATGCAGCTGATAGAAGTGCAAGAGAGGAGATCCGTGAACGAGCAGCCATGCAACAGAAACTAGCGGAAAAGGAAAACGAGGCCAAAGAAGAGCGTCTGCGCGTGTTGGCACAACGAGCTCGGCAGGAACGAGCCAAGCTTGCGAATCCTCCTCAATCTCGATCTCGATCTCGAACTCGGTCGGAATCACGTTCACCGGCAGGCTCACGTACACCTCCAAGACGACGACGTAGACGGTCGGAGGCTTCATCGGATGAGGAGGAGACTGTCGAGGCACGGCGTAGGAAGCAAGATAGGGAGGAGAGACGACGGGAGGCAGAGAAAGATCTGCGACTTTCTAGAATGGGAGCTAGTCGGAGGGTTCAGACAATGGCTAGGGACCAGGACCGGGACATTTCCGAAAAGGTTGCACTTGGGTTGGCGAAGCCGTCACAGCTCAGTGGAGAATCTCAATTTGATTCGAGATTGTTCAGTCAGGTTTCCAGCAGTGGTAGCGGGTTCAATGAGGACCAAGTATATGACAAGTCTTTATTTTCTGCTCAGGCTGCGGTTCAATCGATATACCGAGCTCGTGGTGGAGCCACTCAAGATGATAATAATGACGAAGGTCAGGGTGAGCTTGAACGAGTGACGAATGAAAAGCGGTTCGATGCACTTGATCAACAAGGAAAGGGGTTTGCAGGTTCAGACAAAACTCAACCAAGAGAAGGGCCTGTGGAATTTGAGAAAGATGAAGATGATCCATTTGGAGTCAATCAGATGGTAGCGGAGATCAAACGTGGAAAAGATTACGGTCTTCAAGACAAGTCTAGCTAATTAGAATAAATAATAATAAGTTATAGTTAATGCTAACTATTAATCATAAAGGTCTTCTTGTTCTATTTCTTCTTCATTTGCATCAAATCGTATCAGAGCGTCCCGTGACATTTGAGAAGCTATCACGGCCTTATTGCGTCGAATTGCACTTTGTTCACAGCTTTTAATGGTCCCACTAACTCTATTTACCTTTATAATCACGTTTTTATCATGGATTTTATTGATATAGGTTAGAGCTGCCCAAACAATACGGAAATGTTGTCTTGAAACTCGGATAATGCCTGTCGAAGTAACAGGAGAGAAATATTTCACTACAGACAATTAGAATATCACAATATCTATATATCCAAGTATTAATATTACTTACCTGAGATAGTATTTGCTATGACTCCAATTCCATAATCACCAAAATTGTGATCTATAGCATCACGAACCACACCTATTAGCTTTCTTGCATCCAATGATTTCTGGATTGGTTGACGAAGATCCACCGAATTACGAAGTTTAGATCCTTCTTGTAATTCGGAAAGTTCTTCAGGATAAAGTACTTCAAATAACAGATATCGGGTCTTTAAACGCACCATTGTGGTGTTGATGAAGAGAAACTTTTGTGAGTGCGGGGGACATTAATCAGGGATTATTTTTCAGATAAAATGACCAAGAAGAAACGACATTCGTTTCCGGTTAAGGCCGAACTTGTCAAGTATGGATGGTCAAAGTAATTCTTAGTCGAGGTCGTAGTTCTAATATATATAGATATTATATTCATCGTCACAGTTTGTTTTCGAGATTTGATGAAGGAATCAAACTCAATGATGAACAATGGTATAGTGTGACACCTGAATCCGTAGCCAGGATCACTGCTGAAAGAATAATACAATTGTATCCGGGGACTCAGGATATAATTGATGGGTTTGGAGGTGGGGCAGGAAATACCATTCAATTTGCATGTTCATCATTCTATGGTAAGTCTATTAATATATTCTAGGGAGATTTGATTGGACTAAATGATTGGTTAGTGACATATATTGAAACAAATGAACAAACAGTCGAATTGGCGGTCAATAACTGTAAAGTATACGAAGTGGATCAATATATCCAATTCCGAACCCAAAGCTTTTTTGATTATCATATTTCAAATCAAAATGCAGTGGTTTTTCTAAGTCCTCCTTGGGGTGGGCCTGATTATAAGCAAGAATCAACCTGGAATCTTGATAATGCTTTGCCATACTCCATATTGGATATCATGCATCATTCAAGAACACTTTCATCCAAGATTTGTTTGTTTCTTCCTCGTAATTCCAACCTTGATCAAGTGGCATTATTGGCTAGGGATGGTGAGACTCCAATATTGGATTATTTATATGTTCAAGGTAGATGTAAAGGGATTTGTGTTTACTTTGGAGTGGTAGATTAAATTATTATTAATATTATTAACGTTATTGGCATTAAACTGAAAACTTGGATTCGAAAATCTTTACAAGCTCGGTCACTGCATCTTCAATCTTATCATCATTGGTACCACTGCCTTGGATAGATGCACCTTTTCCTCCACTCCTTCCACCAATATGCTTGGTGACCAAAGTACCAAGATCAGACGCAGAAATGCCCTTGGACGCAGCCTCCTCAGCCACAAAACATCCATGGGCCACCTTACCTTGTTCACCCGCAAACAAATACACCGACTTGCCGGTCTTCTTGGTCTTCACATAAGTGATGGCCTCAGTCAGAGCCTTGGAATTCGCACCAATGTCCGGCACACGAAGAACAAGATAATCAGACTTTTCGTTATCAGTGAAATACGCCGTCACCGTATCAATGGCCTTCTTGGATTCGGCCTTTTGCTTGGCCTTGACCTCGTCGGTTATCCGCTTCTGGATCTTTGCAAACTTCTCATTCAAACGATGTTTGGCAAGAACAGCAATCGACAGCTGCTTAAGTTCGACTCCAACCGCTTTCGCCCTGGCCTCCTTCTCGGGACCAAGAGACTGAGCCTCAAGTAAATCAAGCTTAGCATCAAAGTCACTGGCCATCTTTTGAACCTCGTATGCAGTGTTGCCGGTAACAGCCACAATGCGTCGAATGCCCTTGGCAATCCCACTCTCCTCGATGATAATAAGCTCCTTGATCTCCCCAGTCTTGGCCACATGAGTACCACCACAAAACTCAACAGAGACACCTTCCCATTCCTTATTCTCCGGATCAGCAAGCAAAGTCTCCACAGGAACACCCACACTGACGACCCGCACCGGATCAGGATAAGTCTCACCAAACACTGCTCTCACCCCGTTAATCTTCTGAGCATCCTTGAGAGGCACATCCTTAGCATACACAGTAGAATTCTTCTTGATGTAAACATTGGAAATGTCCTCAACCTTCTCAACTTCCTTCAGCGATAATGCAGCCTTGTGGGAAAAGTCGAATCGCAGCTTTTCAGGCGCAACCAGAGAGCCCTTCTGATCAACTGTATCGCCCAAAACCTCACGAAGCGCGTAATTCAACACATGGGTTCCAGTGTGGTTGTTTCGAATGGGCCATCGTCGAAGCTCGTCATAGCCCACAACAACCTTATCGCCAACCTTCAGATGACCGTATTTCAGATACCCAGTGTGCAAAACATATCCAGCATATACTTGAACGTTGTCGACTTCAAACTCGGATTCACCATCAATGACAATCTTACCAGTGTCGTATTCTTGACCTCCCTGCTCCGCATAGAAGTTGGTCTTGTCAAGAAGAACACCAACCTGTGTCGCTTCAGCCAAGTCTGTGGTTGAGGTCTTGAACTGGCCATTGGCATAAATCGCCACAATACTGGCCTCAATATCTCCATTATTATACTTATACTCGTCGTTGGTTCTGGGCACATTGTTGTTTTTGTCCAATTCGCCCAATGCGTGAACATCAAGTTTAAGCAGTTCCTTTCCTGCAGATGTCTTACCACCCTTGGAAGCCTCTTTAGACTCGAGTCGCGCGGCCTCGAATGCCTTCTCGTCTATTTCCAAGCCGGCCTCTTCCGCCATCAACCTAGTGAGATCAACGGGGAAGCCATAAGTATCATAAAGTCTCCAGACATCCTTACCACTCAAAAACTTTTGCTTACTCTCGATGGCTTGTGCCGCATATTGCTCAAACAATTTCTCGCCTCGGTCCAAAGTACGGGAGAAGGATTCCTCTTCCTCGTTCAGGATCTCAAACACATCTTCAGTTCTCTTCTTCAACTCAGGGAAGATATCGGACACCTGGTCAATAAGAGTCGGCGCCAAACGCGAGAAGAAGGTGCCGATAGGCACGTCAAACTTCTTACGAACATATCGTGCTCCACGGCGAAGAATTCGTCGTAGCACATAGCCTCTACCGTCATTATTTGGGACACCGCCATCGGCAAGGGCAAAAGTCAAGGTCCGAACATGATCGGCAACAACTCTATAAGCCATATCGATGCCATCTACGTCGTCATCTCCGAATTTGCCGCTGTAGGGCCGGGCCGCTGTCAGTTCCTGGATTTTTTCAAACAGGGGAATAAATACATCAGTATCATAATTGGAATGTTTATCCTGTAGAACCGACACCAGTCGTTCGAACCCCAATCCTGTATCGATATGTTGAGCGGGGAGAACCTTTAGGGATGAATCCGGTTCTCGGTTATATTGGATGAAGACGATATTCCAGATCTCCAGAACCATTGGATCATCCATGTTGACCAGATGTGAAGCATTTCGTCCTCCCAAACGGTCATAGTGGATCTCACTACAAGGGCCACAAGGGCCTTGGTCGCCCATTTCCCAGAAGTTATCCTGGTAGCTACCAGGAAGAATATGGTCTTCAGGAACACCAGTATCGAGCCAAATTTGCTTGGCCTCCAGATCCGGTTCCAGACCGGATTCGGGATGTCCACCAAAGTATGTCACATACAGTCGATCCGGCGAAAGACCATAAACAGTCGTCAGCAATTCCCAAGCCCATGGGATGGATTCTTTCTTGAAATAATCGCCAAATGACCAGTTTCCCAGCATTTCAAAGAATGTATGATGATAACTGTCTCTTCCAACATCTTCCAAATCATTATGTTTACCACCAGCACGGATCACCTTTTGAGAATTGGTTGCACGGGTCAACTTGGAAAGCGAAGATGATGGATCGACCGTACCAAGAAAGATCGGCTTATATTGGTTCATTCCTGCGTTTGCAAACAAAAGTGTCGGATCATCATAGGGAATGACAGATGAACTGGGCCAAAAAGTATGATTCTTGTTTTTGAAATATTCCAAATAAGTGTTGCGAACCTATGTAAATCCCCATTTAGTATCGTGAACCAACTCGATTTTTGTTGAACAACTCACCTCAGATGAAGTCCAATTCTTCTTTGATACCGTCATTCTACTTTGATTTCTAACCGTGACCCAACTATATATTGATTTGCAAGTTGTGGTCCTCTTGTACATAAAAGTAAAGGCGAAAAGTTGGTTGAATATTTTCTGAGTTGGAAAAGGCTTGGGAACCCCCCCGCCAAATGCCAAACAACTTTGATTGAGTCATATAATGATAAGATATTGTAAAACGATGAGTAACTTGTTGTACATAGATATGAATTTTGTAGGAGGAGGAACAAAAGTCACCGGGGTGACATTATATACGGTATATCTATATGTTTATTTGGCATCGGCAGCCAACTTCTCACTCTTGGAGATGACTTCTTCAATACCTCCCACCATATAGAATGCTGCTTCGGGAAGACTGTCATGCTTTCCATCGAGGATTTCTCGGAATGACTTGACGGTTTCTTTCAAAGGAACAAGACGTCCTTCAAGACCGGTGAACACAGTGGCCACAGCAAATGGTTGGGACAGGAATCTTTGGATCTTTCGGGCCCGTTCGACCGTGAGTTTATCTGCTTCAGACAATTCGTCCATACCAAGAATGGCAATGATATCCTGGAGTGACTTGTAAGATTGCAAAGTTCGTTGAACCGAGGTGGCCACATCATAATGTTCTTGACCAACCACAGCAGCGTCGAGAAGACGCGAGTTGGAGTCAAGAGGATCCACAGCAGGGTAGATACCCAATTCGGAAATGGAACGAGACAATACGGTGGTGGCATCCAAATGGGCGAAGGTGGTGGCAGGAGCAGGATCGGTCAAATCATCAGCTGGCACATAGACGGCCTGCACCGAGGTGACGGAACCCTTTCGGGTGGTGGTGATACGTTCTTGTAAAGCACCCATATCGGTTGAAAGAGTTGGCTGATAACCGACAGCAGAAGGAATACGTCCCAACAAAGCAGACACTTCGGAACCGGCTTGGGTGAAACGGAAAATGTTGTCGACGAACAGCAACACATCTTGACCTTCCTCATCACGGAAGTATTCGGCAATGGTCAGACCGGTCAAAGCAACACGGGCACGGGCTCCCGGAGGCTCATTCATTTGTCCGAATACAAGGGCGACCTTGGATTCACCTTCAAGGTTGATGACACCGGTTTCAATCATTTCTCGGTACAAATCATTACCTTCACGGGTTCGTTCACCGACACCGGTGAAGACTGAGAAACCACCATGGGCCTTCGCGATATTATTGATAAGTTCTTGAATAAACACAGTCTTACCCACACCGGCACCACCGAAAAGACCAATCTTACCACCTCTGGCATAAGGAGCAAGTAGATCCACAACCTTAATACCCGTCTCAAGAACCTCAGCACTGGTGGACTGTTCTTCGAAAGATGGGGGTTCGGCATGAATAGGTCTGAATTTATCAGCCTTGATTGGTCCACGTTCATCAATGGGTTCACCAATAACGTTAATAATACGGCCAAGAGTACCACGTCCGACAGGAATGGTGATGGGAGCACCAAGATCCTTAACCTCGGTGCCTCTAACAAGACCTTCAGTACCATCCATAGCAATTGTTCGTACAGTGTTTTCACCCAGATGTTGGGCCACTTCAAGCACCAATTTTTCTCCCCCGGGTTTTTGGATCTCCAAAGCATTCAGAATAGCAGGCAATTTATCCTGTTCAAATTGAACATCCTATAAAATAAGTTAGTCCATCCATGTGTTTTTGGTTGCAATATAATTTTCATCAACTTTGATGTTGGGGTTGGGATCTGATGCGGTGATTGGCTGAAATCCAAGAATTTTCACTTCAATCACCTAAAATGCAAATCGACAAAAACCATTTGGAAAAAAAAACTTACAACAACAGCACCAATGACAGTTCTATAACCCAATAGTTAGTAAAGATCATTATCAATTAAAGAAATCCTCGATTAAAAATATAATATTTGGACCGACGGAACGGACCGAATCGGAATGGATCTATCTCTTCTCTCCTCTCTTTTGAAAGATTCAAATAAACATGAAATCCCCCAAAATTCCAAAAAAAAGAAAGCCAATCATCATCAATGATCCCAATTTCAATTATATATAATCGTTTCATCCATGATATCAATTGAAAATAAACCAAACATATTCATCACTTACCTTATACGACCAATAGAAGTGGCCTGGGAAGCCATGGTACGGGCTCCAAACAAACGATTGTTAGCCTGGACAACCCGGTAGGCATTGCGCGATACACGAGGAATTAGACGTGGAAGGACCATTCTGTTTCTTCAAACTTCTGGGTTGGAAGGTAGACACAGGGTTTTGCAAAGAGAAGTGAAGAAGTGTTATTGGTAGAGAGACATCACTAAAAAATATCCTCTGTGATTTTACCGCGTAAATCCCAGTCCCCAGTAAGATTCAGCATTAAACTTTGCATTTCTTTTCTCCCAACAACGAATTTCAAAGACTTTTTTAAAGTTCTGAGTTCGAATCGAACGAAACGTTATATTTTCGTAAGAGATTCAATCAATAACGGTTTTAAAGGAGTTGGAGCGCGTTCGTTTGTATAGTTCTATGGCTGTGGAGCACGATTTTGGTGTATACCAACTCATTACGTAATTACTAGAGAACTTCAGGGTAGATAAAAATGGGTGACAGTTCCAACTTCCATGGACCAGGGGTAATAGTAGGTAGGGCAGTACGTTGACGATTCCAATGACGAGTCTTGAAGATGTTTCTCCGGAGAATCAGTAAGCAATAAGAGATAAATGCTCCATTTTGTAATCACCCTACTGATGACTACTTTCTTGCGAAGAGAAAGAAGAGGTACTTTTAATCTCTTTATAAACCGAGAACGGTTCGAATAACATCCGTGGGTAGGAGTCTGAGCACTTTCCTTTTTCGCTGCTGCCGGACCATATAATCGTTATAGCTTGTGGTTCCATTAACCACATCCCTTTCAAAGCCAATATCGATAAGAATGGAGTTATTCCTAGTATTCAACTCTTCCAAGAAGTCTTCTAGATCCGCTTTGATCTCAGCCCGCTCCTTACTGGCGGCCTTCCTCAAATCGTCAGCAAAACGCTCCTTGAGAAGGAGTTCTGTTCGTTTCAGAGAAACGGCCTCCATCTTCCTATCATACGTTTCTCTCTCCTCACTCAAAGTCTGCAGTGCTCCTGCCAAAGCTTCATTCCCCACTAACTGCTTCACGCACTGATATTGTTCATACTTGCGAAGCCGACTCTCACTTATCGTCACCGGCTCAATCACTCCAGTCAAGCAGAATTCTCTTACAAGCACTCCCATTATCGGCATCAATTTATCTGTTAGGACATCTGAATATGTCTTGAGCTCTATGTTAAGCTCAGTCCTCTCTTTGCTGATGGACCGCTTCAACTCGTCAGCGAAGAATTCCTTTGCAGCAAAAGCATCTCGTTTTCTAGCGACTGCCTCTCTCTTCCTTTCCAGTTTTTCACTCGTTTTCCCGAACTTGAAAAGCCCGTCCTTGAGTTTACTTCTGCGAGCCTCTTCCTTGGCTCTCGTTTCATTAGCAGCAACGGTCATGTTCTTCCCTAAGAACTCTGAGAGTGCCTCGACAAAGTCGTTTTCTTGTAGTGTAATACGAGCCGGTTCATCTGGAGCAGTCGTAACATTCCGAGAGTCGCTGTAGAAAGGCGGGGGATCTACAAAAGGTGGATGTTAGGCATGTAGACAGGTGCGGGTTATCACTTACAGCAGCGTCGTTAAGGATACAGCAATAGCACAGTCCACCGCTGTCGGCGGCATGATGCATTGCAATTGCGACAAATTCTGTATATGTATAATGGCATACCCGCAATATTTCCATTCTGAGAGCCATGGTCACGGCAAGAACCACCAGGCTCTTCATCAGCCGAGGAGATAAGAACCATTCAGGTGAAGACTCGGTGAAGACTCAGTGAAGAGTAACCGCCATTAAATGCGTTTCTTATATCTTGGTTAGGCAGTATCGTTAAACTTTATGGTGTTCGTGGTGCTGCAGATGCCATTGTTAAAACAACCAAAAGCGGTAAGACTTAAGTTTATGGCAAATTTCTTTTAGTCTTTCTGTCGCCGTCAGCATCGCATTCTTTCATTAAGGACCGGCATACTAATAATGTGCGTTTTTTTCGCTCAGCATGTCTGCTATTGCTAGCGAAATGAGAAGCTCATCAAAGGAGCTAGAACTCCGTTCGACAGTTCCGGATCGATATTGCTCCAGAGAATGCATCTTTCAGAATCTCCGCCCATAATGGTCAATAGATTGACAATAATTAAAAAGTTATCGTACGGTTGCGAACTTTTAGCTTGAAATGCTCTCATAAACCGAAATTGCGACAATTCAGCACCTATCTTATGGCTTATCCGCTCTGTAAGACATAAGATATCACAGAAGGTAAGCCATTTCCAAATCTGCTGAATCCAACATTATATGAAACCATGATATGAAAGATGCTGTTGTGTTTCCAGGCCCATTGTGCCGACCGACCACCTAGCTCAAAAAATTGACACCCTTAGAACCGCGAGCACTCCTGCGACATTGAAGACCTTAGAAATGTACTTCAAATGAAATAGACGGAAACCGGTCGGTACTTAAGCCTACTTGGACTGCGTTGCACATTGGTTCATGATCAGCTGGTCCGCACATTGAATCGAAATATGGTGTTTTTCCGTGGTGTGACTGGAGTGTGAACACAAACCCTGTCAGAACTTATTGAAGTTGCGGTATATTCTAGAATGTATAGAGTACCCAATGGCCCCGCAACCTAACGAGAGGTAGTACCAAACAATATAAGTCAAGTAAGGGAATAGAAAACCTTTCAAGTGGGGGAACAACCTTGAGTGGGTTTATCGACGTGCGTAAACCTAGGCATTGTCTTGACTCTTGAGATGTGTGTTCTGAGAACTTCTACTATGGTTATATATATTAATATTCTATGTAATTCAAGTGATGTTTATTGATCACCTTACATTTTATTTCAACTATATAACTGTATTATATCAACCTCATAACATATTTCATTCAGTTTAGCACTGAAGAACTATACTCTATTTTATTATACAAGTGGTCTTTATCATTCATTGTATAGTACACTCCACCATGACCTGGCGTGTTGTGCGAGTTGAGACTAAAGCTAGCGCCGCAGAATCGGCGCAGACCTTCCCGGCTGGAAGATACAGAGAATAGGGTTGTAAACCTCAACAGAACTTTGTTCTGAGTTGAGCCGCAACTTGAGCGCCGCCGCCGCCATCGTTACGACCAGTGGGCCATTTCTGCCAGTGCCATAATCGGCGCCATAATGACATCATGTCACCATAATGACACCATAATCTCACCTAAGACTCACCTTTTCGGTCGTCCTTAACAACCTCAATGTCACGTGAATCTTTGACTATCGTCAACCTTTGATCAACCTCCTTGAGCTTCCCCAATTCTGGTCTTGTTTATCGACATATCATTATTATTTGGTTGCTTCTTCTAGTGCATTAGCACAATCATACTTGCGTCAGAAGATCATGCATTAGTCATTCCTGACTCCTGTTTGTTGTTCTTGATCTTGATTTTCATCCTGAAGACCCATACTAATCTTCATTATATGATCTATCTTCATTCCTCTATCGACCTCATGATCATGGCTGCTTCAAGACCCCTTTCTTTGGATCTTTGATTTCAAAGCATGGTTTCATTATAAATATCTATAGTATTTCCCTTTCTATTAGTTCCTCAGATTCTTCAGAATAATCGGTTTTTGAATATACATTCTTGTCTATAAATTACTACTCCAATAACTATCAACGGTGATTTCGCAAGTAAGTGGAAACTCGCTTTCTCACGATGCTTATTAAACACTTGAGGCAAGCTCTGCGTTTGGAATTATAATAAGTGATCCTATGATTGTCATCAATACCAGTGACCAGTCCATTAGATTTCCGGTATTATGAGTAAGCTCCCACAAACCCACTCCAATTGATGTTTTCAACAAATTGTCTAAAATCTGGAAAATATTTCAAAGGATGACCTCCCGTTATTTTTGCAGTTGATAGGCGATTAATGCAAGAATGACAACAAGGCTGGACGGTTTCCTCGGTGTATAACGTTTAATAACCAGACATTGGCCAGTAAGTTGCAACCATCTTTGGTACTCTGGTGCATTGACATCTTTCAAAGTTAGATAACATTAGAAATTTCCATCTGGTTAAGATTTGAGCGTCGAGGGCTCAACTTGACGCACTATGACCATGGATTCTGCTACGGTGCTCTCGCCGTATTCAAGCGCCAAACCATTAAATAGTTGAGTTCTGGCAGACTATACGGACTGAAAGTCTATCTATCTTACATTGGCAGAGTAAGAAATAGGCCACCGGACAAAAACGGGTTGATTGATTGATTGAAAATCATTTATTGTCTATCTAACGGGGAAAGGAGATGAGAGCGGTGAGCGCCGCGCATCATGCGGCGCGTATCTCGGCAGGATCAATTTGTGGGTTTGCTTCGAGCGCACATCGCAACACCTGATTTGTGCATGTTCACATAGAGTATAGAACACAGTAAAATATCTCGAATGAGAGATATTAAATGTCCACATCATCACCAGTACGAAATATATGGGAGAAATGCCCGCATTTGTCGCATTGAAGGGGATGATCTCGCCGACTGCAACTCAGATACTCGCGGCGACATAAATTTTTGGCAAGACGCGAATATAAGAATCACAATTAACTGTTGGCATCTGACTGGCCATCGCTGGTGCATATTTCGTCAAAAATTACTATCCTGGCCGCCCGGACCTGGTTCGGCCGTTGGAGCATCAGCTCTGGCTTTCTCGTTTCGTTACATTAACTGGCACAAGCAGATCTCTTTGATAAGCTTGATATGCTCATGGTCAAGAAAGATGACAAAAAAATAAAAGAAATTTGTCATAAACTTAAAATTTACCGCTTTTGGTTGTTTTAATTATGGCATCTGCAGCACCACGAACACCATAAAGTTTAACGATACTGCCTAACCAAGATATAAGAAACGCATATACTGGAGGTTACTCTTCACTGAGTCTTCGCTGAGTCTTCACCTGAATGGTTCTTATCTCCTCGGCTGATGAAGAGTCTAGCGGTTCTTGCCGTGACCTTGGCTCTCAGAATGAAAACATTGCGGGTATGCCATTATACATATACAGCATTGTCGCAATTGCAATGCATCATGCCGCCGACAGCGGCGGACGGTGCTACTGCTGTATCCTTACGACGCTGCTGTAAGTGACAACTCGCACCTGTCTACATACCTAACATCTACCTTCTGTAGATCCCCCGCCTTTCTACAGCGACTCTCGGAATATTGCGACTGCTCCAGATGAACCGGCTCGTATTACACTACCAGAAAACGACTTTGTCGAGGCACTCTCAGATTTTTTAGGGAAGAACTTGACCGTTGCTGCTAACGAAACGAGAGCCAAGGAAGAGGCTCTCAGAAGTAAAATGAAGGACGGGGTTCTCGGACGTAAGCAGCCGAGGTTCAGGAAAACGAGTGAAGAACTGGAAAGGAAGAGAGAGGCAGTGGCTAGAAAACGAGATGCTTTTGCTGCAAAGGAATTCTTCGCTGACGAGTTGAAGCGGTCCATCAGCAAAGAGAGGACTGAGCTTAACATAGAGCTCAAGACATATTTAGATGACTTAAAACGCAAATTGAAGCCGATAAGGGGCGTGAGTGCAAGAGAATACTGCTTGACTGGACTGATTAAGCCAGTGATGATAAGTGAGAGTCAGCTTCGCAAATATGAACAGTTGCCATACGCGAAGCAGTTAGTGGGGAATGAAGCGCTGGCAGGAGCACTGCAGACTTTGAGTGAGGAGACAGAAATGTATGATAAGAAGATGGAGGCGGTTTCTCTGAAACGAACAGAACTCCTTCTCAAGGAGCGTTTTGCTGACGATTTGAGGAAGGCCGCCAGTAAGGAGCGGGCTGAGATCAGAGCGGATCTAGAAGACGTCTTGGATGAGTTGAATACTAGGATTAACTCGATTCTTATCGATATGGGGTTGGAAAGGGATGTGGTTAATGGAACCACAAGCTATAACGATTATATGGTCCGGCAGCAGCGAAAAAGGAAAGTGCTCAGACTCCTACCCACGGATGTTATTCGAACCGTTCTCGGTTTATAAAGAGATTAAAAGTACCTCTTCTTTCTCTTCGCAAGAATGTGTCACAAGTTGTGTGTAGTAGTCATCAGCAGGGTGATTACAAAATGGAGCATTTATCGCTTAATTCTTACTGATTCTCCGGAGAAACGTCTTCAAGACTCGTCATTGGAATCGTCAACGTACTGCCCTACCTACTACCCACCCGGTATGTAGTACCCGGAATGGGTTTATAAGATCAGCCTAGGAGGTTATAGATTATCGGATTGGCCAAAAATATAGTAATTGGGTAAAGACTCCGTACGACTCACAAGTTAACTCTCGTAACTGGTTATTCGTAACCGCGATCTGCCAAGTACTTTGTTAGACTTTTGGGGCCACGAGATGCATAACTTAGCATAAGCGTATTTCTCTAAGTTGATATTCACGCCCTTATCGATATGATGGACCAGGGGAGTAAAGATTTTCCAGGAAACTTCGTGTGCGTCATCTCGAACGAAATTGGAGTGATCTACCTTAAAGGTATCCGAAATAGTGGCGAAGGCTTCATATGCCTCAGGAATGTGAAGTTCATAGTATAGCCGGCGGTAGCTGAGGTCTAAGTCAGTCACGATAAAATTGAGTGAATGTTGTGTTAATGTTGGTAGATAAATGATCCATGGGAGTATAATTAAAACTGTTTCAACGGCTATTTATTATATATTTGCAAGATAAAAAGATTGTAGAGGTAATTCTATGATTTAAGCGAAATTTGAATTCGACAAGCTAGGTTTCTCCGTCATTTCTTTATGTGTTCGGCTGTTGGTATCGTCTTTAATTGCATGCAAACTGCAGGGTCTGATGATCGTAATAATTGCCTTTTTCGGGAGCGATTATATCAAAGGAAGAATCAAGTTTCATATAGTTAGCAAACCAAGGGTAATAATTAATAGATAAATAATCAGCATAAAAAAATTGCAGGCACTTTTGGATTTGCAAAGATCGTCTAATTGTTGGCCAGCGATCTAACTATGGCATCTCTTTGAGCTGACTCGTCGTAAAAACATTAAAGTCTGTCCTCAGGTACTCGGATAAATATAGCTGATATCTTCTGCATTCAAGCTCTTAAAAGCAAAACACTATTACACAAGGTCAATGCTCATTACTATTAGCAATCCTGCTACTCATTGAATTTTGTACAAACGGGTGTCGAAAGGGACCATTCTCCGTATGAAAATGAAAAATGTCCGACCCATTTTGGTATTTGGTCGAATTTTCGTGGTTTTCTATGTAATTGAAGAACTTAACGTCATTCAAAGTCAATTTAAACTCAACGAAAAGATCAACTCTAGATTCATATTAGCGGGAGAATACGATTTAGATCAAATTAAAAAATGATAATTAGTATACGGAAGACCTAATTAGTTTAGACAAAGTTTGAATATCATTTATAAATCTGTCATCTGTAATGATATTTATAGTGTTGAACTATAACTTAGGTCTGTTAGATAGTAACGTTACTGGATTTGACAAAATAATTAGTGTTGATTGATGAGATTTTAATCGGGGATTCGGGACGGCTTAAATCTCAAAGTGAGTTTAAGTGACAGCTGGCAAATCTCAGACCCAAATCGCACCACTCACCACTTAGAGACCTAATTGAATTTCACAGATCCGATTCAACAAACGGAAAAAATATCTAGAAATGTCATTGTTCTCTGCTAAAATAGTTTCAGTTTTATCTGGTGACAGTCTTATTCTTACCCCAGTCATCAAGGCAGGTGGTGATCCGGCCACTGCAGTGGAAAGGACTTTGTCGTTGGCATATGTCACTTCCCCGCGTTTGAGCTCGAATGAGCCGTATAGCGTCGATGCTCGCGAGAAACTACGAACTCTTCTGGTTGGCAAGCAGATTCAGTTTAAGGTGTTATATACTATAAATGGTAGAGAATATGGCGATGTAATTGCTCCTATTTTTTCGTCATTGATTGAAAAAGTTCTCGGTGACGGTGTGGCCAAATTGCGAGATGACGCTTCATCAAAAGATGGTTATGAGGATTATGGTGATAATCTTGAAAATGCAGAGTCTAAAGCTAAACGGGCCGAAACTGGGGTATGGTCGTCCAAGATCCTTTCCATCGAGGTGGAATCTGTCGTTCCAGAATATGCCATCAACCCAAGTAAACAATATGAAGCTATCGTCGAGAGGGTTATTTCTGGTGACCGACTACAAGTAAGAGTCATTCTCGCCAAAAACAAGCATTTTGTGGGTCAAGCACTTATAGCCGGAATCAGAGCTCCAAGATCGCAGTCTGCAGATAGCCCCGCTGAACCCTATGGAGAGGCTGCAAAGAGATTTGTGTCTGTAAGACTTTTACAAAGATCAGTCAAGGTCAGCATCCTGCAACTTTCGAGTAACGGTGTCCCTATTGTATCTGTGGTACATCCAGTTGGCGACATCGCCCAGTTTTTGCTTTCGTCGGGCCTAGCATCAATCGCCGATTGGCAAAGTCAATATCTTGGTGCTCAGAAGATGTCAGCCCTACGTGCTGCCCAGAATACTGCCAAGGAAGCCAAGCTCAATCTCTACAAGGATTCCACAAAGCCTTCTGCAGCATCCTCTAAGAAATTTGAAGCCGTTATTGCCAAGGTTGTGTCCTCTGACGTTTATGTTGTACGTCTCGCCAATGATGAAGAGCGTACTGTACAGCTGTCTTCCGTGAGAGCTCCTAGGAAAAATGACTCTGTTCAAGAACCCTACGTGGCTCCAGCCAAGGAGTTTGCCAGATCAAAACTTATTGCCAAGAAGGTGTTTGTAAATGTCGATGCTGTCAGACCAAAATCCGACCAATTTGATGAAAGAGAGTTGGTGACCATCAATCTGCAGGACAAAAATATCGCTCTTCCAATAATAGAGAATGGTTACGCTACTGTTGTCCGCCACCGTAAGGATGATGAAGATAGATCGCCAATCTGGGATGAACTTCTGGAAGCAGAAAGCAAAGCAATTGCAGCAAAGAAGGGTATGCACTCCAGCAAGCCGCCTTCCGCCGAAAGAACTGTGGATGCCTCGGAGACGATTGTTAAAGCAAGGGGATTCTTGGCTTCTCTAGAAAGGCAGAACCGGATCCCCGCTATTGTAGATTTTATTTCTGGTGGTGGTCGTCTTAGACTTCACGTGCCTCGAGAGAACTGCATTTTGACATTGGTCTTGGCTGGAGTTCGAGTGCCGAAGCCTCAAGAGGAATACGGCGCCGAAGCTTTGGATTTTGTTTCAAAACGACTGTGGCAGAGAGATGTTCAGATTGCCGTCAGTAATGTGGACAAGATTGGCGGCTTCATTGGCCACGTATACCTCCCTGGAAAGAATATCCCTCTTTCTGTTGCTCTGGTCAGAGAGGGTTTAGCTGAAGTCCACGACTACTCAGCTCAGCAGAGTGGCTTTTATCAACAGCTCACCGAGGCTGAAGAAGCAGCCCAGAAAGAAAAGAAAGGTCTATGGGTCAACTACGTTCCGGAAGTTGAGACTACCACTGCTGCCGAAACTAGTGGTGCTGTTGAAGAGCCCAGCTCAGGACCAAGCCTTAATTACGTGGATGTGAAGCTTACCGATGTCTCTCCAGAAGGAGAGATCTCGTACCGCCTCCTCTCCAAGGAACCGCAGTATTCAAAACTTGCCGCTGACCTCAACTCATATAACACTTCTGCTGCTAACTCTGCTCAATTTGCGTTCAAGTCCTCTATAAAAAAGGGTGAATTTGTTGCATTACAGACGGCGCCCGGAAAGTTTACTCGAGCGAAAGTCCAGTTTTTCGAGAAGCCAAACAAATACACTGTCCAACTTCTTGATATTGGGGCTCTCAAGACTGTGGGAGCAGAGGTACTGAGACCTTTGTCATCTCAGTTCCTCCCGACAGCTCATGCGCCATATGCAAAGACAATTGTTCTTTCTTTTGTGCAGCCACCAAGAGATTATCTGGAAGATTATGTTGCTTATCTGAACGATACTTTAAAAGACAAACAGGTGGTTGTCAATATTGACTCGCCTGCTAGTGCAAGCCCGGCATCGGCCACTATTTACACGGCTTCATCGAAAGGAGCCCACGATTCGGTCAACTCTTATTTGATTGATGAGGGATTCGGCTTTGTGGCTACAGAGTTACCAGCGTGGGCGAAGAAGGAAGCATGGAAGCCAATTATGGATAGTTTGAAGGATTTAGAGAATGACGCAAAGTCTGACCATGTGGGAATCTGGCAATATGGTGACCCAAGGATCACGGAGGACTAGCTCTTCAAAAGGCGCGGCGATCAAAAATGACATAATTATGTATAGTATGCACTACTGGCTATCGCCATAGAACTTCTTGAAAATAAAATGTAGCGTTAGGTTGGTATTGAATTTGACCATGTCATCAAACAGAGGCATGTACTGCTTGTTGTTGTATTGTTGACCCAGCAAGTCGTCTAGCGTAAGATCTGCTGTGGCACCCGGTAGTGCAATCGAGCCGTAGGCGACCTCTATATTGAAGACACCGACCTGGTCAGATGAGAAGGTAAAAGTGACTTGACCGTACTGACGATCTGTATACCCATTCAACTCGACAAGAATGCCCTTTTCGAATAAATTCGATGCTGAGTACTTGTAGGATCCAAACTTAGGTACCTTTCCGGACTTTTGCAGATCACGCATGTGAAAGTATTGCTTAGTGAACGGGAAAACAAGAGTCTTTTTCTTTCCTTTCTTGGTTTGAAGTGTGGACATTGCCTGCTCGATATAGTCATTATAGGTCTTCAGCTGCTGTTGGAGGTAGCCCTCTTTTTCACTCAGACTAGCCAAAGTCTGATTGATTGATCCCATCTCCTTTGAGCGCAATACTCGACGGTTGCGTTTAGTACGAATATCCATGACAATTGAATTGAGCATTTCCTGATAGTTGTCTTCCCGAGATATCCTTCCGTATGACTCGAGCTCTATGACTTTCTCCAGGGCCAGGAGTTTCAATTCCCGATAACTAATTCGAGAAAGATCTCCTAGTATGCTCTCTGAATATGCGATATTTCTCTTCCCTCGCTCAATCTTTTCCTCACGCAGTATTGCCTTGAACTTTTCTTCGTGTTCAGACATGACTGGGGACACCAAAATCTCAAGCAGATTGGCACCCGTCTGAACTCGCAGCACATAGATCATGCACCTCTTAGCCGCAACGAACAAAGAATTGACCTCCGCCTCTGGATCCTCGACACGGCAGAAGCTCGGGTTCAAATCCAGCTTAACTTCGGTAAATCGAGCAATATTGAGAATCTCTCCAGCATCATTTGGCAGGTTTCCTAGTTGCTTGATAACATCTCGAAGCGAATCATTGGACCCCGGTGCAATGTCACCCAACTCCTGGCAAACGAGCGAGTGCATGGCAAATATGTCTGACGACTTCATATACAATGTTGGCCGACGATGCGAGGTAAGGTCATCAAACACGTTCATCTCATACTCTTGCTCCAAGTCCGCGATTAAGATCATTTTCTTGAAGACTTCTCTCATCCTGACGGCTGAGTTCTTGACGTAATCATTAAGAGGCTGCAGATAGACGTTTTCTCGCGAAAACGGCTTTAGCGACGCGATTTGAGAAAGCATTTTCGATATTTCAGAGAGATTCCTAGACTGAAGCGGACCCAAAGCAATCTTAACAATGCCATAGTTATCTGCAGCAAGGATCGCAGGGTTAAAATAATTTTTGAAAAAAACATGGCCAACCATACTGAGCAGCCTGTCGTCAGACTCCTCGGGAAAGTTGCGGGATGCCGTGCGATAAACCTCGCGAGCAATGAAGCGAATGTGATACGGCAGAGTCTCTACATTTTCCTCGATGGCGTTCAGAAATTCGGTAGTGAGCTCTCGAAGATTTTGCAGATTTGTGATGAAGGTGGCTCGGGCCTCCGGATCTTGGATCGCCTCATCAACAGGAAGATTTGGGTCCCTCTGACTTAGCCTCCCCGTTCGCAGTTCTTCATTATTAATCGATGCACGATAGATCGCCAGTGGGTCGCTTTCCAAGTTTAGATCTGGATTATCCACCACAAGAGAAACAGGCTTAGCCAGCAACAATCTCAGAAATTTCCTTTCTTTTGTCGCACGACTAATAGCGGCAACTAGCTTCCAAAGTATGAAGCTTCCACGGAGGAATGATTTTGGAGAATCGCAAAACTCCATCTCCTCTCTGATGCTTCGCGAAATGAGCTGAAGGAGAAAGAAATCCTCTCTTCTCTTTTGAGCATATCCGTAAAGAGTCATTACCAATCCCTCGAGATCTTTGATCTCTTTGTCGGCAATGGAATTCTCCCTCAGCTTCCGAAACAACCTTGCAAGGTACCCAGGCTGAGTTTGGAGAATATAGAAAAGCCCTTGGTAAAGCTCCAAACGGCGCCGAGAAGCTTTATTTAAAGCCTTGAAGTCAAACATATCTCCAACACCGTTGACAGTGTTGTATCCCCTGAATCCTTTATTGCGATGTCTAACGAGCTCGTCGAGGGTAATCTTATTTTTCAGCAACAATGCGATTTTAACATCAAGCTGTGTGATGAACTGTTCCAACATCTCATTATTTCGAACCTCGTCAATAACTCGCTTTCTACTATGCTCGAGCTCCACCTCCTGCTCGAAATCTAAGTCGCTGTCGTTCAGCAAATGAACAAAGCGTTTCACGGTAGATAGAGGCGGATTAGAACCAGTGGTAAGCGACTTATAAGCATCTCCTTGTTTCTTCGCACGAATGAAGCTCTGGATCTGGATCACCTTGTCCATGTTCGAATTGAAATGTTCCATTCTTTTCCGGAATTTGGTTCGCACCAGATAACCTCTGATACAAGACTGTAGTTGATGGACTGACTCCTGTTCCTCATCAAGCTCATCTAGCATTAGGTCACGCTGGAACCGTAACATAACGCCTCGGAATAGGGATTGCAAGCGCGTGACCTGGGGAGACGAAAACTCCAGCTTCTCTTTCTTCTTTCGGTACTCATTGCGTATCAAACCTGCCCGCATAGCAGATTGAATACCGAGGATAACTGACTCTTCTGACTTGAGAGACCGCCGCATATTATCCGCATTTCTTCGAACGACGTAACCTCGCAAATGATCCTGGAGATACATAATTTGTGATCGACATGCTGCAAGCTCAGTTTTGGTTTGGTCGAACGCTTTCCTTAGCAGATGGCCCCTAATGTTGGCCTGTGCGTTGGAGACCCAGCCTTCGCTATCCAGAATGTTATCCATAGATTTCTTGAAAGCCTTCTTGCTCAGCAGAGCTCTCGCAGCTGCTTGTAGGGTAATGACTTGACGGGTTTGATTTGAGAGTATTGCATCTTCAGAAAGGAGGCGCTGGCGAGTGGCCCGCGCTCTCACAGCAGCCTGAAACGAGATTACCTCTGGTTCATAGCTTTTCAATAGGGTTCGGAGCTCCAAAATCCTGCTTCTGGTTTTGGCTCCTGCGATTGATGACTGAAGAGTGAGGATACTGCTGCTTTCTTGCTTCAGGCAGTTACGAAGCCCCGCAATTTGTTTTCGGAGCATGGTCCCTCTGGAGATGGAGATCAAGTTCGACAGATCGACTTCAGCGCTGAATAGTGTTGAGCTCCTGGACTTCAGCCCTTTCCTCGCGAATGAGCCACGCGATAGGGCTTGAAATTGTATTATTGAGGCAACCTGATTGGATAGGATGCTGGATAGTCCCAATCTCTTGCCACGAAGAAGCCTGCCTCTGGAAATTGCCTGTAAACGGGATAGATTCGAGGCCCAAGCATTGAGGAGGTATCGATTAGCGTTAAACTGATATCTGAATAGCGCGCCTCTACACACGGCTTGAAAGTACACAATTTCATCTTCACATGCCACCAACTCATTAGCTCTTTGCTCTTCTTTAGATAGTCGGGGGGCAGGGTCTGGCTCGCCGAAATGCCTGTTCATGCCACTGAAATTCGGAATGCTGACTCCTTGAGCATCGAGGCCCTTTTGCGTGTTTCGAATGTCATTTTCACTGAATTCCAGCTTACCGACCAGGTTGCCTATAGCTGGGGCCAGACTTTCGCTGGAAAGAATGAAGCTTAAGGCGTGTATGCAATAAATCACTTTGGGGATATTTTTTTTATCGTAGAGATCCGTCAATTCAAAGCTGAACAGGTCGGGGATTCCAAGCTGGTCCATAAACGCAAAGAAATAGTTGATATTCTCCGAGTGACGGAATTGGAGTCTTGGGGACTCGAATATCCGTCTTACGAGGTGTGGAGCGAATTGGCGAGTAACCTTAGCAAGAATCACACCGTCTCGTAGAGCTTCTTCGAGCTCTATCACTGGTGCGATTTCCTCGCCTATGCACGCCTCTATCCATCTGTTGTTTATAAAAGTTAGATACCGGTTTTCTCTTTGATGCTTGAATCACTTACTCTTTTGCCTCACCAACATGACATAGGTATTCGTAAGCTTGGATGTTTTTTCTCTGCTTGTCCATCCAGTTTTTCGATGCCACAGTGGCAGATGTATCTTCAGTCCTCTGTAACCGCACACGGCCTTGCATTCCAGCCACATCTTCGGTATTTTCCGTGACACCTGGAATGTGCATGTTTTGAGGGGTGATTCCACTGTTGGCAAGGTTTCTGAAGTGGGTTGTACTACTTGATCTCATTAAGGAGATATCATCATGTGCACCCAGCAACCGTCTTGTTGGTGACGGTGATCGATCTGCCGATCCCGGATGGGTCAAATTAGGGGTTTGAACATTGACTCTTGCCGGGGATCTAGGTTGTAAAGGATCTGTACCATTCACGCCTTGTAAAGTATCTAGATAACGGCTTGCAACCGAGTTTCGCGGGGGTGATGCCGAGGGTGAGCGTCGGTTCTCCGTCTCATCATAAGATAGATTATAATTCTTGCCAGATGCAAAAGACGACGGTCTTGGGGGTCTATAACTCATTTGTTTCCCTCCAGTGAGGCGACGTTTTAAACTTATCGACGCGTTCAGAAAATGGTGTTTGTTTACTTTTGATGTTGGGAAGTCCTTCAAACCTCCGCCTACAACCAAAACCACGATCCTCTTTACCAGCATATATGCCGCCGTGAGAAAATGGCCGGTCCACGTAAGGTTGAAATGTCAGCCAAAGATCTTAATCACGTAAGAGCAGCATTTGCTGAAGCTTTAAATGCCAAAATTAGCTTGCATCTACCCGAGACGGCCAACGGTGGTGATGAGGATCCCCTTCGGATACGCGTAAAACAACTAGTTGAGAAGGTACGATGCCATTAGACTTTTCTGATTAAAATAAAACAATAGACTAAATCGAGGTTGTGGCCAAGTATATTGAGGAATCGTTTGAAATCACGAAATACTCATTGGTGGTGGATGGTATGGATATGGCTGGTGAGAGACCTTTACAAGATATCCTGAAACCCCCCTCCGACAACATAGAGCCATTTGATGTCGAACTGAATGATAATTTAAGGGCATTGTATGCCAAAATGGATAAAACAACTCTTGAAGTCATTGCCATGCGAAAGGAGTTACCTCAACAAGCAAAACTACTCTATGAAAATCTCACCAACATGGCTAAGAAAGATGAAGCACAGCAACTCAATCATTCCGATAAATCACTGCACCTTAAACCTATCGAACTACCTAATTTCAATAATGAAACCCTTGAGAAATTGGCTACAAATTGGTCTCAGCTGGCTGAAGACCTCAATAATGCTAAACATGTGAGTCTGCTTTCATCATGTCACTCGGCTCACTTAACTAACCTTGCCTCTACTACAGAATGTACCAGCGACTCAGGCCCAACTTACTAGATTGGAAGACGCTACTGTTAGAAACTCCTCCTAGTTGCTTAGTCAGCACAAGTCAGGTGACTCCCGGAGTTTTTTAACACCCCGGGTCAGACCCCCAAATAACCCGGGTCAAGCCAGATCTGGAATGTTACTGCAGTCCACTCAGAGTCTATTCCGTTATCGCTAACGATAGACAGATAGTCCTTTTGATCGCAGAAGTCTACGTAACGCTAAACGGGGAATGATCATCACGTGACTCATTTTATATTGATAGATGACAACTGAATTTGGAGGACATTAATCAGAAACTGACTATTTTTTTTAATAATCTTATCCATAGGATTAGATGGTGTGTTTATTTGCACTCATGAGATGCATCTAGAGTTACATAAGCCAACCTTTTATTCTTCCTTGATACCGCCGGAGCCAGCCTTTTCAGCCTCCTCAATGGACTTTTTATCGGTCTTAATGTCACCACCGCCGGTACCAAACATTGAAGCAGCCTTGAAGGGTCTTTTCAAGTCACCGGTGGCGGGCTTTCCAAAGATATGGATTTGGACAATATTTTGCTCGATGGCGGACTTGACAGGTAAGATGGATTGCATCAAGAGAGGGTTGGTATACTTCATGTATAAGTGCATGAATCCCATCATTGCAACACCAGGGAAGATTCCCTTAAGAGCGGTGTTGACTTGTTGAAGGTCATATTCCTTAACGGTGGTGGTCACCAATTTGGGTTCACTGGTGCCACTAAGGGCCGCAGCAGGCTCCACATACTTGAGAGTGGTCAAATCTTGAATCGAATTGAACCATTAGATACATTTTCAATCATTAGAATATGCAATTCTACACTTACCGTTCTTTTTATTGATTTTATACTTGGTGAAGAAATAAAGTCCCAGGATCAATAGGTTACTGACCACATATGACACTCGTACACCAAGTAGAACAGTCGGATCCTCGAAAGGGATTTTTTTCGACACTTGCATCATGACAAGCATGATGACCAAGTTGGAAGCAGCAGGATTCATGATATATGGTCGTTTGATAAATGGACTACTAGTGTTGGGATGGGTTTAGAACGGCGCCGCTGTCTTGAGAAGGTTGTGGAAAATGCATTTTTTGCTTATGGACAGACTCACGCACTTTTCATCACCCAGTAATCCTGAGAACTCCCCCCGCACGGCCCCCCGCCGTGCCCCGCAATGGATCGCCAACAGTAGAATCATTAAGTCCGATCATGTTAAACATTAGTTTAGTTTAATGTTTTTCTTAGTGTTTTTGTTTTTGCATCGTAATGCCATTGAGTATGCGGCAATATCCAATATAGAGATGAGAGTAATGACTTTTGTAGCCCACCAAAGATGTTGTATGGCAAAAGGACATAAGGTGAATTGGAACTCCAATTTTAGGGTATTTGGGTTGAAGATGCCGTTTAAAAGGCCGGCATTGCCTCCATATTCCCCCATCATACTTCGAACCGTGATTTCTCGCACTTGTTGGGGTTGTAGTGGTACTTCATCTGAATATGACTGAGCCAGCCATGTTTGGGATTGTTCAGAGTATGTGTACAAGGAGTCACATCCCTCATGATCATGTCCTGTAAGGATTAATCCTCCTTGAGGGTTATGTTTGCCAAACACCCGGTCCAAAATCAGATTACTGGATAGTTCCGAGAGATGATTTTGTTCTCGCAAGTAGGGACTGTCATGGTAATAATTAAATAATGGCCCATCTTTGCAAATGCCTTTTGGTTTGTAGAGCGGAACATGCAGTAGAAGTATAGTTGGACCCTCAAACCCCTCGAGAGTTTCCAGAAATTCGATTGCTTCGTCGTGAAAGTGGTTTGCAGCCGTAGGACCATCCAATGCCAACGAATTGATGACTATAATCCGATATGGATGCGGATCATTGTTGTAAGGAACCACAAAGTTGAGCTCGCCATATACCTTTCTGAATCGATCAACCCGATCTTGTGTCATCTCCCCACCATATCCTATATCATGGTTCCCACTGATGTTGAAAACGCCCGTGTCTGCTCCGATTCGGAATATTCGACTGCGATACCTGTCTGCTCTGGCGAAGAACTCCTGATCTGAGATCCATTGACTGGATATCAAATCCCCCATAACGGCCACTTGTGTGGGATTCAAGCTCCGATTTAAAACACTGAAAATATGTCCCAGATAATGATCATTGCCAAATACATCCAACCGCTTTCTCCAGGACGTCGATTTGGAGATGCCGGTTATCTGCGGATCGCCAAATGCCAGTAACTTGACCTCGGAGCCTTCCCGCCAATTACAAACCGAAGGCCTAAATCTATTATAGTTGTATATATAAGCATTCAGGGTCAATGAAATGACTATTAGCACCACTCCCACATAGCCAATTATCTGGGTGAGCCGTATGGCCATAACAACAAGTTGAGTTTGAAAGAATTTATTTACGCGAAGAAACGCAAAAAACGCCGATGCGGACTTTTGAGAAATCGTAAACACCTACTTTGAACACGATGGAGTTCATAGGACGAATCATCGACCCGTTAAGTGATTATATCAGACCGATTACGGCGCAAATCCCCGAGCCAATTGAACGTTTGGGGTTGTTTCTACTCGATGATCCGGTATGCTATGACACGTTGATACGAAAAGTGGATTTTGTCAGCTCGCCAGAATGCGTGTCGTTGGGCATCTCCAGAGGTTTGAGCTGGGGAATTGTGCTCTTGTCATCTGTTGTCAAGGTGCCCCAGATTCTAACCATCATAAGCTCGGGATCCGCTGAAGGTCTTTCTTTGTTCGGATACATTCTCGAAACTTTGAGCTATCTCATCACAATCTCATACAACTTTCGTTCCAACTTCCCGTTCAGCACTTTTGGCGAAACTATTTTGATTTCAATACAGAACCTAGTAGTGACAGCTCTGATTCTGATCTATTCCAATCGACGCACCTTTGCAGCTGCAATTGTGGTTGTGTTTGCAAGTCTGTTTACGGTCTTGGTCGATGCAGATTCTAAGCTGGTGGACTACCGGACCTTAACACACCTCCAAACCCTGACGATTCCCCTTTCTCTATTCAGCAAGGTCCCCCAGGTCTATTCGAACTGGAAAAATAAAAGTACCGGCAAACTGAGCGCTTTCGCGGTCTTTAACTACCTGTTTGGCAGCTTGGCACGCGTATTTACAACCTTGAACGAAGTCAACGATCCTTTAATACTGAGCTCGTTTGTGGCTGCTACCGTATTGAACGCTATCCTTTTCATCCAGCTTGTAATTTACTGGAAAAGCCCTCCTCCCGCAAAGGTCTCTTACGAAAGAAAGGCCAATTGAAATACAAACAGTTTATAAGTAACGTTATGTCTAGGTATAATGTTATATTCTGCTACGAAATACCTCAACAATCATACGCCAGGTGCAGGAGTGGCACCTGGAACTGCGCCAGTGATAGCTTGAACATTGGAACTATCCGCATTCCAGCTGGACTGGGCAATAGATACCTCAAGGTTCTCAAGATCGTAAACGACATAAGCAGACCGAAGGAAAGTGTCACCCAACAAATTGTAACCCAAAGAAAGAGAGTTCGGGGCAATAGTAAACACATAGGGATATGAAACATCGGCAATGTCTGCAGAAGGCAAGTAAAGTTCAGATGCGGGAACAGTGACAGTTGCTCCATCAAAGTTGTAGGTCACGGTTCCGGTAGGAGCCTTGGAGAAGTAGTAGAAGCCACCGCCTGCTCCATTATCCTTCTTGGCTCCAAGGGACGAAGCAAGAGAACTGACAATATTTGAGGGCAGGTAGGTCAAGGATGTACCACTATCGAGGACACCCTGGAATTCAGAGTTGATAGTCTGTCCATTGACCGAGACACTGTTAACGTTCACCTCGAAAGAGCTGGTGGAGGTGAGAGGGAGTGTATAAAGCTGTCCCGTATACTTATCGGAATCAACTCCTCCGAACAAAAGATTGCCGGAAGAAGCATCAGCATCGTCCAAGTATAATGAGTAGACGTTTCTGCTGATCAAGCCTTGGTCGACCAGGTTCTGGGGAAAGTTAACATACTCCTGACTTGATGACTCGTCAGAAACAAGGCCGATACCGAAAACACTGTATCCACCAAGGTCTTCGGCACTGGTAACAACTGCCAGGCTCTGGTCAACCACAGAGGCCCCACCCCATGCGACGGTGTCTGTAGCCCAGTCTCCCGTGGCACTTCCACTCACATATTCAATTGAGAAGTCGGTGTTGTTAAGGTGATAGGTATTGGAGTTCGCAGAGTTATAAGTAGTTGTAGCTCCAGAAATCGTTGGTCCATACAACAATAGGTCACTTGATCCGGTATCAATGGCGACCTGTTCTTCCTGTCCGGGGGTCCCAACAGTCAATGTCGCGATGTACTGAGCGACCTGGTTCGCGACGGGCTCATTAAAGTCGCTAGACCTCTTCACCTTAGTGCTTGCTACGGCCCCTTTCACAGACTTGTGAGTAACCGGGATACTGATAACTCCTTTCACGTCCGATCTTTCATTGAGAGAGATGGTGGGAGCTGCAAAGGTTGTAGCTGCAATCAAAGCATATACCACGGAATTGTACTTCATTTTCAGAACTCTTTGACTTTATAACTTTCTTATCGTTGATGCCAACAAACAAACAGCCATTCTGGCCGTCCTTTTATATTCTTTTTGGCTGCTGAGTTGAAACTAGAGCTTCAGGCGTGCTTTGCATCCGAATGCTAAGATCATCAAGCTGCACGGCGTGATAAGTTTCGTCACAGGCACGATAATAACGGAATACTCCAAAAATCATTATTTTAGCCCCGTACAGGCGGCACTGATATAGCTGGCGGCACCATCCGGTGTACGCGATGCATCTTGACCCCGCCACTTTAGGCAAGGATGAGCTGCATCTCCATACACGGGACGATAAGCCGAATCCCGAAGAGTGCCGTGCGACAGTGAAGATCTCATCAGCTTAGTTGTACGCAATCAAAACTCGAGATATCAATTGCAACAAGAGGTTGATCTAACCACCGTTTATATCACATGTCAGATCCTGCGCCTGCGACATTGGTTTGGATCGATAGAGATCCTCAGAGATCTTTCATGATCCACAAGATATGAATTCGATGGGAGCAGAGCAACTTCAGCTTGAAGATCGGTCATCAAATGATGCACCTTTACGTCTACCCCCTAATGCACATTGCATACTGTTTCAAATCGCGGCTCTAATTGCAGCATATGTACGCGCGATGCCCGACCGATAAGGTAATGCATGCGAATAAATCGCGCAATTGACTATCATACCGACGATGCACAAACAACGCCGTAATAGCGCCCGTTCCTTGGGCTTCGGTTGCACTTCGCGAGCATACGGCGGCGCTTCTCATGCATGCCAGATGTAGGTGCAAAAGTTGCATAACGCCCTCATCGAGCTATGCGCCTCTCTCCACAAAGAAGAGGGGTAAAACCCGGCCCAAAGCGTACTTATTTTCCTATTACGTGATCATCAACATTACCGTTCGAATCTGGCTGCTTTCGTGCATGGATCCTGGTCCAGAGATATCGTGAAACGGCGTGGAACCGCGCCATTCACCGATGATTTTTCGAACAGGGTTTTGTTAAGCGGCATCACACGGAATAAGATGATGTTCAATCATCATCCGAAGGAGCTCCGGGTCTGATTTCACAGTCTAGTTTGGTGCCGTAGGCTCCTTGACAGCTCGGCATCGCGGATCATTGTCTTGGCGATGAGTTAGTCTCTGGGTGAGACACTAAATATATCAGAATCTTTTAACAAAGGAATTTGTGCTATTTTCTAAACAAAATTCATAATTATCAATGCATTACAATAATTTTCACGAACTAAGAACAATCAAGATCAATTCATACTGTTTTGAAGAAGTTCATGCATACGCTTTGCGTCTGATTCCACCGCCCAAGATAGGTTTCGAGCCATGCCAGAACCGCTCAGGTTTATAGACTTGAAAGCTCCTGATCTGACAGCAGGAGAACGGTCCAAAAAGTCGGCAATGTATGTTCTTTGGACCCAAGTCACCTGTTTCAGTTTCAGGACCGACAGTCTTTCCAAACACACAATGGCATTTACAAGGTCCCTGGTTGTGGCCGGCAAGATTTCGTCCTCTTTCCAATTGTTCAGTCTGGCGACGTCGGACACAAAGCGGCGTTCCTTGCCAATGCAGCCGGATTTGATAAAGTAGTCCAATGCAAGAGGTATATGTGATAGGTCTATTTCCGTCAGGTTATGGCAGTAAGTGAGGGCATGGAGCACGGCACCATAGGGAACGTCCTTGGAGTGTGCGAATTGTTTGAGGACCGGGCTTTGAAATGGATGGGGAGCGTACGATTCCGGCATTGTCTTCGAGGATTGGTTTGTTTGGTTCATTTTCTTAATTCTTCGCTCCATGCTTAGTAGAGTTTTAGTGCTGGAAAGGGAATTTTTCAAGAATTTCCGGGCCACGTTGGATGAAGTGACAGAATAGAGCGGTTCACTTCGAAGTTTCCAATCTCTCCACCCAGCCAAAGGAAGGCCATCTTCATATTGAGCATCAATACTGCTGATGTCCAGGATCCGCACATGTGACGCTAGGTCGGGATGATATCTTATGGTTGTGACGAATTGGGCGAACCGATAAGAGGTAGAGAAAAACGGATTATAATACAGATGAGGAACCACGAGGTTGGATAGGTTCTTGCACACATAAAGAAGCTTCGTCAAAGTCTTTTGGTCGAGGAAATTGAATATTTTATCAAGAATCTCCAGCGGTAAGTCCGCCAATTCGACTTTAGGTTTGTGGCATTTGGCGGAGGAGGAGCGGCTTTTTCGGGAACTTGCCGACGATCTGACAGATAACGGTCGGTTCGATCCCGACCGAGTGGTTGCCGTCGAGGTCATTTTGAGGGAAATCCCAGACGAACTGGTATTGGACATGGCATTATCGACAAATAACGATTTGTAGGTGCCAGTGCCACACTTATAATCCCCGGGGCGGCTTTTAGCGGATTCGGCGCATTCTGCCACAACCATCCGGCTCTCACCGGATGTACCATGGTTTTTATAGGTGAAGGAGTGACTTTGACCGTAGTGTTCCGCCATGACGGTAAGTCCAGAAGTAGTGGTACTGCACGAATGTCCGTAAGGTCCGAGTCCCGATTGACGGATGGTCAAAGTAGTGAACAATAATCCATTAGATCGATTGGAGATATCTAAAGGAGAGTTTTTTGAATCATTCATCATCTATTAAAACCACACCACCTTTGTCAAAAACTCTCAAGTTAGGTTGAATATATATATATATATATATAGTGTGGGGGAGGAGGGAGAGGGGTAGGAGTAAAAATTACCCCTATTTTTCAGATCTTTGACCAATTCAAAGAATGAATGACATATATAATAAAAGTTGCAAATGTTTAACCAAAATTGAATCTTTGTTATTCAAATAAATCCTCTTAATGTAAACAAAAAATCGTGTGTTCAATAGAAATAGATAGTGGGGATAGGAAGAAGATATTATTCACGGCATAAAAACGTCATATAAACTTATACCCACCAAACATTGTTTACATCTGATAAAACGGTTATTTGAAAAGGTTGATAAACTAAACAAAGTATAAAGCTAGAACCACATATTGCAGGTTCGATAGTTATAGTTTTGCCACGTCAGAAGGCGGTGATTATCCAGTGGTTTGGCTGGAACCTTGTGGAACGCCTTGTATATCTGAGTCTTGTTCTTCCATACAGGCGCAGAGTCGCAGACTGGAGCAGAAAGGAATCAACATAGTGTGTGAAAACCCAAAAAAAATCAGCTTTCCTGGCGGTAAAGTCTGTTTGACATCAATTTAATTTATAGTTTTTATTTCAGTGCAGATTGAAGCAGCTGGGTGGGCGTTTCTTTACTGCAGAGAGGCATTGTTTTGGGGGGATTGTTGAAATTTTGAAACATTTGCCCGCGAGCCGCCTGGATTTGGGCCTCGTACTCTGAATTCTAAAATGTCAGATGAGCCAGTGCTGAAAATGGAGGAGAATGAAGAAAATGAAATTGTTCACAATATGAGTGATGGTCATGCCGAGGAGGAAGAAGATGGTGATGATATTGATACTTCGGATGAGGAAGAAGATGAGGATGATGAAGAGGAAATCGCAAAGGTATATTATTATATAAACCATTTCGATCTTTTATATTGATATATATTAACTTATTCTAGGTTCGTCAAGGATTCATTGTTGATAGTGATGAAGAAGATGAAGTGGAATCAGGACGAAAACGCCGGAAAAAGAAGAGACGACATCGTTCAGAAGAAAATGTAGATAATAACCAAGAAGGAGACGCAGATAGACCAGTGCGGATCGAAGAAGAACTCGACCAAGATGATCTCGACTTGCTCCTGGAAAATACCGGTGGATACCGCCGCGAAGAAGAAAAACGATTCAAACGTTTAAAACGTGCTGCTGAAGATAGTGACGAAGATGGCGCCGACCGGGGCTCCCGAGGACTCACAGAAATGTTCTCGGATGAAGACGAGGCCATAGAAGGCACTTCTTCAAATAGGATCCGTGAACCCCAACGAACACTGGCCAATGAATTTGACGATTTCATTGAAGAAGACGAGTTTTCAGACGACGAACGGAGAAGAGAAGAAGAAGACGAGATTCGTACAAGACCCGTCTCTTCTGGCCGAGGTGCTGCTGCCTTAAGTAGTCAGCTGACCGGTATTGACGAAGAGAAACTAGGTGAAATTTACGAAGTCTTCGGAGATGGCGAAGAGTATGAATGGGCACTTGAAGGCGAAGATGAAGGCTTGGAAATGGGCTACGAAGAAAATGAAGAAGGAGAGCCTATTGTGCCAGAGCTGAAAGATGTCTTTGAACCTGGCGAGCTTCAAGCTAGGCTTCTCACCGATGAAGACAACGCTATTCGTATCGCAGACATGCCTGAAAGATACCAGATCATGCGTTCGGTGCTGAAACTTGGCTACGACCTGACTGAGGAAGAGTTCAACGAAGAAGAAACATGGGTTGCTGCAAAGTTTACTGCCGAAAAGGAGATTCTGCTTAAGGTCAAGCCATATCTGGCGTTACCGCTGCAACGAGCAGTTCGAAAGGTACTGGAGTTTATAGCAAAGGACTCTCTAGAAGTGCCATTTATCTGGCATCATAGGCATGATTATCTTGTTCATACGCGAGACACCAGCCTGAAGTTGGAAGGCGAGAGTGAGACTTCGACCGCCTCCAAGCCGAGTGAGATTGTTACAGAGACTTTGTTGAGTCGAGATGAGCTTTGGCGAGTGGTTCACCTCGATATCGAGTTTCATGGCATGCTCGAGAAACGTAAGGCTGTAGATAAGATTTACCAGGCACTCAACGTGGTTGATCTCGCTGCAGAAGAACGGGTCAGAGAGGCACAGACATTAGTTGACTATCAGGATGTTATGGATTATTTGCAATTTAGGTATTCTGCACAACTCAAAGATTCTTCTGTGGCCGTTGAAAATGGTACTCAAGCAAAACGCCACAGTCGTTTTAGCCGTTTCGAAAGGATCCGAAATGGAAAGCTATATTCTCTAGTAAGGGCATTTGGTATCCCCGCTGAACAGCTTGGCGAAAACTTGGCTAGTGATCAAAGACTTTACTTTTCTGAGGATCCGGCACAACTTCCTGATGACTTTGCTCAGGAATTTATACAAAAACCAGACGATGAGAGCGGCCCATATCCCTTCACGGATGTCACTCAAGCCCTGGATTCTGCCAAGGAAATGTTTGCAGAAGAAATTTTCCATGATCCGCATGTGAGAAAATCTGTTCGAAAGCAGTTTTGGGAACAGGCAAGGGTTGACATTGTTCTTACCGATAAAGGTAACAAGAAAATCGATGAAGCCAGCCCCTACTATGACTTTAAGTATGCTATCAATCGTACATTTGAGGAGCTGAGGTTGCGTCCGGAGTTATACCTGAGGATGCTTATGGCTGAGTCTGAAGGCCTTGTTGCTGTGAGAGTATCCTACCCGGAATACAAGACAACTCTTTTCGAGACTATAGTGAAATTCTTTGCTTCCGACAACGTTTCAGATATTGCTACGGCTTGGAATAATAGTCGAAGAGAAATATTGAAGGCTGCGTCTCGAAAGTTTGTTCCTTTGATTTGCCGAAACATTAGAGAAGACTTGAAAAGAGACTGCTTACGGACACTCTATTACGAAGTCCGAAAGAACTTTGGTGACAAGCTGAATCAGGCCCCTTATAAGCCACCAGGATTTGTAGCCGGTACCACTGCTAGAGTTCTTGCAGTTTCGGCCGGAATGGGCGATTTTGGCGCTGATGCCATTTTGGCGGTCCTTGTGGATGAAGAGGGACAAGCAACGGAGTTTTTCAAGTTTGGGGATCCCAGAGATCCTGAATTCAAGACTAGTGTTGTTGAAGCGATCAAACGCACAGCACCCGACGTTATCGGAATGTCTGGCTTCACGGCAAATTCCAATCGCTTGTTTGGAATTCTGACTGACATGGTCAAGGCAGAAGAACTGACTCCTGGTGGGGATGCGGGCTCCACGACATTGGAGGTTGTTTGGGTACAGGACGAAGTTGCTAGGTTGTTTCAGCACTCTAAGCAGGCTACAACTGAATTCCCCGATCAAACTTCTCTTAGCAGATACTGTATTGCCTTGGCACGGTACTTACAGTCTCCATTGCTGGAATATGCAGCTCTAGGCAAGGAGACGACTTCGATTTTCACGCATCCGCAGCAATATTTGCTACCTGAGGACATGCTTCATGACGCTATCAACTCGGCATTTGTGGACTATGTGAATCTTGTTGGTGTTGAGATCAATGAGGCGGTTCGACGCCCTTATATTGCTAATCTGCTGCCATTTGTTGCTGGTCTTGGTCCCCGTAAGGCATCAGGTATATTGCAGGGAATTCAATCCCGGGGTGGAAGTATTGCTAATCGGTCTGAGCTGATTACTGAGCAAATCACCACCAAGATAATATTTATGAACTGTGCCAGTTTCCTGATTATTCCGTATGACAGGCGATCGTTAAGGAACGAAGAGACTGAAATTCTGGATGCCACTAGGATTCATCCCGAGGATTATGAGCTTGGAAGAAAAATGGCTGCAGATGCGCTGGAGCTTGATGAGGAGGATATCGCTGCTTATGAGAATTCTGGGGGCGTCATTGCGCAGCTTGTTACTGAAGATCCCGACAGGCTGAACGAGCTGATTCTGGAAGAATATGCCGACGAGCTGGAGAAGAAGTTCAATCAAAAGAAGCGTGTGACGCTTGAGATGATCAAGTCGGAGCTCCAAAACCATTACGGTGAGCAGAGGGCACCTCTCCAAGTGCTAAGCGAGATGCAGGTTTTCACCATGTTGACTGGTGAGACCAAGGAAACTCTGCATCCAGGTGTAGTTATTCCTGTCATGATAAGAAAGGTAAATGACCGGTATTTGGCTGTCAAGCTTGCGTGTGGAGTGGAAGGAAATGTCAATAGTGCCAACATTACGGATGATCGAAAAGTGCCGCCATCTCAGTTGTTTACATTTGGCCAATCTGTACAGGCGGCTGTTGTTGATATAAACTACAAGTCATTCAGTGCTGAGCTGAGTACCCGGGAGCATGTAATTAAGGATGCTCTTCTTCAGCAGAAGAAATTGCGACAGGATCCCCGAAAGTGGAACTTTGCCGCACAGGAGGCTGATCTTGCCAAAATGGCCGTCAAGACGGAGCAGGAGCAAAAGGCGGGGAGAATCATTAAGCATCCGCTCTTCCGGTTGTTTAATAGCAAACAGTCCGAGGAGTATCTTGGTCCGATGCAGCGAGGGGATCTTGTGATTCGACCCTCATCGCGAGGGTATGATCATATCGCCATTACTTGGAAGGTTTCCGAGAATCTGTTTCAGCACCTGGATGTTTTGGAAATGGGCAAGAAAAATGAGTATGCTCTTGGACAGGTTCTTCAAGTCGGCACGTCGCGGTATAGTGATCTCGACGAGCTGATCATTATGCATGTTCAGGCCATGGCTCGTAAGGTGGATGAGATGGTTGCAAGCGACAAGTTCCAAAAGGGTACGCGAGCCGAAGTTGAGAAATGGCTCACCACTTATACTGAGGCCAACACTCGGCGATCGATCTATGCGTTTTGCTTTGACCACAAACGCCCAGGCTATTTCCTACTTGCTTTCAAGACCAGCCAACGGTCTCCTGTACAGACCTGGAGTGTGAGAGTAATTCCAAATGGATTCGAGTTGATGGGCAGCAGTTATGCAGATGTTCCTTCTCTGTGTAACGGCTTCAAAAAGATTTTTATGCACAAGATGGAGACGTTTAAACCTTATTAATAGGTTGAATATATATATAATTAAAGCTTCACTTTGCGTTGTAGTATAGTAATGAAACAATGGTTATCAGCCAGCCAATATAATGACCACTTTGGCGCAATAAACATTTCTGATTCCTTGCATCAATGTTACAAACACACAGAACAGCTATTTGAAACTATCTATATCTCATGCTATCGCCCAGTCGATTCCACAGTAGCTGTTACAGGCCACTGTCGGAATACAGTTATAGTCAACGGTTAAATCGACTCTACATATAATATAACTTCTAACGGCAGTTTTGCTCTGCGAAAACAATAACTAAAATCTAATTTAATCGGTATGATTTGTTTTATGGATTTCAACTGTTCGGTATGCACATGTCAAAGCCTTAGGCTCGGAGTTTGTAAAGTTTTAATTTTTTTTTTTTTTTTTTTTTTGGAACACCAACACATATAATATTTCCAACTTGTAAGTACAAATGGTGCCTCCGAAGTTCAAACCGTCTGTATCAGGCAGTGTAAAGCCATTTATTCCAAGTACAGGGCTTGAGAATGGTGTTCAACAACAACAGCAATATTTTGGAGGACATGGAAAGGGATATAATAGTGATCGATATCCAACTAGTGGGAACCAATCTCCACTTTATCCGGGCTCTCCTTCTCGAAATGGAGGCTCTACTACTCCTTTACGTAGTACGAATGCATCATCGACCACTTCTTTGTCATCATTATCTTCTGCATTGAAGGAGATCCAACAGTCACCTGTGAGCGAGTTTTTCGACACGATAAGATCTGCTAGCACGTTGGCGGAAATCAGATCGGCGACTGGTTCTTTGGTCGAGATCCTATATACTGATGGTGCTCAATCAATTGATGAATACTATGTGCGAGAACATTTGGCAAGCTTATCAAAGAATCGAAGTTCCCCTCTTATCCGTGAAGGATCTATGCTTGTTCTTTCTAGTATTGCCCGCAGATTTGGTTCAGGCTCGCCTGCCGAGGCTTTTTTGCTTCCAAGCTTTTGCTTGCCTTTGGATTTGTTGGCTGATAAGGAGAATTCTGTCAAAAGAGCCTCTCAATCATGTGTGGATACTCTCTACAGTATATATCCTAATGAGGCCAGAGCTTCTGTGGTTCTTAGCACCATTCTGGAGTACCTTGAATCATCAGCCAAGTGGCCGAGCAAAATGGGAGCTTTAAAGCTTATTGAAAAGATGACAACAGACGTGCCAGCGGATTTTCTAGAACCTCGATTCGTGGATGTGGTGCCTGTACTTACGGGATCCATGCATGACGTAAAGCCCGAGCTGTCTAAAGCTGGAACAAAGGCTCTGACAGATTTCGCTGGAAAACTCGATAACCAAGATATCGTGCCTCGAATCCCGATTATTGTCAAGACACTTTCGGATCCCAAGAACGTGCCTGAATGCATCAAGACTTTCTCGCACGTCACGTTCGTCGCCGAAGTGACGGAGCCGGCCCTTTCTATTTTGGTGCCAATTCTTAATCGTGCTTTAAATCTCACATCAACATCGCAAGATTCATTGCGTCAAACTGTCATTGTGGTGGAGAATCTGACGAGACTCGTGCACGATCCACGTGAAATCAAGGTCTTCATTCCTCAATTGCTCCCCGGTATTAAGAAGGTCGTGGACACTGCCGCTCTACCTGAAGTAAGAGAACTTGCCTCGAAGGCCCTTAAGGTTCTCGAAGAAGCCGAAACTGAAGCAAATAATGCCAAGAAGACTATAACTCTGGCGGAAGCTAGAGAACAGGTCGGTGGCAGTGAGTCGGCATTGAACGACTATATCTCAAACATTGTCAAACTTGATGTGAATACACGTGAGTTCAAACGTCTTACTGAGGTCTTTGTTTCATACTTGGGTTTGTCGGACGAAGTCGCACAGGCAAAGGTCACCTATTTTCGGGGCCTTTTCGCTGATACCATCGCCCAGGACACTTCTGAAGAGGGTATTGAGATTGTCAATGCCGAGTTCTCACTTGCGTACGGCGGTAGAATGCTTCTAAATAAGACATCGCTGCGCCTGTTCAAGGGCAGACGTTACGGTCTATGTGGCCGTAATGGTGCTGGTAAGTCTACTTTGATGAGGGCTATTGCGGAGGGAAAACTCGAAGGCTTCCCTGATAAATCTGAACTCAAGTCATGTTTCGTGGAGCACAAGTTGCAGGGATCAGAGGCCGATATGGACCTGATTACGTTTATTGCGTCGGACCCCGACCTTTCAGGCGTTGCTCGAGATGAGATTGCTGGAGCACTTGCCGAAGTCGGCTTTGATGAGGAAAGACAGAGCCAACAGGTTGGTGCTCTTAGTGGTGGTTGGAAGATGAAACTGGAACTGGCACGTGCCATGCTGATGAAGGCCGATATTCTTTTGCTCGACGAACCTACAAATCATTTGGATGTGGCCAATGTCAAGTGGTTGGAGGACTATCTCAACACCCACGGGGAAATTACTAGTTTGATTGTGTCGCACGACTCGGGATTCCTGGATGCAGTCTGTACTGATATCATTCATTATGAAAACAAAAAGCTAGTCTACTACCGTGGTAACCTCTCGGAGTTTGTTAAGGTAAAGCCTGAGGGAAAGTCGTATTACACGCTGACTGACTCTAATGTTAAGATGGCATTCCCGCCTCCGGGCATTCTTACCGGAGTCAGATCCAACACCCGTGCTATTGCGCGTATGGCTGACGTTACTTTCACGTATCCCGGGGGAACCAAGCCATCATTGAGCAACGTATCGTGCTCCCTTTCTCTCTCATCTCGGGTTGCGATTCTTGGACCTAACGGTGCTGGAAAGTCTACACTGATCAAACTTTTGACAGGAGAGCTGGTGGCAGCAGTGGGAACTGTTGAGAAGCATCCCAATTTGCGAATCGGGTACATTGCCCAGCATGCGCTCCAGCATGTGGAGATGCACAAGGAAAAGACCCCCAACCAGTACCTGCAATGGAGATATCGGTTTGGTGATGATCGCGAGGTACATCTCAAGCAGTCTCGAAAGCTTTCAGATGAGGAGAAGGAGATTATGGAGAAGCCAATTGATCTTAAAGATGGTAGAACGCCAAAGGTTATTGAGGCCCTTATAGGACGTCAGAAGCTAAAGAAGACGTTCCAGTACGAGGTCAAGTGGGTTGGATATGAGCCCAGATACAATACGATGTTAACACGTGATTTCTTGTTGGATCATGGTTTCAACAAGCTTGTGCAACAATTCGATGATCATGAAGCATCTCGTGAAGGTCTTGGTTATCGAGATCTGTCTCCGCCCGTTATTCGCCAGCATTTTGAAGATGTTGGACTTGACGGAGACATTGCGGATCACACTCCGATGGGTAGTTTGTCTGGTGGACAGTTGGTGAAGGTTGTCATTGCTGGTGCGATGTGGAACAACCCGCATTTGCTTGTACTTGACGAGCCTACGAATTATCTGGATCGAGATTCTTTGGGTGGTTTGGCTGTGGCCATTCGCGATTGGAGTGGTGGTGTGATTATGATTTCGCACAACAATGAGTTTGTTGGTGCGTTATGTCCTGAGCAATGGATTGTGCAGGATGGTAAGGTTGTTCAGAAGGGCAAGACTGCAGTTGCTTCGGATCGATTCGAAGACTCTGGTGCTGACAGCAGTAAGGCGTCATCTGCCGCTACTTCGGATGTGGATGCGTCGTCGCCGCTTAATATCAAGATACGTCAGAAAAAGAAGAAGATGACGCGAAATGAGCTCAAGGAGCGAGAGGTGCGTCGTCGTAAGCGGTATCTTGACTGGCTCAGCACGCCCAAGGGCACTCCCAAGCCGCTGGACACTGATGATGAGGAGGAATAGTGTAATTTTTATTATTATTGTTACAGATAGATTTGATTTGATTGTTTAATTTCCACTGAGACGTGCCTCCTCTTCTGCAGACAGTTCGTGGCCCTCCAAGTTAGATTCCACATCCTTGACTATGGCCCGCAATTGGTCATCGACTGTTCTTGGGCCTATAATACTTACAGTATTAACGCCATGAGACATGTGCGGGTAGCTTCCGATCTTAACCCCGATGTCTCCGACTTTAGCTTGCAATGCGCCCAGATAAGTTGCGATTCTTGACTCGGGCCACTTGGTACTAACAAAGTATCGTATTGTTTGTCTTGAGTCATCCACTCGTTTGGCAGTATCGGATTCTATACCATTCAACAACCGCTGGAAAAGTTGTGGGATACCAGGAAGTATATGGATCTTATTATCAATGGAAACGATCGGCACCCACAAGTCATCTGATATATAGATATATTCCACATTCTCACCTTTTGGAAGTGTGGCCATTCGAAGCTGGGCATTACGAGCATCTTCTTGGTCTGGACCAGTATATCTATACTTTCCGAGTCTTTTCATGCGGTCAACCGTCGGTTCATGAAGTGCCAATGGTAGACCATAGGCTTTGGCAATGGCTTCATAAGTGATATCATCATGGGTAGGACCGATTCCTCCAGATGTAACTATAAAATCATACCGATTGGAAAGTCTTTGAACCAATTCTACAATATCGGTTTCTTCATCCGGTACAACGGCAATATGCCGAACATCTATTCCAAGACGGAAACAATATTGAGCAAAGAAATTGGAATTCGTATCCTTAATCTTGCCATTTAATACTTCATCACCTATTATTAAACATGCCGCAGTACTTATATTATGTTTTCTGGATCCCATTGCTTGTAATGCTGCTCGTGGACCAATTCTAATCCATTGCATCTGCGGAGTTAAGAATCTTTCATTAAAGTTCTATAATCTCTCCACTTTAAAAAATCATTTAAACATACATGTCTGCTCCTCGTAAATTTGATGCTGAATCGGCCGACAATCTCGAGGATATCGAGAAACAATTTGCTGTTAAAGCCATCAATCATGCTCGTAAGTATATATATAGCATGATGGGAGATCAATGTAGTTGGTCTAACTGGGGATCGTAGAAACATATTGGAATTTGCTTGAGAAAATTAAGGGTGATGAATTGAAACTTACCAAGATTGATGATGAGATCTATAAACATTTACTTGAGGATTTCCCTGAATTCAAAGACACAGAATATGGAGTGGTGATTGATGAAGATGAAATGAAATCCCCAAAGGGAAAACAAAGATGGCGAGACTTTATGAACTCTTATGAAAATAAAGTCGATGATTTCAACTTTGGAACCCTGTTAAGAACAGATGTCCAGGGAGAATATAGTCAGGAAAACACCATTTTCGTGCCTAGAATGCAGTTCTACGCTTACGAGATCTTCCGAAATCGTAACGGCCTTAACAACTGGGTCCAGGAGGCCGAAGCCTCGTCAAAGTCATAAATTATTCAATATACATAGAAAAAAATGCTTTATAATGGGTTGTTTATCGTGACAATGACCTTCTTGAGGCTTTTGTCTGAAGCTGAGAGCTGAGCCTTTAACAAATCAGCCGTGATTCTAAATTCCTGCAGTGATGCATTGCTAGAAGGAATACTCTCAAGCTCGACATATGAAATGTAGTTTTGTCCTGACGGCATGAGCTCGAGTTTACCAGATACAAATTTGGCAGCTGAAGCATTCTGGACTTGGATCTCCTCCAATGCTGTAGTCACCTGCTCCTGAAACGAATCCCGCGTCTCCTGAGTGATACGGTTATTACTGTCAGCAAGCTCGAATACAGCAGATTTGCCAGTACTGTATCCGGCTCGAACAATAATTGACGACACTATAAGGCCTCCAAGTGGATCGAGCCAATTCACACCAAAGAAATATCCTCCCGAAATTGTAGCCACCGCCACTACAGACACCAGACTATCTATACGATGATGCCACGCATTGGCGACCAGGACCGTGGAACCTGTTTGTCGAGCAACCTTGATGGTTGCCTTGTAAAGCCACTCTTTGACTGCAATGGAACCCAACGCAAGCCATGCAGCATTGAGGTCTGCCGCAACCTCTTCACCCTCTCCAACAGCATGACTATGACTATGACTATGCCCATGGGATGCCAATAGCTCCAGAAGCGGCACATCGCCAAAGATATGGTGCATCATAGTAACGAGACCGCTCCATCCCATACTGACACCGGCCAGAATAAGCAAGGAAGAAACGCCCAACGAGCCAAGTGTCTCGACCTTACCATATCCAAATGGAAAAATCTTACTTGAAGGCTTGGATCCAAGTGAAACCGTGGCCAAGGTAAGAAAATCCGATATCAGATCGGACATAGCATGCACACTGTCTGCCAATAGGGCCTGTGAATGAAAGACATAACCACCAATGCCTTTACCTACAGCCATTGCCACATTAACGAGCAGACCGATCGTGGTTATACGTATAGCAGGGTTCTTGAGCCCTCCCTTTTCACGGGAAAAGATATTGTCTGTAGAACTATGCGAATGAGAGTGGGAAAACAGTGAGTGTGCATGTGAATGTGAGTGAGATGACTTGGTTTCCAAATTATGCGAAGTTGAATGTGAATGTGAATGCGGTGCATTTTTATCATCCTGTTTCTGCCGGGAAACAGTATTTGTCGTGAATCTTCGAGCAGTTGGAGATACAATTAATGATATCCACCGCTGAGTACGGGCCTGAGCCACAAGACCCACACAGTTACCACTACTAACAGGCGTTCTAACAGACCCCAACTGCCATGGCCGTGACACTAAGAAAAAGGACATTCCCCAATAACCTTTAACTCTCAGTCTGGCGTGTGTAGAGCCAAAATTAATTTATCGTATGTTTCTTAGTCGGAGAAAAGTCCGCCAAAAACCACTGATTTCTGCATTATCTTATCAATCTCATCTAACATCTAAGACTTTATATCATTAATTTGAATGTTTTATTATCATTATTTACTATCAAGGCTTCTTGTTATCATCATCCACATATTGTCTCCATGATTGATCTTCCATTGTAACATCCGCTGGTATAAGCTCTGTTGACTGCTGCCCCGAATCTGGTGGTACTGTTCCTCCTTCAGGCACCACTATCGCTGTCAAGGGCTCATCATTTACAGGGAGAGATAATAGTTCTGGCTCGGGCTGAGAATCAGGAACCTGATCGGATGGCGAGATTACTGCTGCAGGTAAGAGCATAAGCGGTTCAGTGACCGCCTCAGGTGCTTTCAAAATACCGCTCACATCAGGAATTCCCTCCAACGATGGCACGTCAGATGGCAGCGGCTCAACCACAGGGGTAGCCGTCAAAGAGACTGCCTCTACAGAGGCAGACTGTTTAGTAGCCGAATCTTCCGCAACCGTAGCCGGCTGTGATACAATAGAAGCCGCAACAGCGGAAGCCGGCGAATCACTGTCACCTGCTGCCCCAGTTGCCTTCTGCTCTTGTGGACCTGACTGTTCCTTTTTGGCATTCTGGCGAGGCTTGCGCGTATTTGTAAATATCACCTGTACCGGTAATGGCGGGTCCGAGCACGTAGGCGCAAGACGATGTAGCTCCTGTCTACAGTAATTGGATTCGTCGACAAAAAGAACATCACAACCCTCCAGTTTGGTGAGGTAGAACCTAAGCTCGCCAACTTTGTCCTCCGGCGAATAGGTGCTCATATCAATCTTTGTATGAAAGAATTTGCGGAATTCGCGGGCGATGTTGACAATATCTTGTAGCACGTCAATCTCAGCCGGTCGCACAGGGAGCTGAAAAGCCTGTGACAAAAGTAGCTCCATATCCTCCAATTTGGGTCTCTGAGCATCACGAGGAATTGGAACCCTATAATCACAGATAGGACACACAAACTTCTCTACATTGGCCTTGAGCTTATGACGGCCCGCCTTCAAGCACCGGCCATGGTACCACTCGTGGCAGAAATCACACTCAATCATCATACCCGCCTCCGGCATCCGACATAGACAAAATACCTTCTTCGTACTTCGTGATCCGTTACTGCTCTGTTGCTGGGCCTCGTCAGATGAAGGAGGAGCATAAGCATCGGTGATATCCAATACAGCCTTACAGCGCTGATAAACATAGTGAAAATGCGCTATCAAGATATGCAATGGCGCATTAGCTTTGCCAAACAGACGCTTACCCTTTCGCATCCACTGCTCAACAGCCCTAATCTCCTTTTCAATATTGTACACACGAGGCCGGGTATTGAGTGAATGCGCCTCATCCACTACACGCTTGGCTTCCTGGTAGTGAGGTCGGTCGTCGAAATTAGGATTAGTGGTTGCTGCAACAAGAGCATCCGCCGCTTCGAGTACCGCCACGTGTCGGTTTCTGGCCTCATGAATTAACCGCATCGTGCTCTGCGTAACTGGCACTTTGACCATTTCGGCAACGATGATTTTGACCTCTGAAATACTCACAAAGTCACTTTTGAGAGCGGCCTGAGCTTTGGCCTCGACTTGCAAGCCTGCAGATTGTTGTATGGAGAGCGTGCGCATCAAAGCATCGTCTATGCCAACACCAGCCTGCACTCCCTCCTTAAATAGCTCATTGACCTCATCCAAGCTCATGTACTTGCCCGTGACTAGCTCAGCTTTCTCACACCATTGGAGACGAGATACGATACGTTGTAACATATCAATTTCTGGGAGATTGATATTTAGACTCTTGCCAAGCTCAATCATGGCAGAATACTCCTCAACCACAATCACATCCTTTTCAAGCAGTGTATTGACTCGTTTGGAGAACTGCTGAATCTCAATAGCTTTATCCTGCAGCTGCACAATCTCTGGACATGCAAATGGAACCTTTGGAGCCTCGTCCAACAATCTTTGAAAGTATTCCGGTTGTCGTTGCTCTTTTTCACGACTTGAGAGGTTAGCGTCTTCGTCACCAGCGTTCTTGGTCTTTTCGCTGAATCTTCGGTTTTGGAATCGACGGGAGAGAAGTGACTGAACTTCCTCAACCCAATTTGTAGCTCGATCAACAAACGCCTTGAGCGGTCGTAGGGCAATCATTGTGTACGGAATTCGCTCCCCTTCTGCAACCAATGTCTTTAATGTCTTGAGCGAAGGTCGGGGGTTTTCGGCCATAAACTTGCTAACCTTGGAATACCACTGACTTGGCAAGGTAGCTCTCTCCATGACCAGTTTCTTGAGTTCTTCGAGCTCCTCGTCCGTGTACATAACTACCAGCTCAAATGACTCTTTGTCATTCTCGTTCTCAAAAGGAAGGCCCTTGCTGAACTCAGAAAGAGAGAGAATTTCATTTTTTTCTTTGCTGCGCATCAATGAGAGATGGCAAATATCATTCGAACTGGAACACAGCAATAGCTCTTGGTCGTGATCCTGGCGCGGCTCGTAGAGCTGCCTAAGGGAAGGATGCTGTTCCCGCAGCTGGACTCGTAACGCAAGTTCATCGTCGATAGTCTGCTCAATTTGCCCCGCCAGCCTATGTTACAGTTAGTAGTTCATTCTAAAAAGATCTCCGCCGCTGAGAGAATACTTACAATCTCGAAGTGAGAATAGAATTATCCTTTGCGGCCATAGTGAAAAGAAGTCTAGAAAGCGAAAATGGCGGCTCTTTTCTATGATCCCGATATAGTTGCAAGCATTCCTTGCCATAGTCTAACCAATCGTCAAACGGCATGAAGTTACTCACTTCGTTAAGATTGAATCCATAGCTGATCTGAGCAGTATATGCCTTAGGGAATTTTATGACAAATTGACCAGCCTTTTGATCCAACGCAAAGCACTGGAGACCGTGTGATCTGATATAATCCGGAGAAATAATCCGGTCAGACTCAAGCAGTGACTTGTCACCTGCTTGGAATCCCCCGATCAGATCACGAAGCTTGTCGGCATCCTGTTCCGGTACACAGTACCAGGTTTTAGGATCACCAAAGTGGTGATAGCTCACTGAATAAGAATAAAAGTCCTCGAAATGCCAGCTTTCGGTGGAAAATAACATGCCCACTTTCAACCATGGTTGAGAGAGATATGGGATTGGCGTATCCACGTAACGGAAAAATGATCGCTCATTAAATGGTAATACGTTCAGGTTCCAAGGATCATGAGTATAAGGACTGAAAAAGTCTCTTTCGACCTGCGGGAATGCTGAGCATTGTACCGAAGTATGGATATCGGCACCATATTCCACTTCGACGTTTTCACCCGGGTCTGCCAACACGCGCCAATATTCCTTTTCAATGTCATCCTCGGTTAGAGCCTTCTTCTTCGAAACATCATCAAAGTACTTTTCTTTGTACTTATTGGCCTTCTGTTGGAACTGGCGTAGATTATAAGAGGGTGCCTCCCTCATGTCCAGCATTTCGTCGTCAATAACTTCCAATCCGCCATGCCAATTATCGAAGGGAGGGATGGTAGAGTCCTCCGGAATTGAGGGAATATCTGTAAATGGTTTCACCCTTCTGAAAAATGTCTCTGAGTTTGTCACCTTGGGAATAGACGGTGGCTCAGAGTCATGATTATCATTTCCGTTGGATGTCTCTGCTTCTGGCTGCTGCTCTTCGTTCGAGGACTTGGCGCTAATCTCGGTGCCGTTATCGAGCTTAATCCTTTTAATGGATCTTTCGCTATCTTCATCGTATTTCGTGTTGTCTTCCGTAACAGCGTCGGGCATGGGCTCGTCGCCATGCTCGCTTTTCGTCTCCTCACCTGGTACTGTGAAAGACGGGATTCTAGTGCCGTCGTTCAGACTGGCAGCGCCTTGCTTTTCAAGATATAAGTCATACGGATAAAGAAGCTTTTGATAGGCGGTTTTCAGCGACGTTGACAGTGAGGTCATGATTTTACCGCTGTAGCCCAGTTCACGGCCGATTTGGGCCCATAGTTTTTTCTTGCACACTTCGGTGAAGCCGCCTCGCAATTGCACACCTTGATGGAGATGAAACAAATCCAGTGGTCGCTTATCAATGCTGGGGAATTTGTTTATTGGTGTACCGGTAGACTTGTGGAAGAAGTACAAGCTTGACACGAAATTGTTCCTTGCGCTTTCGCCGCCATCACTTGAATTCAAGCATTGTCTTCTTGTTTTGAACCAGAACATTTCCGTGTCAAGGCAGAATGGGGGATCCCATTCTGCTGGGGGAACAACCTTGACGGCGCCAAATACCTTGCCTATTTTGGCTATACTTGCAATATAATCGTAAGGGTTTTTGAAGTCCTCTTCCGAGGGGTAGAACGTGGGCACCTGTTGAAGCCCAAAAGGCCGATCCAAACGGGGTCCTTCATCCCCAAGAGAGGCCACACTTGCTTTACGTGCCACGGTTGAAAGATCGAGAGGAGGATTTGCACGACTTCTTTGTTGAGGGTACAAATATGGATTTCCATGATGTAAAGCTGGGCCACCGTTCGGGGGACTAGAAATGCCGTTACTACCACTGGCTTCACCAGCAACAGGAGAATCTGTTCCTGTTTGAAGCTGCTGCTGTGGTTCTACTTTCACAGCACTAGGAGTTGTTATTGTCGTGGTTGAGGTGGCGGCACTTGATGTCGAAGCACTGGCTTTCTTGACTTTCGAATGACTGGAAGTAGGCTTTGAAACTGCTCGGAACCCGTTTGTTTTGGAACCTGGAGAACCAACTGCACCAGGAGTTGAAGGGCCTCCTTCACTTGAATTGACTGACCCCGGCATAGTATCAATATCGTCGGTTACGGCCTGTTCAATAGTGGAATCAACAGTCCGTTTGACGGGATTAACAGGTGTAAAACCCATTCTCACCAAAGAAAAATAGCCCTGCAGCAATACGTAACTAAAATTGAATCACACTTTTATGTTTTGTTTTGTAGATAAATCCTACCAAAGCTTATTGGCCAATATGTTCACAAATGTCATTGAGTTTCAAGGCAAATCGGAGGGATTATAGATATTTCGCGGCCACCTCGTTAACTTGATGCCGACTTTACACTGAAAGTCAGAAACCTTTCTTTCGAGGTTACCCACCAACGTTTTTTGACCTACCTTAAATCCTTCACCAGACATTCAAATTTTGAAAACGACAGTAAAAGCACCGAAAAATACCATACATTGAATAGTTAATTAGTTATGCTTTAACTCAATTATATTCGTTCCGTAATATTTCGTGTCACTTGGCCGAGTCACGTGATGTGTCTGATTATGTAATACGTCTTGTTACTTGAGATATTACGTAATTTGCGGTGGGCTCATCTGCAGGACTAAAGGATGCAAAGGCAAATGCGATCGGACTATCATAGAGATTATTATCGTTGAGAGACTCAATTGTTGTCATTGCAACATATTACGTGATTAAAATATGTAATTCTATATGATCCATAAGACAATAAATGATATTCAAATCAAATCAATTCTAAAAAGAGCAATTTGATAAGTTATTGTTTGCAAAAGATTTGAACCTTATTTTCATACACTATAACTATTTCTGCTATATGATTTTTTTAGCCTTTTATGAGAAGAAAGTAAGAAAAATATCACACAATTAATGTGGGTTTAGTAGTTGCTATTGTTGTTACCACCGGATCCATAGGAATCGTTATTGTTTCCGCCCGATCCATAGGAATCATTGTTGTTACCACCTGAACCATAAGAGCTATTATTGTTACCGCCTGAGCCGTATGAATCATTGTTATTGCCTCCTCTTCCAGAGTTTCCATATGAATCATCATTGTTGTTTCCTCCCGTTCCATATGAGGAATCGGTATTACCGCCCGATGCAAATGAATCAGAGTTTCCGCCTTGGCCACCTGAACCGTAGGAATCATTATTGTTGCCACCAGACCCATATGAATCACCACCGGATCCAGTGTTCCCAGACCCGTAAGAATCACCGCCCGATCCATAAGAATCCTTGTTTCTACCCGATCCATATGAATCACCGCCAGATCCATAGGAATCGGTGTTTCCTTGTTGACCACTAGACCCATAGGAATCACTGTTTCCTCGTTGTCCACCAGACCCATAGGAATCATCATTGTTGTTGTTGTTATTGTTGTCTTTTCCAAAGACCTTGCCTGCAATATCACCGAGTCCCATTTTCAAAATTGATTAGCTTGTATATAATTCAAAGAAGTCACAATGAATAAAGAGCAAACTTCCATGCCAGGTGTGTACATCCACCCCTTTATATAGACAACCACGAGGCCTCGGCCACGCAATGACGGCATCTACGCCATGTTTTAGGGTTCATCCTAAGAAGGCCAATAATCTTATACATGCAGGCGATCGTAACTTTAGTTTCCTGTTGCTGCTGCTGCTGCTCCTTGCAGTGATTTCTTTTTAACTTTACAATTGCAGCGGGGAAATCCCGTCATTCGTTTCGAATCCACCCAGTTATTCTCCCCACATGCTATTATGCTCATTCCATCCCTTACCCCTGAATTGCATCCAATCATCATCATACTTAAAAACAACCGTTCCGAATCGGGATTAGAACTCCATAGGGCTGTGCTGAGTGACCTGACCCGGACCTCCTTGTCACATGCACCGAATAATGCCTCGATCCTTCCCGGCGTGCATCCAAACCTTGTTTGGGATGGCCCATCTCTCGCTTGCTGGCATCTTCTCTAATGCAAGGAACTGGCGTCATGCACGCCGTCCCAATCAAGACCCCAACCCTAACCGCGTTTTTCTAGAAGCTTTTTCGTCGAATATGGTTTAGGTTGGTATAGTAAGGTTTTGACCATGACATTTTAGTTTTCAAGGCGTAATGATTATAGAATTCCGGTGTTATTAAAAAGTGGTGATCAAATGTATGTGGAGCAATTTTTATTTTATTTTTTACTTTATTTTTTGGTTTGTTTGGTTACCATAATGTCAGTGCACTTTTATTTCCTTTCAACATCAATCTTCAATGCTCAGATGAAAATGCCCAATGTTATAGAGACAATTCAAATTAATAGCTATATATATATATAAATGTTGAGTCGAATCCACTTGTAACACAGAATCAATGCTCAAATGTGGGGTGTTTTTATGACATTGCTCATGGCCATGATATGGCCTTCAATAGTAGTAGCACGCTCGCCTACAAGAACATATGCCCCTGGCATTGCTGAATGTCCGAATTATCCATTGGTAAGACACGCAAACGTAAGTTAATCCAGTCGCGTCATTTAGAGTTTGCAGCAATAATGACAAGGGAAATAAAAATAGGCTATTGGTGCCAATGAAAGACATTACATCACTCAAAGACACGAAAAAGTTACCCAGAAAGAATTTAGACGCTTCCTATCAAATGTGGCCATCCCTGGCCTCGACGTGCCGGCCTTCACAGATAACATGTCGCGCCCCGTCAATATAGGCTTCGCGTTCTCGGGCGGCGGGTTCAGATCCATGCTGACGGGCGCAGGGGTTCTGGCAGCAATCGATGCCAATTGCAGAGAATCAGGTGAGTTGGGCGGACTGCTGCAATCGGCAAGCTACCTGACCGGCTTGTCAGGAGGCAGCTGGTTGATCGGATCAATGGTTCTAAGCGATATGAGAACTACCCGCGACCTGCTGCATTCCTCATCCTTATGGAACCTGGACATTAACCTTGCTCTTGGCGATGGTATCGATCCCAATGTAGAAAAGGCCGTGGAAGTGGCTTCAACCACGGGAGACGTGGATCAACTGGTCAAGTACTACGAGAAACTTCACTCTGAAGTGCTCCTCAAGGAAGCAGCAGGGTTCCCAACCTCCATAACCGACTATTGGTCCCGAGCCCTTTCTCGAAGACTGATTGACAATAAAGGCGATGGTGGTGTGACCTGGAGTGACATTGCAAATACCTCCAGCTTCCGCAACTATATGACACCGTTTCCAATAGTATTGGCAGTTGCAATTGAGCCTGGAAAGCCTCTCAACAGCTCAGTGTCGACTATTATAGAGTTTGGACCTTATGAATTTGGCAGCTGGGACCCAACACTACATGCATTTGCCAATATCAAGTATCTGGGCTCGGAGTTCAGTAACGGATCAATAGTTAGTGGCCATTGCATTGAAGGGTTTGACAATGCCGGTTTCGTGATGGGTACTTCTTCATCATTATTCAATGCTATTGTCGCCCGATACATCCGACGGATAAAGGGCAAGAGAAGAACATTTCTTCAAGGTCTTCGGACAATTTATCGTCAAATAGGCTTGCCATCAGGACACAAGCAAAAGGATCAAATCCTTCAGCACCGAGAGTTTGCATTATATTCCAATAACCCCTTTTACCTCTATAATCGGAACGCCAATAACTCATATTTGACATCTCAAAAGATACTTTATCTCGGCGATGGAGGAGAGGACGGCCAGAACCTACCGCTGGACCCGCTCTTTCGATCAGAACGTCAACTGGACATTGTATTTGCCATTGATTCATCTTCAGATGTCAATAATTATCCTAATGGAAGTGCCATCTACCGACCCACACGTCGATACCATTTTTCTACCCCCGATCGCGGCATTCATTACCCGCATATCCCGACCACCTCGGAGCTGGCTGAAGGTGAGCATCGTCCTATCGACAGGCCATATTTCTTTGGCTGTAACATTTCAGACTACCCACTATCAAACAATAATAGCATTGATGAGAAGCCGCTTCTACCGCCTCTGCTTGTCTACATTCCAAACACGTTCTATTCATATCCCTCAAACACTCCTACAATGCGTCTCACTTACAACGTGTCTGAAGCAGCATTGATGATGGGAAATGGTTATAACGTCATGACTCAAGGAAACTCGTCCGAATGGTCCAAATGTGTTGGATGTGCCACCATCTATAGAGAACTACAGCGTTCTCAGCTAGAAGTACCCAATTATTGCCAGAAATGTTATGATAAATATTGTTTCAATTGAACATATAGAATAAATATACTTTTTCTCTCTCTTTTTTTTATTTGGTTTGGATTGATTTTTAGCAAAATATCAATTAGTTTCCAAATCTCTCTCTCGACTCTCGGAAACAACCTCGACATTTGTGAATGCTTTTCTAGAAGGTACATATATCTAAATCAAGGCTTATTAGTATCATAAATATCAATTGATTCAACTTCAAACTTACTCTTGCTCCACTCCAACCCCATCGAGCCCCCAATTCATGAGCAAAGATCTCTCCAAACCCCAACATCATACCATTCACAAACGGTAGAAACAAATTCACTATACATCGTCCTAGAATCGATAATGCATTTGGCCTTTGTCTTTTAATAACCCCCAAGGCGTTATTATAATTCTCGGCAGATGATCCAATACTCTCCGACGATGATTGGTCCGCCAGTGCATCCTCCAGTTCTTCATCATTATGACTATGATCCACAATGATCTGCTCATCAACTTCACCTGTCAGGTCTATCAGCTCCACCATCTTTCCAGAATTACTATATAAACCGAATAACTCTCCGAGAAACCCCCGCTCACCGATCAATGTGGCAATCTAGGTGATGTCTGTGGAGAGAAGGTTACCTCCGCCAACTTCCAACGCGAAAGATACGCGAGAGGGAATATGAGCGAATCTATAGAACAGCCGGTTCAGCCTACTGGTAAGTTTAATGGTGAGGAATGGCATTTTTCAAAGGAATTTATGCTAATTGATAGTTGTATCGCCGGTAGAACAAAAAATACAAGATGGTATATTGGATCGATAGATTTGGGGGCTAGTGGACTGAAGAAAATTAACGTATAGAATATATTAATTGGAAGAAAAATACACCATATTTGTATGACATGTTGGTCACTTCGGTATTACCATGGCCATCATTGACTGTACAATGGTTTCTGGATGTCGAGGCCAATCCAGCCAATGGTTCGACTCTACAAAGATTATTATTAGGAACTCGAACAAACCAACAAGGACCCGAATATCTTCGACTGGCACATGTGACATTTCCTAAACTTGGAATACCCGATATTAATGGCTACGACGTGGAAAAGGGCGAGATAGGCGGATACTCCAGCGGATCCGAGGTCAAGGTGGAAATCATTCAAAAAATAGATCATCAAGAAGAGATCAATAGAGCCCGGTATATGCCCCAGAATCCAGATATATTGGCTACAATAAGCTCAAGTGGAGACTGTTATGTGTTTGACCGAACCAAACATCCCCTACAACCTAGCGGCATATTTAAGCCCGACATTATATTAAACCACCATAAAGAAGAGGGCTATGGACTATCATGGAACCCGCTGCGACAAGGACATTTACTAACAGCATCAACTGACTCAACAGTCGCACTATGGGATATAACTCAGTTCTCCAAGGATAAACGGAAAATGGGCCCATCCACAGTCATCACCTCGCATAAGACGGCCGTTAACGACGTGCAATGGATCGAATCCAATCAGCACTTATACGGCAGTGTGTCTGAAGATGGAGCGTTTCATATTACTGATCTTAGAACTTCATCTGCAGGTTCCCAACCCTCTGCAAAGACTCAAACTGAGAATAATGACTCGCTTAATGTGCTCGCATTCAACCCTTCAAATCATAACCTTGCAGCCACAGGCTCGTCGGGCAATACTATCACGCTTTATGACATACGGAAATTGGCTGCACGATTACACACTTTAGTGGGCCACGCCGATGCCGTCACATCATTGCAATGGTCGCCGCTGGAACACACAGTCCTTGCAAGTGGCTCCCAGGATCGCCGGGTCATGGTGTGGGACGTTGCCATGATGGGAAGTGAGCAGACCGAGCAGGATGCTTCCGAGGGCCCGCCTGAACTACTATTTATACACGGTGGACACACTGGTGCAGTAACAGATGTGAGCTGGAACCCTGCGGTTCCAGGCACTCTGGCCTCTGTGGCGGAGGACAACCAACTTCACATCTGGAAACCTGCAGACACGATTGTGGGGACATTAGAGAATAAATAACTTATTAAATAATACAAATCTATGAGCGTTGCTTTTTGTTGCCTTCACTGTCGGCAATGGCTTCTGCCTTTCGTTTGATTGGCAGGGCAGGCGGTTTCATATCGCCAACCGTCCCGAGCTGGATACCAGAAGCTTTTGCGGGTGCTATAGAGGTAAAAGTGCCGCTGTTAAACCACTTATCCTCCTGCTGTTGTTGTTTTTGTTTCCGCGCTATGCTTCCAGGGTCAATCAGCTCAATGCCCTGAACTGGAGTGAATGCCAATGACGATGACAGACCATTTATCTCGGGCCCGGCTCCTGCAGAGGCGGAACTGAGGCGGGCATTCATGGCCTTGGACATTTTGGCCTTTGTCTTATTATCCACATTCAGAGCACGGATACGGCCTGATCCCGAGGACTTTGAGCCGGCCATACCCAGGCCCTCAGACTCGTCGTATGCACCAACTTCCTCTTCTGCTTCCTGGCCAAATGCCATACGGTTTTGAGCCGCCTGCAGTTCCGTCTGCTTGAACTGCTCCTTATACTTGCGAATCCGGCGTCCTCCTCTCTTCTTGGACGGTTTTGTGTCTGGGACAGGCAGAGCTTTTGAGCCTCTATTTTCAGGCGGTTCGATCAATTTTTCCAGTCGTTCGTTGATATGTTCACGCCACTGGAGACCTTGTGATCCGTCGCGGCTTGAATGGACCAGGTCGACGCGGGCGGCGAGGATTAGTTTGCCAGACACTATGCGCATGGCCTGGACACGTTTATCTGGAGGCACCGACTGAATGATTTCACTATAATACAAGTATCCCTGTTGGCGGATCCCTATCTGACCAAAGCCAATGCCCACCTGTCTTCGGGCGCCGACGGCGGGGATATTAGACGACGGCGTTTTGGATAGGCCCAGTAGACCACCCGCGAAACCCATGAGTTGGGCGGCTGTGTGTGAACTTACGATCTGAGTGATGTTGGGGGCAAATAGTGTAAGCCGCGATGACACGAACTGGGTGATTGCTTGTTTTGCGTCGTCCAATCTCATGAGTAGGTCGCAGCCCTGGTACACTTGGTCCAGTTCATGGGGCTGCAGAGCCTCACCACGGTTTTCAAAAGCCGACATTGTGATAATCATAAACGTTGCACCGCTAAGAAACTGTTTAATATCCTTTTCTTTACTGGAGATATCGTCAAGGTTGTTTCCTACAATTTTGACTGCCTTGGCATAGTCTAGAGGATTCAGAACCAAAGCCGCCAATTCATCGAATCGTTTTGAGTAATATTCCTTGATAAACTTGTGAACAACGATAATTTCACTATCAATTTCCACTGAATAACTGTTTGCCTCCACCAATAGCATATAAACAGGATGTTCTTCAATTCTTGTATCATCCACAAACCGTAATTTATCAGGTGGAGGAGACTGTTTAATTTGTTCCAGAATAGGCTCCAACCTTGCCATTAGATGTGACAAACTTTGTAATTCAAAGCCTTTCAAATTAATATGCTCGGCCAAATCACTTGCAGTGACATCTCGACCAGACTTTTGTAACTCGCCTAAATCCACTTCCAACCCACCATTATTCCTCTCATCATCCACTGATACAATAACCTGTGAACCCTCATAATCCGGAACATCAATATCCTCATCATCACTCCCCAAATCCGCCAATAATTCCTCGGCCAAAGACATTTGTCAACCGGTGATTACAACTAGATTGCAACTTGATGGTGAGAAAAAACCCTAATATGCCCATTTTCCAATTTTGCACGGGATCAACATTAAAACGTCCCAGTTTGTACCAACCCTCTTACCCCCCGTTACGTAATCAGGTGCACCAAAATTGACATTTTGAGGGATGAATGAGATAGAACGCGCTCCAATTCCATTAATATCTTTATATTTGAAGTAAAAGTGGTGAATACAGAAAAATAGGGAGTTAGATGTAGTAATTGAGAAAGTTTAGATGCTGAGAAGATTTATATTGAGGAAGATATCAGTAGGTTATTTATGCCAGAATCTGGTAACGAACGATTGGGACAATTCATCAAACTTCATCTTTGAATGGTGATCAATCGTTCAACCTTTAACTCCGCCAGTTTTTAATATATAGAGAAAGAATGGAGAAACGAACGTATTTTGAAGAACAAAGAGATGCTTTAATAAGCGAGATTAGTGTAGTAAGTTGGCGATTAATGAAGGGGTTTTTTATATTTATTTCTTTCAATTTGGAATCTAAGATTTGATAGAATATGGAAAGTGTATTATCTAATCTCAATTCTTTAAACAGGGCCTTGGAGGGGGTTGTTGCTGTTGGAAAGGAGTTTGAGAATGTATCTCAATTATGGACGGGGTTTCATGAGGATTTGACACGTCCTGGAACCAAGGAGGAGGATATCAATGAACAGGATTCAAGGGACCTAATGCAAGATTGATTTAACATTATAAAATGATACATTTAATTGATTTTTTCTTTCGTCGAGAGGTTGAAATGCTGTTATTTGGTTGAGAATGCTGTTGAGAATGATGGTTTTCTTGTTGTTGTTGATGATGATGATGTTTATGCTGTGGATTATTATTATATTCCTTAATGACAATTGATAGTGCGGTATTGAAGATATCAATTACACCATCTTTTTGATATCGAGCAGAACATTCCATATATTTATAGGCTCCACAACGTTTGGCGACGGCTTTTGCTTCTTCAACACTGATTGGTCGTTGACCTTTGGATTGCAAATGTTGGATGGTGGTCATATCGGAACGTAAATCCGTCTTAAGACCCACAAGAATAAACGGGATATCGGGACAATAATGGGAGATTTCTGGAACCCATTTGTCATAAACATTATCTAATGAAGAGGGGCTATCTATGCCGAAACATACCAGCAGAACATTAACTTCTGGATAGCTAAGAGCTCTTAATCGATCATATTCCTCTTGACCGGCTGTATCCCATAATGCAAGTTCAACCATTTTGCCACTGGGTGCTCGTACATTTGTAAGATAATTCTCAAATACGGTTGGAACGTATTTATCTGGGAAATATCCTTGTGCATAACTCACCATCATACAAGTTTTACCACATCCTCCATCCCCAACACAAACGATTTTAACATGTAAATCCGTCGATGATGGTGGACTATATGAAACTCGCCGTTCATTAGGCGCCGGAGATGATGGTACTGCATAAGGGGCACTGGAATCCAAAATAGGTACTGGAGATCCATAATTGGATCCTTGTTTATTTCCTATAAGTGAAAACCGTTTTTGAGGCGATCTTGGTGACCGAATTGGCCGAACTGAGCTCATTTGTTAATCAGTGGTTGTTTATGTTTATGTTTATTGATTAATCGCGTCGTCGTCGTTAAGAACTTCTTCCAACGGGGCACCTCCTGAGTAATTCTAGTCACCCATGAAAATCACATCTTCGTTACCGAAATAACAAAGCTTTGAATAATATCCAACAAACATTAAGATTTTTTTGGTTGGTTGTTAAAGAGTTTAAGGTTTTTTATTCATAGAGGCAAAAAACCTTTAATCAGTTAAAGAAGAGATTTGAATTTCTCATTGTTATTCTATTTCTATTGTTATAATTCCGGAACGGTTGGATATATCCCTTACCGGCGGGCATAACTCATACCAATCTTTTAATATATCTCCTCATTTCTTAATATATAATCCTTTTATTATTCTTAAGAGGGTTTGTATTTTTTTGGGTGGGGTTGATTTTGAAGGTGTTTTCGACGATAAGAATTAGGGGGATGCACGTATAGGCATTTGATTATAATTGCAAAATCAATCATTTAGATTCTTTGCAAAATGGCCGTGGATATATACAGAGAAGATGAAAATGGGTTATTACCGTTTCCGGTTAAAGAACCCCATCCTTTGACACCTCCAGCAATAATGACCAATCATAAGGAATTCCCGTTTCTGGGAAATAGCAAAACTGAAACAATTCATGAAGTTCATGAACCTCCGGATGAAATGGATGAAGACGACCCGAAATATAGCCAACAAGCTTCTAGATCTTCATCCTTCGTTTCATTAATAGCCCAATACGAAAAACCCCCCTGCGCAGATAAGGACGCGGGAAACAAATCTTTGGACCACTATAAACGCAGATTACCCCCTTGGCGTCTAGCATTGCGAAATGCAATGCTGCCACTTATCCGATGGGAAACCCCCTATCTGGCTGCTCTACAATCAAGCACTCGGAATATCTTTCTCGACATATATTTCGCATGGACCGCAAACCTCGGCACTCATACCTTTTATGTCCTGATGCTGCCAATAGGCTTTTGGCTGGGCTTCACGGAAATGTCCAGAAGTGTCGTGTTTGTATTGGCATTCGGCGTCTATACCACCGGCGTGATTAAAGATTTGCTATGTCTTCCACGCCCTTTATCCCCTCCATTGCATAGAATTACAATGTCGGGTAGCGCGGCTCTCGAATACGGCTTTCCAAGCACCCATACCGCAAACGCCCTTTCAGTCGCTCTTCTGCTGTATGTGAAAATACGCGACAATAGGGCCCAGTTTAGCGACCTGCAATACATTGCAATGAACTTTCTCAACATACTGGTGGCATTTAGTATCACGGCCGGCCGCATCTACTGCGGAATGCATGGGTTCCTCGACGTGATCTGCGGTGGCTTCATGGGAGTGTTTCTCTTCTGGATTAGACACACCTATGGCGCTGCTATCGATAGATTCATGACTATGTCGGATAGCTACCTACCCCTGCTGGTGATTCCAGTGGTGCTACTCTTGGTGCGCGTCCACCCAGAACCGGCCGATGACTGTCCGTGTTTTGACGATGGAGTCGCGTTTATGGGCGTTATTGGGGGCACATTTATCGGTCAATGGCATCTGCAAAGCAGTGGCATTCCATCCTTGCTTCCCGGTACCTGCGACGGATGCATTCCGTATGACTATTCCACCATTGGCTTTGTCAAAACATTCTGTCGAGTCGTGGCCGGTATACTGGTGATTGCAATCTGGAGACCTTTCATGAAAAGGACCCTATACGATGTGTTGCCTCCATTGTTTCGATTTGCCGAGCGTATCGGTATTTCGATTCCTCGGAAATTCTTCACCCCTGCCTCGCAGTACCAAGATATCCCCTCCTCGTTGCCAGACAGCACTGTTTTCGAGCCCCAAAATATACCGTCGTTTTTCTCAAGACTGGGCCGATCACGCTCTGACTCTGTGGGCCCACAATCGACGGCTGACGTATATGAGTCAATTGCCTATCGCGCCTACCAGAAACAAAAGGCCGATGTCAAGGCTGCCGCCAGCGGATCAATTGTCGAAGATACGCCGGATCATGGCACCATCAATTTCCGGGGTAACAAGGGAACAGGCAGTGGCAGTGGCAGTACCGGCAGCTCGGACGAAAGCGATGTCTTTGACCTGAATGAACACCTTGACAGCGACGAGAACATCAACTCCACTATCATTATTCCCCGAGTCAAATACGACGTGGAGGTGGTGACGAAGCTGGTTGTGTATGCAGGAATAGGCCTGATAGCTACAGACATTAGCGCTATCATATTTGCTGCATTGAGGATATAATGTGCTGCTGGACAGACGAGAAAGAATATGTTAGAAAACGAGCCACCCATGATATATGTACAAATAGAAATACTACAACGAATCTTTACTTCTATGCTTTGGTGGCCGCAGCTGGTGAAAGCTTTTGCGATTCAGCCATCCAAGTCTGCTGAGCCGGGTGTTGAGTGACGGCGGCAGTTTCGTGGCACTAAAGGCAGCCATCTCCTCGGCCAGCTCATTATCTCCCACGACACGGGCTGCCGTCATTGCCGCTGACAGGAGCGTCACATCGAACTGCTGCTCGGGGACGGTATCCGAACGGGTGTAAAGGCGTTTGACTTGGTTCCACGACCAGCGGGCTCTCAAGCGGTCTTTTGTCTTTGTAGCTGTTTTGAAATTGAGTGTGAGCAGCGGGGCATCAGGGTCGATTCCCTGCATCATTAGATTCTGAATGACAGAGTCGACATAGAAGTAGAGTCTGAATTTGTAGAAGCCCTCCACCAGTAATGTGTGGAGCTGCAGGGTACGCAAGGGGTCTGATTCCACCGGCTGACCATGTTCATCTAAGAAGAACTTGTTTCGTAATATGTCATCGCTCTCTTTGCGATGGAACCACACATATTCGCGTGTCGACGACATATCTACAAACTGTCTCTCCACGGGTCGAGGCGGGGGATTAAAGTCAAACACCCTGGCGTGGGCAAGGAAGCGGGGGCTGTGAGCGTTTGAGATAGCCAGTTTCATGGCAATAGCCAGTGTCTGTGGTGACAGCGTGATTCCGGCCACCATTAGACAATCCAAAGCCATCTGAGCAGGCTTAGAGTAGCGATAGAGTGTAAGTTGGCGGATCATGGTATGAAAGGCGTGTAGGTTTGGAAGACCTTCAGTAGTGACGAGTTCTTCACTAAGACCTCGTAGAAAGCCAGGTTGGAACTTACGCATGTATCTTACCAGTTGAGTGCAAGCAGTGCTGGATGCTGCTTCTGAGTATTGGGGAGGCCCATAGACTGGCATTTCGATGTAATCGTCGACATTTTTGATAGAGCCCTCGATATAGTCCTTGAAGAAGTATGCATGTGCTCTTTGAAGGAGTGATTTATCAACGTTATCGAGCCTATTTTGGTTCACCATTACCGGGCCATCACCAGAAGGTGATTCCACTTGTCTATTATCAGCACCAAACTCAAGCCTGAACTCCTGTTCAATCAATGCTTTGTCGATAGAATCAAAGATCATAAATTGATCTGCCATCATTCTCACAACAGCCTCGATTTGAGTGCTTCGGAACCGTTTAGGGCCTAGAAACTCGTCCAATCCTTCAGGTTCTGCTGTAGCCACTTCGCGAGGCAATTGTAATATCTCCGGCACATCAAACCCTTCATCAAGTACAGTCGGCCTTGATATACTTGAAAACCCCCGCCGAGAACCTGCTAAACATATCCTTGATAGTCGGACCACGGCAGTCATAATCGTTGGTCTGAAAGTTGGAATCTCCGCTCCAACTTCCCCATTTTTCCAGCATGTTAGCGCTGACATTGACGGCGACTCTTACGGCAGTGACGGATTTACAGTTTGACGATTCGATTCAAGATCCTTATTTCTATACTTTTACTGTTCAGTATGTTTAGGCGTGACATTTGGTCAAAATTTATACTAAACATTATCAGATGCACATCTTGTAGAGAGATTCATCCTAACTGGATCACTATAAACCAACATGTAAGTGACAAGAGAGTTATTTGTTTAGTTTGATTCTTCTAACGGCATCAGGAATCTCATGTATGTGTATATATATGATTGGGAAACATTCTCTGTTGAGCTAATGGTAATAATAGAGTATCTCCGGCAGTAGAGGAGAAGCCAATTTTGTGTTTCGGTGTAAAATGTGCAAACGAGAATCCACTGCCAATATAAGGCTGTTTGCAAAGAATTATACAATAAAAGACTCTGGAAAGGCGGTTAATCTACTTGAAATCGATAGTCGAGGACTGGAATTCCTCAAATTCAAGGCAGATGTACGTAGTATTGACTGTACTGTCGTCTCTATATACTAACTGGAGCAGGGAAAATTCACTTGTAAAGGTGAAGAAACAAACACGCGGTTCGACGAGGTGGATCTGGAAGATGGGGAATGGTATGACTATGATGAAAAGGCTGGAGAAGTGTCTATAACAGACATTGTATGGGATTTTATCAAAATATGAAATTGAATCTTCAAGTTATTTAAAAATTGATAATCTAGCATAAAACATTAGCAATCCAATTTGAGATTCAAATAAAAACAGAAAGACTCAAAGTCAAAAGCATATTTCGAAGATCAGTGGTTTGAGTACACTAATTTCTCGTCACTTCTGAAAGATCAGGGGATTGACAGATTATTAGGAGTTATAATCATTTCGAATGCTTTTTTTCATTACAGTTTCTCATCATCGGTGATATTACATACTAAAATAACCTTTGTTAGCACATTTGTGAGCATAAGTCGATATCAAAACAGTCAAAACAACAGGAATTCTTCAGGGCTTCTTAGAGGATTGGGTAAAACAATCACCGATATATCTCAAACCCGAAAATAGCTTTCATCACAAGAATCATTGTCATTTCGTTTTAACTAATCAATGTTACATACCTTCAATTCCAATTTCATTGACTTCTGGTTTATTGCAAAGAAAAAATTGCAAAAAAGGTTTTTTGTGAAAATTTATGGTTTTTGATGCCAGAACTAACCTTACCCTACGCAAAGGTTCGAACTCCTAGGATAGTCGCCAAAAGGCTTCCAAACGTTTTATCCATCTCTTTTTCTGTTTATCTGGTTTGGTTTTCAATCTGACCGATGTGTATATGTCCATATATACGCGTGTTCCAAGAATGAAACCAGTTCGTTCATTACTTGAATTATATCTTTGGTCACGTTTCTGACAAACTCAGAGGTTGTTCTGTTCTATTATAATTATGAGAGGTCAGAATTAATTGGAGCAGCCAATCAAGCTTCTTGTCAAGAATGAGCTTTGGTTGAAGTTTGAAGAAAGCAAAGCCAACTAATAATCATGGCTCATGTGAATATTTTCATAATCAAGACACAAACCCAAATGTGTTTATGTAGTTACTTGATTCTTTTCTTACCCTTTGGGCTGCTATAAACTTGCTCTATGTTTGCTTCAGGGTTAATTGGATCACGAATTTGCGTCATAACGGGTCTCGAACCGTTATGATATGCTACATATTAGATATCATTCTATGGCAACTTGGGACGGGTCCGCTTATGTCAAGAGATCATAATCTAATTATTGTTTTCTGTTTCAATCTATTGTCTGACTATTATTTTGATCTTTTTCCCTAAAATTATTAATCAATCAATCAGCTTCCGTGTGTCAACGGCGCAGATGTGCAACAAAACCGCCAAATTGGGAATATCATCAGGGCAGATCTGCAGACTCACAACCTACAGCCCCGACTCATGTTTGATAAAACATCTCATCGTTTATGTACGCAGTTTCATACCGTCAGTACTTATTATCTGCTGTCTATATCATATCTAAATCTGAGATCCTATTAGCTTGCAGTGAAACTTTCCACTGAGGAGACCATCACCCGGCCCCAAGATTATGGTCACTTTCACCTGCTCCTTTTAAGATAGCCGTCCATAGCCGTCCAATGGTTTCATCCAATTTTCGATCCCTTTCTTTCGCCTGTCTATCTAATGCTTTATAATCAATCTGCCGTAGAAGCTCCTTGTCTCGAATAAGTCGGGATAATTGTTTGGCTTCTTCGCTTTTGAACTGCAGAGTTCCGAAAACGAGGCACTTCTGCTTTGTAGAGCCAGTATTATGGTCTCTACAGCCGTAAGCTCGAGAATTGGCATTGGACTGAAGAACCTTGGAAAAATACTGAGAGCTGTTTCATGAGCATTTGAACCTATGTAGTCTTCACCATGGCTAGTGGCCGGCGAAAGGGAACTGTCAAGAATCTTCTTCGACACCCTCATTACAACGGTAAGCGGTTCATGCCAGTTTCAAGGCCCTGGCAACCTGCATAATGCCCATGGGTATGCCCATGACTGGGAGGTGGTCTGAAGGGGAGAGGGATACCCATGGGCAACCTGGTTGTGACCTAGACATGCATTACGCGCCGGCAGAAATCATTTATATGTGCAAACATGCAAAAGCATACTAAACAAGACATTGGCAAGCCGCGCGATATAGCTTGCAGTAGAAGACTATCGGAAGGCTGCCCTTCTCATTGTGTAACCTTGGAGAACCTGCAATCGCAAGAGCCATACTAAATACGGGTGTTGACTTTTTCAATCCGCTGCTATTTCTGGACTAGCGAAACATCGGGCGACATTCCGATAAGCAAAGTATACTCGACGCAGAGTATGGATAAGGTCCATCTAGTTAAAAGAGCTTGCCATGATATCAAGCTATGAACAATTCTGGCGCGGGATATGACAAAAAATAGTATCAAAAGCATTCATTTTTATCATAGCTTTTGTTGTAGATGTCGCTCGAACTATTATTGTACAACGTGAAGCGCTGGTGATTTTACGCTGAGCACAAATTTAGGCATTTATATTTCTGAAAATTACATTCTTATTTCCGTACAACTTTGTTCAAAGTGTTAAAACGCTGGAATACTGCTGATTCATTAGAATTTCATTTATTAGTTTGGTCGTCAGTCCGAAATTCAGTGACGAGATTTACCTCCGAAACATCAGAAATTTATTTTCTACCGAGAGAGATCAAATCATATAAGAGAATGAAGTTTTTGACAACAAATTTTGTGCAGTGTGCGGTCAAATCTTGTGCGAGATCAGGCGATGCTTTCCCTTTGCATTATTCAGAGGTTGAACTGGTTCAACAGGAAGTGGACTTTGATCCGGCCTTTATTGTCAACATTCTCCCCAAACTTAACTGGGAAGCCTTAATACAAGTTTCAGAAGAGGTTTGTAAGATGCTGGTTATAAGTTAATCCATTATTGTTATTATGACTGACTTGGTACTGTGTGTTTTCTAGTTAGGAAACAAAAGTCTACCATTGGCCAAGCCTGAAATTGAGGATCCCGAATCAGATGAATACTCTCAACTATTACAGGATTTGCACTCCTTACTATTAGAGGTATGCAAGCCTTTGATTTGGCTTTTTTATAAACCACATCTTCTAATTATAATCTTCTGTTTAGACACAAATCCTTGAAGGGAAGATGACTTGTCGGAATTGTCAACATATATATTACATCAAAAACTCGATTCCAAACTTTTTATTACCACCACACCTAGCTAATTAACTAGCTGTTTATTTAATCGGTTGCCTTCAGTTGCCTTCAGCTGTCCTAGGTATGTTGTTGCAACTTCATGATCGTCTATATAATGTGACTCCCTGGACTCCTATTAAGTACTGTATGGACAATCGAAAGATGAGAACAAAAAACAGAATATCAATAATCAACTAACATTAATATCTAGGCTGGTTAGCGTCCAACTAACTTGTTACGAGAACTTCCTCTTAATATCGTGGCTAAATCCCCATATAATCTTTTTTAATACATGTCTTCCATCGTACAAGGGATATATCACAACCAAAAACAGCGCGAGAAATTGCCACAAAATACCGACCACAACCCACCCTTCAAAGAAAGATTTGGTAAAGATATAATCTCGATACAAGGGAAGTGGCCAGAGTACAAAGGTCGTGAGAACATTGACCACCAGGTATATTAAAGTGATTTTGTGCCACCTCCAAAGACTGCTTAATGTCTTCGCATCGAATGGATGTTGAGCGATACCAACCTCCGCTGAAGTGAACCCCAGATAGTTTGTAATCTTCCTTGCAGTAGAGAGCTCCTGCCGTTCGACATCAAGTGGCGTTGTAGTCCCTCCAGTTTCAACAGTCTGTGGCTCAACAGTAATCGGATTCTTCTCCGCTAGTTCCCGAGAATCCGAACTGCTAACTACACCAGCATCTTCCTCAATACTCTCATCTTCTTCCTTCAGCTCAATTTGAAGGAAGATTCGCCAATCGAAATTATCAGGCTTGATTAAAGTAATGATCACAGAGTAAAACAACGGTGTGAAAAACGCTGTGAGTGCCGCATAGAGACAAGGAAGGACAGATCCAAGTGTCGCCACATTATATACGCCATAGAAGTGCCGAGTAGCTGTTAGCCATACCGCAAGTCCACCCGCAATGCCCAGCACAGGCGAAATCACAAACGCTGCTTTCGATTGACGACTCCAGAATACCGTCAGTATGATAGGAAAGATCCCCGGGCAAATGAAAATCGGCATCACGTAGCTTATGAAAGTCAGATTAGCCCCGACGTAGTTGAGCATAATCGCAAACCCAGTGATGAATATCCCATGCAGCACAACCGTGTAATGTGAAACTTTAAGTATCTGACGGTTCGTTGCCGCAGGGTTGATATAAGTTCGGTAAATATCGTAAGAAAGGATGCTGCTTACTCCAATCAGAGAAGACGACATCGTACTAGTGACCGACATAAATACAACCAACAGAAAACCTGCTGTGGCTCCACTCCCGAGAAGTGACTTCAACACATAAGGGAAAACAAACCCCGCACCTATCTGCTCCGCCGTCATTGGATTAGGATACGTCACGAAGTACGGCTGAGACTCAATCACACGCGCAACTAATCCACATGTAGTACCGATAGCCCACGGTACCGCAAGTATAGCAACTGAAGCGATTATGTAACCCGGTGCCGTCGCGCGGACATCCGAAGCAAACGATTTCTGCCAGAATGCTGTGTCCATAATCGTCAAGCCCAGATTCCCCATTTTAAGAATAACTCCAAAAAGCGCCGAATCCTGCGATTTGAAAGTGAGAAGCGATCCCTGGTAATTTCCGGGGATTACAGTATCCAAAGCAAGAAGCTTGTCGTATAATGCTCCTAATCCCCCCACTCTACCGTCTGTAACGACTGCTATAGTACAATATATCATCACAATGAGTGCGATGGTGGTGTGGAGGTAGTCCGTGACGAAAGTCGCCTTAAGGCCGCCCACAACTGTGTAAAGAATCACTCCGAAAGGGAGCAGAATCGTTGCTGCCACTATGTGCATTCCGGTAAGAGCTATCACAAGCTGCGAACCACTCAAAATCATAGCAGCGCATCCTGATATGTTGTTGATGAGGTTCAAAATTAAGAAAACAATATGTCCCGCTTTTCCGTACCGCTTCCAAGCAATCTCAAGTGATGTATGCGCGTGTGGAATCCGAATCTTGGCCTGAATCCCAAGAACTGCCATAATTGCAATTTGAAATGAAAGTCCTGCCGCATACCATATCGGAGCTGCAATCCCATACAAATATGCCACCAGCACTGCAAATGCAATCTCAGTAACCCACATCCAGGATGAGAAAACCGCAGACGCTGTAAGCCCCGCTCCCACGGATCGGTTTGCGACCATAAACATCTCTGATTGCCCGGATTTTTCATTGAGATACGTCCGCGACAACTTCACCGAGCCAAGAATGATTGCCGTGAAGAAAAACGCCAGCCCAATCAGCACTCCATATCCAGTGCCCTGATTAAGCAGAACTACACCTCCGCCAATATCAACCATGGTCTCTTGATGGTATTGTTTTCTGCAAACCTCAAATCAGAAAAATGTGGATCATGTCCTTCTTTTTATCTAGCTTGAGATCTGACCATCGCAATACTGAATTTGGCTGGCACCAGGCACAATTTTTTTATTTTTTTATTTTCAGCGTCTGTAAACCGGCCTCAAATTCGCCATTTCGCCGGAGTTGTTGATCTATCTGTATCGCCTAAGACACCATAATTTTCGCCATTCCTCAGCCAATCAGCCACAAATGGTCCTCCGCTAGGAAAATTATGCCACCTTTACATATGTCGCGCCACACCCGCGTGTCTGCACGACAAATATTCCCGAAACTTATTTCCGTGTGACAATTAATTCCGTGAAGTGGTGAATCGTGGATCGCTCGCCATATATTGAATTTAATTAGGATTATTACCCGGTATCACGAAGCAGGTCTGCGGTGAGCCTCTGAGAGAGTGCTCAGCCACAAACATTTATCTGCTGCTTTTACATAGCTATCTGCTCCGGGGTCCAGTACTGCTGTAGTGATGAGTTTGTAATAAAAAGTTAGCGGCTCAATAGAGCTACATTCAACTATAATAAATGAGAAAACCTTTATTTCTGTGGAAGGAGGGTTAGGTCGGTCAGAATTAGTCTTATCTATGCATGATTGGGCTTAATCAAGACGCCGCAGATTTTTAGACGCTTAGTTCAGGTACACACTCAATATACACATAGTAGAAGTATAGTCCGGAACATAAGAACTAGGACGACTAGAAAAATATAGGAATATACATACGTCTACTTATTCTCTTGCTGGTTCTGCTGGTTCTCTTGCTTTTCCTTTTGCTCATTCAGTTCTTGCTGGGCATACAACGGCAGGCTTTCACCCTCGTACCAGTGGTACTTTTTCGCAGGATGGTCCTTTCGGAGTAGAGGATCTCCAAGCGTGCCAAACAAGTTTTCGCGGAAACTGGCGCCGGGGAACGTGTAGTCATCCCAGAATCTGCCTCTTCGTTGCAGCTCGGGAATCACGTGCTCAATGAAATCGTCGTAGGTGCTAGGCACCAATGCATTCGCCAGATTGAAGCCATCGATATCACCGACGTCAGCCCACTCTATAAGCTTGTCTGCAACCGTTTTAGGGCCACCGACAATTAAAGGCATCCCGCTCCCGAGAGAGTACTTCTCAGCAACTTTCCATTTGTTCCATAGATCGTTTTCTTCGCCGGGGAAGTTTGACGCTCGAAGGGAAATGAACTTCGCAAGAGCCGGTTGATCGGTTACATTTCTTAGATCCAGGTCGTCGGGATAGACGCTCAAGTCAAATCCTGACGTAGAACCAAAGAAAACGAGTCCTCCTTCGAGGCTAGCATACTTCCTGTACTCTTCGACTTTCGCCTTCGCCTCTTCGTCAGTAGCACCTGCAATCACCATCACGGAAATAATCACCACTATGGAATAAGCATCCCGCCCTAGTGCGGCGGCTCTCTTACGGATATCCTGGACTGTTCGAGAGAGCCCCTCAGGGGTGAATCCACCTGTGAAAATCGCCTCGGCGTGTTTCGCACCAAACGCGCGCCCGCTGTTTGACACTCCAGCCTGAAAGATCACTGGCGTACGCTGCTTCGATGGAGCCGTGATATGCGGTCCAGGAACATCGAAGTACTTGCCCTTATGGTTGATCTGTCGCACCCCTTCCGGATCAGCGTATAGATCTCTTTCCTTATCTCGGATCACGGACCCATCCCGCCATGACCCTTCCCAGAGCTTATAGACTACTTCAAGATACTCATCTGCTCTTCTGTATCTTTCATCGTGCTCAACCTGAGTATCCAGACCGTGATTTCGCGCCGCACTTTCAAGATACGAGGTCACCACGTTCCACGCTACTCGCCCGTTGGAGAGATGATCCACGGTGGAGAATCTCCGCGCCATCTCATAAGGATGATCATAAGTAGTCGACGCTGTGACCCCAAATGCGAGACTCTTTGTTGCATATGCCAACGCCGGCACGAGAAGGAGCGGGTCATTCACGGGGTACTGCGCTCCAGTCCTCACTGACGCCTCGAAGTTGTCTGGCCCTTTATAGATATCGTAATATCCCAGCGTATCCGCCAGAAACAGAGCGTGGAATTTCGCCTTTTCTAGCTTCTTGGCCAAGTCCACCCAAAAGTCAATGCTGGTATAGTCCTTCCAAGTGTCATCTGGATGTTTCCACAGCCCAAAGTTATGGTGACTGGGAGTGTTCATCACAAACGCATTCAGCACCAGCTTCCGCTTATCTCTATTGGGAGGCTTCACCAAGTCATCTTCATTGGTGGATGGTTGAAACGTCTCGGTAATGCGTCTAGCCATTATTTTCAGCAAACGAAGATTTCTTTTGGATCTATGCTATGTCGACCAGCCATAGCTGATCCTCTATATAAGGCCGTGCTGGAAATATGGGCGCCAAGGTCATGTGATGGATTCGCAATTGTGTGGCTACATCGTGAGACCAATGCACGGATTTAAATGGTGCATGAGACGGGAATATTGTGACACACGCAGCCTAGCAGGGCCTCGCAGCGGGTTTTGCCCGGTTGGCAAGATAGGAATGTGTCCGCCCCATGACGACGGGGAAAAATCTTGTATATAACGTTGGCCGGAGATGTGGTGGCTCAAAGGGTTTAGGCAATCGTTGTATAAAACGCATGATCTGGGCGACGAGTTTCGTGCAAAATGACCTCTGATCTAGATGCTCTCGACAATGTACGATTCCAACCTTATAGTTACGGGTTTGAGCATCGGAAAAAACACAGTAACGGTAATGTTAAGCGCTTAAAGAGGCGCCCTTCTAGAGATATCGTGACCACAGCGGAAGAGCACCAGGCCGGAGATAAATCAGATACTCAAGGCTCGGTGGTGGTTGTGGAAAAGAATGGAGGATACACATACGTTTCGGACTATCCGAAGCCCAGCTATGGACCGGACGAAATTATAGTGAAGAACCTGGTAGTGGGACTTAACCCTATCGACTGGAAGGCTGTGGTGTATGGGTTCGGAATCCATGCGTATCCATGGGTGAATGGCCGGGAGAGCACCGGAGTGGTTGAAGCTGTGGGCAGTAACGTTAAGCGGTTTGCACCTGGTGAATCGGTGATTCTGACTTCTACTTCATATCGGGACTTGCGGACATCCACGTTTCAGGAATATTCAGTTGCCAAAGAAACAACTGTAATTCGCCTTCCGGATTCGCTTTCGCCCTTGGAAGGCGCTACAGTTGGCGTGGGGTTAATCACTGCTGCCAGTGTGATTGTCGATACCCTGGGTTTACTGCGGCCCGAGGGCCTCATCGACCTTATCAAAGCCAACCGGGACCTTAAAGATGAGCCTGGTTCGGCAGAATCTCGGAAATGGATACTTATCTGGGGTGGATCCTGTGTTACAGGCACATATCTGATTCAGCTCGCGAAACTCGCAGGCCTGAACGTAGCTGCTGCAGCCAGCTCTCAAAGTCGTGAATACGTGCAATCCTATGGCGTCGACGCTTTTATTGATAGAGAAACCACTGATCCCGCGGAGATATTAGCTCACATTCCCGAGAACCAGCGTCAGGACCTGGTGTTTGCAGTAGACTGTGTCTCGCCGAGCACAGCGGCCATCGCTGCCCGCACACTGTCGCTTGCCAAACAGTCCAGTGACTCTACGAAGCCGTCGATAGTGGTGGGCCTAGTATCCAAGCCAAAAGAAGCCATAGAAGGCGTGGAGTTTGCTGATATTTTAATCAAGAAGTTCCATGAAGACCCAACTTATAGTGCTCCCTTAGTGCTGGCGCTAGAGCAGCTGTTAGAAAGCGGGCTTATACGCCCCACTGCATTAAAGGTGATTGGCGGGGGGCTTCAGGTCGGAATCATTGCGGGGCTCGAGGAACTCCAACACGGAAGCATCAGCGCGACTAAGCTGGTTGTACCTTTGATATAGAGGATACCTGAGCCTGGGATAATTAGTTTGCTCGTTAGTTATGATTAGATGCCGACTAATTTCATTTCTCTCTAAAAACTTCAATAGAAAGGCGTTAATAGCCTGGAAAAGTTAGTATGGTAAGTGACGATAAGGCTAGACTAAAATAGTCCTCGGATTGTTTGGTTTGCCTACAATTGATTTACGCTGGTAATGCAGGTGCAGGGTGACATTCGCTCGTGCTAACGGCAGTTATTGCATGTAACTCACACAATCCACTATCGCGTCATGGCACGGCTATTAGCACCATGAAAGCGTCAAGCTTTTCAACATCTCCGTGCAGCGTAAATTAAATCCGCGTCGGCGAACTTAAGTATAAAGTACACGATGTGTACTAGAGGGATGTGGCAGCAGAAACCAATCAAATGACACAGGAAAAATTCGTCTCGTTTACAGATCAGTTTCCGAAGTTGAAGATTCCGAACGGAGAGACTCCGGAAGCAAAGCAGATTCTAGATAAGCCGTTGCTGACACCAAGGCACATCCGAGTGATAGTCGCGGGAGCGGGGATTGGCGGGATCAACTTAGGAGCAATCCTGCCCCAGAAATTGGAGAATGTCGACTTGAAGATTTATGAGCGGAATGCCGGTTTCGGCGGTGTTTGGTATACTACAGTTTATCCTGGAGTCAGATGCGATATTCCATCCCATGCGTATCAAAGCAGCTACGAGCCAAACCAGCGCTGGTCAGAGGCCTTTGCCACTGGTAAAGAGATTCAAGCGTACTGGGAATCTGTGGCCAAAAAGTACGGAGTGGACAAGTTGGTCCACTTCGAAAAAGAAATCGTCAGGGCCAGATGGGATGATTATAAAGGGGTCTGGAAAGTTGAAATTAAGGATTTGAGGACCTCAGATATATCTGTTGAGGAAGCTGAGTTTTTGATCTCTGCGTCGGGCGTTTTTAATGAGCCGAATATTCCTTCGGATGAGGGCTACGAAGACTTCAAAGGTACCAAAATACATACTTCTCAATGGGATCGGTCAATTGATCTCTCGGGCAAGCGCATCGCACTGATCGGTAACGGGGCCTCGGGATTGCAGCTGTTACCTCAAATTGTCTCGCAAGCAAAGCATATAGATCATTATGTGAAGAGAGGTACATGGATAACGGAGACACTTCGAGGAATCAACGTGACCAAAGAAAAGAAATACTCGAGTGAGGAAATCGATAGTATTAAGGATCCTCAGGCATATCTCAAGTTCAGGAAAAGCATCGAAAAAGCTCTTCATCCTCCTAAGCTAGGGGCTGACTTCTATGGGTCAGAATTGTCACGAGTGATAGTTGAGAAGGCCCTACAATATATGTACGAGCAAGTCGACGGAGATGAGGAGCTTTTTAAGAAGCTCGTCCCGGATTACATTCCTGGGGCAAGGCGAGCAACAGTCGGGCCGGATTACCTGCGTAGCTTGACAAAAGAGAATGTCAGCTACTTAGTATCTCCAAAACTGAAGTTCACACCTAAAGGTATCATAGACAGCACTGGGACTGAGCGCGAGGTAGACGTGGTGATAGCAGCCACAGGCTATAAGCGTCGTCATGGATCGGGTGCCGCGCCTCCGTTTGAAGTTCTGGGACAGTATGGTCAAAGCTTGGCGACTCATTTCTCTGCTGATGAGTCTCCTCTCGGATACTCGGCCAGTTACTTTGGACTTGCAGCTCCTGGATTTCCGAATTTCTTTTACACTCTGGGGATTGGCGCTTACACGATCGGTGGTTCCATTCCTTACTCTGCAGAGATCGTATCGGCCTATGTTGCTAAAGTGATCCGTAAGGTGCAACGAGAGGGGATAAAATCATTACAACCGTCTCTCCGTGCGACTCGCGCCTTCAATAAAAAGATAGATCAATATGGCCGTGCAACTACTGCAGTTAAGGGCGTTGATGCATACTTTGTAGAGAATGCTGCAAACGGCGAACGCAGACTGCGAATGTTTTGGCCCGGAAGTCCAACCCATGCAGCGATAATTAGGAGGGATCCTCGATGGGAGGACTATGAGTACGATTATCTGGATCCTGACGATATATATTCGTATTTCGGAAACGGTCGAACTATTCTCGAAGATCAGACTCCTGAAGAAGTATTGTACTATCTGTCAGCACCAGGAACGGCGAATCTTCGTACCTTGCATGAGGACTGGGTCCCATTGATCAGGTAGAGTATGATTTACAAGATTCGAAAGACCGAGTAGCCTATTAGCTATTTAATTGCCGACCCGCATACATAGAACTATAGTGATGTAACAAGCAGTCACCATATCTGCTGTTCGCCTAACAAACTTGCATAGAAGTCCAAATTGACATCATCCAAAAGCACTGTTAATTCATATTTGAGTTGTCCGGCGGGACTAAAGTTGAAGTACTCTGGCAAAGCTAGGTCACCACAGGAAGCATGGGTATCCACGGAATCTAGCGGGCTTTTTTCCGAAGAGCCGGTATCTCTAAGCATACCGAGTTGATGATCGAAAGCAAATGAACCTTTGGGCTCTCGACCTAAAAGTCTTGGTCCTTTTTTTTCACTTACGTCTAGATAGGATCACGTGCCAGATCTGATAATACGTGTGGCGGGGTAATAGAAATCAATATAAATATCGCGTAAGTCCCAAATGTGTTCTTTCTTTTCTTTGGCGTCTCGTGGACCTTGGATCTTATATCATTGCACGGCGCGCTTTGATATTGGGCAATGGACATTATTAGGCTTAAACTCTATGGGTTATGGTACATTCATATTTCAAATGTCTCTTATTGTTGCCTGCACGGAGCAAGATGGATGGATCTATCGATTTTAAGGCTAGCCGGTCCATGAAGTCTTTTGCTCCGTATGCCTTCAGTTGCTTTTTCAATCGGTGTGTCCGGCATTTTCTGCGTTAGGGTGGAATGTCGGTTATATGATTGTGAGGTTCTTGCATTATTTGGCTTCATATACCTTGTATGAACGAGTCAGTTTTGACTTGTTAGCCAATTTTGGTTCTTTAAATCATGACAATGGGTGTTTGGCAAGCCGGAACGAGTGAGATTTTCTATGGGTTTCACTCTAGTTTGCAGATACTCATTGTTGTGGGGTTGAGAATCTATAGGGCTTTCAATCTCCTGCTTTGATATACCCCAATCATATGTTGAAATGTATACACATCAAAACAAACACTTATTCTTATTTGCAAAGAGGTCAAGAATTTCTGGTACGCGTCTTTATTCTTGACCCGGTTCAAATAACTTTACAGTTTTTTGATACCAATAAGGCCCTAAAGATATGCTTGCAGCAAAGAACTCACTTAAGAATGTTTACCGGTCTTGATCTCAAGGCGTCCATTTGTTGGCTGTTTGTCCTTTTGCGTTGTATCGGGACCTTTGGGTCAATGATTTGTTCATGTCCGATAACAATGCATATCTTGTCTAATCGAAGTTTGACTCCGATATAAGGTCCTTATAAGGTTCAGGAGGCCGCCCTTCTCATTCTTTAGATAAGTATTTTGAACTGGTTTTGCTAACAAAAGCATTTGAGAACTGATTCTATTAGGTTCCCCACAGGATTTTTTATACATGGAGGATGATCTTATTTTTCTAATGTATTTAATGTTTCTGCAGAACAATTGCGCATGTCCTGTAATAGATCAAAACATTTCGATCTATAATTTGGGTTATCTCGTACACAATCTTCATAAGCCTGCATTTTAGAAGAACATTCCTTAAGAATCTTTATAAATGACGGGACTCTTTTTGACTCTAGTTAGTTGACTCCCACTCATTCATAGTTATTAGCTGCAAATCAAAATCTACTTACGAGCTCTTGACACAAGTTGCAAGTTCTCTCTGCTCTTCTATACATTTGCTAGCATCACCACCACCCAAACATTTATGATATGATAGAAATTGGGTAGGACAATGTCTCGCAACCTTCCATTTTACAATTAGTTAACCATTAAAGCAGTATACTAAAAAGAAACACTTACATCCTCTACTAAGGCTTGGTCGAGTAATAGAGACATACTATCGATGTTATTAGGTTCCTAAAATCATCAATCCCGCAGAGAAAATTCCACAAAACAGGGCCCTGCAATGGCCCTGGATCGTCATACCGCAAAAGTGGGCACAAATAAACTCAAATATATATAGATAGAACAAAGTTAATATTGAACATTTGGATCTAATCTTATCGATCTAAAACGAGATTTCTCATATGGCGATTCTGGCCCGGGACCGGCAGTTTTTAGGTGCTGGTGCCGTTCCGACGAAAGCGGCGTTCCGAACTGCCAATATCCACCATCCGCCTCCACCACGGCCTGAAGTAGTTGTATAGTTTGGATTGGCAAGAAATCCTAGTGCAAACCCGCAGGATCTCGTGCAGTATAGCCAGGATGTCTGAGGAGGATGCGAAGCAACGAAGGAGAAGACGGCATTCCAAATCTCGTAACGGTTGTTTGAACTGTAAACGACTTCGTATAAAGGTATGGGTCATTCCAAAGTAGGGTTGGAGGTAATATTAAGGGATTAATTGTTTTTTTGTTTTTTATTTTCTTTAGTGTGATGAAGTAAGACCATCATGTGCCAAATGTATTCGAAGTGAAAAGGAATGTAAGTATATTTCAGGAGGAGGACGAGGAAATGGTGGTGGATATCCAGAGATTCCCTTGATCACCATGTCGATTCCAAAACTATCAGATGCAGTGATAACCGGAGCGACAGGAGGACAGATATCACAGTTTCCAGTCTATATAAGACCTCCTCCCCCTCCTCCTCCGCCAATACCATTACCACCGCTGGATCAAAGCAGTAGTTCTTCAGAACATTTGAGCGTCAGCTCCGGTAGTAGTCCATGTCCATCACCGTTTTTCAGTTCCATACGAGGTACCATAATGCCTGCTGAGTGCGATACAGGCCTAAACGATATGGAATTAATGCATCATTATGCGTTTAATGTCGAGAAAATAGTCATGATGAACTCTGATGCAGAGAGATATCTGTGGAAACAGTACGTGCCGAAGTTAAGCTCGGCCAACCCTTATTTATCCGACGGACTATTAGCTCTGTCCGCACTTCACCTAGATCACCTATCGAATGGTGGTCGTAGCATGTCTGAATTCGCCCAGGACCGGTATTTCCGTGCCCTGTCGACGTTTGAACAGCTGACGACCCTGAATCTGGAGGCGATGTTTGTATCATCATGTTTCATGATGATGCTGTCCATGGCATTTGAGGAACATTTGCCATTGATAGCAGACGTTTCAGACCCGCAAAAGTCTCAGGTTGACATCTTCACCACTACCAGAGGTCCCAATATAGTTGCTCAGAACCTGAAGCTATTACGGCAGAGTAGTGCTTTTGATTTCATGTTTTTACGGGATCGTCCGCCCTTTGACACGCGAAAGTTCGCTGTGACTGATATGCTTATGCATGTTTGTGATGATATGGACACCATGGGGCTACTTAGTGGAGACCGTGAGTTACAATTGTATCCGGTGAGCCCTGAAGCAGACGGCACTCCCAGGAGTCATGCAGACATATATCGTCAGACCATTGAGGCATTTCGTATTAGTCTGGAGATGTCGATAACATGGAATCTCCCTAAAACCATCATTAGCTGGCAAATGATGGTCAGCGATGAATTTCTACAATTGGCACGTGCTCAACATCCATTTGCAAAGATCATCATAGCCCATCATTTGGCAGCACTTCATACATGTCGAAGTTATTTTTGGATTGGTTATAGACCATATCGAGAGATCTTAAAGATCTCTCAATCGTTGGATCAACGCTGGCATCCATTATTGGCATGGCCGTTTTTTGTGGTTCAAAACGATGATTCACGATTCGAATCCTTGGACCGGCTTGCAATGACGGCCATGACGGAAATCGACGCCAAAGCCATGTTCTTTTAATGACCCCTTTAATGTCATAATAGTAAATAGATACCCTAGTTACATCTAATGTCTACAAAAATCCCCCTCCCCGACGCTTATTTGGGCGCCACTGACTCCGAATAATCCGGCGGTGCTCCTCCACCAATGCTACCATAACCTTGTGATCCCAGTCCTTGGTCATTGGATTGTTGATGCTCTGCAGGAGGAGGGCTTTGAACCACTGTAATATAAGCGGGATGGTTATGAGTATGGTAATGATTGTCATGATGATGGATTGGTTCTCGTTCAATGTCGATTTCCACAGTTTCCGGATATTTGGATATTATATACCATGCATGTATAAGACCTGGGAAATATCCCAGAAAACATAATGCTATGTTTACAAATGCTATAAGCCAATGAGGTTAGTCCCCTTCTTGTTGTAATGAGTTACTTATATATACTTACAATCAGCCGAACAGAACCCAGCCTTTATCCATACTGGTAATGGAGGGAAAAATACTGAGATCAGAACAAGAAATACATCAAAGAATATAAAACACCCTCCAGACATGATCAAATTATCCTTTAAACTAATGGTTTGTTTGGTGGTGATGATGAAAGATGAAGAAGTGCTGCGGGGGAAGTGCCGTGAATGCAGTACTTTTAATTGATTTTTCGTGGTGGATGATGACCACCAATGACTAACAAGCGTCACGGCGCCAATGGTCCTTCACAACTTCAACCGATAGTGAAACGAAGACATTTAGATGATGGAGATCATGAAGAAGAGGGTGTCACTTCTGGTCGATTGGATTTGGATGCCGGTCAACGAAGTGCATTTCCGGGTCTCGGCAATTCCGCAGTAATAGGGGATGGACCTCCGTTGAACGCGATGGATTATATTAATCGTGTCAGATTAGAGGCCCAATCAAGACCTTCATTTGTAGTTAGTCGTAGCAAAGAGCATTTCGCTACTGCTCGTCCTCCTGGTAGAGGTGCTTTATTGTCTTATGATGACCATAACGAATATGTCTCAAGACCAATCGTCGTTTCTTCTGTTAAGATACCACCTCCTATACAGACTGTCACGACACAAAAACCTTTCTCTGTAAACCTTCAGTGGCATGAAAAATTCATGGTCTCGTATCTGGAATGCAGAGAACAAGCAATCACTTCAAAATCAGCACTGGACATCGAATTACCACAAACATTAAGTAAATGGAGAGCCTTCATGCTTTCAAAAGATCATCCACCAACACTGTCTCTCATGGCCCAGTTAGACCATACAACATTGTTGAAACTCGTGGCATACTGCACCAAGTGGGTATCCAGCAGTATCACGCCAGAACTCGCAAGCTGGATATTCGCAGTACTGGCAAAGCTGCCTTCTATTCTCGCGGGCGACGACATCGCATCACTGAGATCCTGGGCAAAGAAATGTATAGTGGTCCGAAGTACACCGCACCGTGAACTGGATGCCACTACCAGCTGTAGCCTCGACATGGTCATCAGTGTTGTGGCAGGGTTCTACAACCAATATGATCTTGTATCCAATCTTGGCTGAACAACGGAAAGAATAAATATTTATATTGTACATATACATAACATGACATTTGCATTCTCATTTGGACGACGGACCAATGCGGTTTTCCTCGTCTCGCCGACGCTGGCGTGCCCGCTCCTCTTCGGCCGGATCAACTGCATTTGCAGCCTGTGCCCGTGCAAGATCCTTCGTAGCGGAATAGCCGTCCCATTGCACTCCCGAAGCAGCACGCTTAGAGCGCTGCTCATCGGCTTCCTCCGCATCGGCGCCACGGAATAGATCACTTGCCAGCCGCTTCAGATTGATATCCGCCTCAGATGTCGACAGATTGGTGCTGGACAGTCGTGCCTCCTCAACAGCACGCTGCTCCTTCCATTTCGGATCAAGTGACATGACTCGTATGTGCTCATTATACTGCGATTCCCGAATCAACTCGCCAGTATAGGGCGATCGGATCATGTGCTCTTTCGCAGCCTGCAGCTTGCCACGACGACTGGTGCCTGCAGACTTGATATTCATGCCAGGTGCAGGGGCCCTCGGTTTTGGAGGTAAGTTTTCGGCAGATGCCTGAGTTTGCCCATTGTTGCGAATAGGAGGAGGCGCAGGTATTTCCTCATCGGGTTCATAGTCTGGCGCGGCTTCCTCGATACGTAGAGTGCCGAGTTTTCTCTGCTCCAGAGATGCATACTGAAGTTGTGCAAGCGAGATAGGGGGTGGGAATTCCAGTTCTTCGTCAGCCTCTGTGAATGTAACTGTCTCAACAACCACGAAATCATGCCAATCAATCTCGGCATATGCAATCCGCTCAGCTTCGGCGGCCTCTTTAGCTGATTGCTCCTGCTCTTGCTGATATGCAGACCATTCGGCACGTATACGAGCCCGCGTCAATACATCGTACTTATTCTTCAGACCTTGTTCGATCCGCTTTGTGATATTGGAACCACCTCGGATTGATTTCTTATACTGATCAACAAATGCTTGGTAAAGAGGATTTAACGAGTGTTGTTGCCGCAGAAAGTCGTATTGAACGTTTTTGGTTTCTCTCTGGCTTAGTGCTCTCTGAAATGGGTAACCATTGTGAGCCACATACATGGCAGTCAATTTGATAATATCGAGATCCTGGGCTGATAATGGAGGCAACGACACGCTAAACTCAAACTCCTCAGGTTTCTGGGGTCCCTTAGGAGCCCTATTATCCGCTGCAGGTGTCGCAGATGCAGTTCGTTCAGTCTCGGCCCGTCCGGCTCTATGCTCTTCAAGCCGCCATTGAAAAAATGCAAAGTATGGGTCCTCGGGGTTCAGAAAGTTGAATTTTGTATTACTCTTCTCCTTTTCTTGGATCCTTGTTGCAAACTAGCATGATGATTAGATACTCAAATGCCCATTATAATAGACTTTAAAGATAACGATGCACATACGGCCATTCCATTTCGAATCACATATCCCACTGTGGTTTCTATTCTTTCTAAACAGAGTTAATAACCAATGTTTAACAGTCCAAAACAACACAAACTTACTCCGAACATCAGGAGGAGGGATAATAATACCCTCCGGAACATTACGCTTGCCATCCTCCGGCTTATCATCGGAATCGTTGCTCATAACTTCGTCGTTGACCCTTCGTGCTTGAGTTACAAGTTGAGTATAGAAAGTCCGAAAAAGTCGGTGATGCCAGTTACCCCCGCCCTACTTACAAGTTCAACGGCTAATAAATTAGAATTCCTTGCAATTCAATCTCGACAAGACGTCTCTAATTTTCTAAGCATCACTTCTTCTCTTGATCAAGGATGTTTATTGATGTTTGGAATTGTGCATTGACGAAATAAGCAAGATTATACATGGACACTCGCCTTAACGTTATATCATTGTGATCTTTACTGTTTCCAGGATTGGCCATCAGGATCACAAGCAATTAGGATTACCTACGTCTTAATGGATTATTGATTCCAAGATTATTTATTTATCCGTAGATTCTGGCATTTTTGCCCCAGTGTGTTTCCTCGGCATAACATTGGGCAGATAGGCTTAATTCTGTCTCAGTTATGCTCGAGACATGAAGTTGATTGAGATATCTTCCTCTCAACTGTTAATCTTTGTCTTTTTTCTAATCGAGATGTTTATATATAACAGATGACTTCATGCGCAAATTCTGGGGGGCGCAGAAATGGAATATATATGTCTCGTATCATTAACAATAAGCAGTGGGAATATATTCCTGAGATACCGAGCTCGCGCTGCGACACGCCATTGTTGGTTCTTGACTCTTATAGCACATGTATAATTGGTTGTAGAAGAGTGTCAACCAGCATCGAAAGAACTTTGTCATATCTGGACAGCCGTATAGTGGTAAATCCTGGTTTCTCGCTTACATTCTTGTCGAAAGGCTAAGAAATCGCCTACCTAGAATATGCGTGGCGGCTGGAACTCTATTTGTATTTCAGGACGAATTCCATGCCGAACATTTCGTCAAGCAGGTAAAGTCAGAAATCCTTAAGCAATATGTAGAAGTCCCGGACATGTGGATATTATTTGACGAAAAAAAAGACATAAGGATGGCTCATGTATTTGATCAAGCGGCCGTCCTGATTCTAGTTAGTACCCCTGAACCTTGGATATTCAGTCACTTTGAAACGCAGCATAAATGCGATCACAGGTGTATTTCGACATCTGGACATGGCCAAAAGTTTCTGCGTTAAGCCAGATATCTGCAAACATCATTGAGGGAAGCAAACCATGGGAGCCGCCTAAAGAAATTTACACTTATTATTCTCCTTCATTGAGACCTTCGTTTGATGAGGAAAAGTCGATAGTATTCGGAGGGCGATTTCGGTCACGTTTAAGACATATTGCGTATGACATTGGTGAAGAAATCCTGAGATATACTTTTCGCGGGGAGTTTGCTCATATACCATCAGAAAGTAGTATAGAGACCCTTGGGAGTCATGGAGTCTTCGGGATGAGAGCGCATGTGTCCGAGATAAATCAGGCTTTGGTCAGTACTTCTTGTCGGACGTCGACAACTTTCCGTTCATAGATTCTTTTGTCGTGGCTCCTCTTGGGCCAGATAATAAGCTCTACGCGATTTTCATTAAAATTACTTTGTATCCTATTCAGAAGATTGGTTTCCACCGTCTGGACGATATCACTCAGTTGTTACCGACTTGTCTGAAAGACATACTGTCACACTTGAATCTTCTATTAATGGCGAAGGATAATTTGATTCCCCTAATAATATGGACCAAGCGAAACACATTTGGGCAAGCAACAATGTATTTGAGTAGATCTCAATTACTGGGAGAAGCATCATTAGAATAGATAAGTGTTCGTATTCGGGAATCTGAGATTCGACAATTAAAGTTTAATCTAATCAATGCGGCTCCTGCAATAGATGCATAATGCATATTTACCCATCTTAGATTTTCAGTCCCAAATATACTGAGAGTGACTGCTATTACTTATTTAGGCAATGGCTGGGAATAGACTCAACACTTTCAACGGTACTGACAACGACACTTTCGATTCATCACTAATATAACCACACAACAATGTCAGAAGCTGCTGTCTCATACGGTATGTTGAACTGTAATCTGGAGCTTATAATAGGACTGACGACTAATGTGAACTAGCTGCCCTTATTTTGGCCGACGCTGATATTGAAATCACCTCCGACAAGCTGCTTGCACTTACCAAGGCTGCAGGTGTTGAGGATGTTGAACCTGTATGTTATAGAATACGCCGCATCCATCGTGAGTCGTAACGAATGCTAATTATATAGATCTGGGCTCAACTATATGCTAAGGCTCTTGCCGGACAGAATGTTCTTGAACTGCTGACTCAATTTGGTGCTTCTTCTGGTCCTGCTGCCGTCGGTGGTGCTGCCTCTGCTGGTGGTGCTTCTGCTGAGGCCGCTGCTGAGGAAGAGGAAGAGGAAGAAGAAAAGGAGGAGTCCGATGGAGATATGGGCATGGGTCTTTTCGACTAAACGTATATATAAGTAATATTTGTATTATTCTCATGTTAATGACACCAACCCGATTTCTCTCTTTTATTAGATATTTGTCCCGCATCAATCCCACTCCACAACATACGATGGGTAAACCGAAGAAGAAAGTAAATCAATCGCCACGCATTGTAGAGTTAGAAAGTGTGGATGATCTTCAGAATTATATCGGTAAAGCTGAAGTGCCTCGAGAGACTCTGGTAGATCATATTGATCGTCTCCAGAAACGGAACCAGAAACCAATAACTTCATTTAGCGATTTCACCCAACAACGTTCGGTCAATATAGAAGATGATCCGGAGCTTGGGTTGGTTGCAAAGTTCATGTTCAAGGCTTTGGACTATACTGCATATCTGATTCCTCTACTATCTGTGCATTTCGTGCTTAATATTCTCGTTCGCATGCAATATGGCCAGAACATCAATCGGAATGATATCACCGCTGACACGCTGTCAACTATCCCCGTGCTGATCATATTGCACATATTTATTCATCCTTATAACTCGACTCGAGTCTTTCGCATCGTTAGTTTCTTTGCCAGTGTGGCAATTGGTGGATACTTGCTTTACTCGTCAAACGAGGAAGGCTACTACTACGTAATGAAGCGTGCTCCGCCTCTAGGCACCATCTGGGTCTGGCTGTTTATCGAAATGGATTGGGATTGGGCAGCCATGAGCCTCGTAGTAGTTGCATTCTGGATGTGGAAGAAGGGTTATTCATTCTAATAAATATATTTGCTACGTAGCCGAACTGGCCACGACTGCCGAGTAATCCGGAGGAGGTGCCTGTATTCGCATGTTGAGAAGCTCAGATTCAGAGAACTGTGCCAAAGCATCGTCAAAAGTCGGCAATCTAGATGCAGGATTAGACATATCGCCGTCAGATTGAATGACATCAATGCTAGGGTAGTTTGAATCGTTGGAAGCAACAAGACTAAGTGGCATAAATGAGTAGTCATCATACGTTGGCAGATCAACGCTATCATGAACACATAATTTGGACAGTAATTTGATAGGCGTATCGATCTTGACCTCGAAGTGCCGCCTTTTCTCATCATTTGGGTCTTGCTTCGAGATCCGAAACGACACTAGTAGCCGGTGCTTGATGCGAATAAACGGATTAGAGTTCACATCTGGCCTAAGGCCCTGCATCACGACTTCGCCTGAAATTGTCGGTCGAAAGTATTGAGCAGGAGTATGCTCCCACTTATCTGAATCCGTCATTAACGGCAACGAACAGCTTATTGCCAACGTCGTGCCTATCGCTTCAGATCCGGCCTGCATATCTTCACTCTCAAGCAAATTGCCTGACATTACGTTTTTCTTCTTTGCAGGCGGAGACTTGCGTCCCAGAAGAGAAATATGATGCGAAGCTTGCACTGATGCTGCTGCTGCTGCTATTGCCGCAGCCTTTTGTTCCTCAGTGGGATCAGGCTTCGCCCTATTTTCATACAACAGGACCTTCAATGACTGGTCTGTATGCTTGATTGTCGGGTCCACAGCTGATGTGTATTCGATTGTCTCCGTGATATAAATCCGGACTCGGTGTACCATCACCTTTTCCAGAGGCGTCAACTTGATGGACACAGGAATAGATGTCCCCAGAGGCACATACTTCTGAGGTACCATGATCTCGTAATGTAGGCGGTCGTCCCAAGTGCGAGAAATCACTATGGGGTTGTTTGACGACGAATCGCAGTTATTCGGCGGGCTCCTTACAATCTCTATCTCTTGCTGTCCCGAGATGTTTATCGAAAACGCTCCAGAACGCACAATCTTTGGAGTCAGATAATATCTAATCGAGCCATTGGACGCCTTAACTGTCTCTGGACATGTAGGGTCCAAAGCAAGTGTGAAGTTATACACGTATTCTCCGGCCGGAAACAACACTGACTCCTTATGCGTGATCTTGTTGCCGGGCTTTCCCTTTGGCAGATTGAGGGGATAAAATACCGGGATGGTTGCAGACCCGTCTGCTATAGTGATGCATGAGTCGCTATGCTTTGTCTCGCTTAGGGCAGGGTCTTTAAATAGAACATGTTCTGGCTGATTCTTAAGAATTGCCACATCGGCACCGCATAGATCTGACCTCACTGTGGTGAGCGACTCCTCGGGCAGATTCGAGTTAGTAGACGAAGACAGACTGCTGTTACTGCCAAGGTTGCCACTATCATAAGGGAAAAACTCCCAGCTATGGCTATTGATCAGAACCTGATCCTGAATTTCGACGTTTTGCTGAGCTGCCGACTCTTCTGAAAGCGATGAATGGATCGGCTGTGCCCAAGCGGTTTTGCAGATGCCATAGAAGCTCAGTGATAAGGACTTTAACTTCGTAGGCTTGGTAAGCTTGAGAAGTAGAGACCCTCGCAAAATGGCAGGTGGCATTTCTGACCTATTACCAGTATCGACAGGGGTGTGAGTACTGACCGGAGTGGGTATTTCTTCACTACCATTACTACCAGTGGTAGTCGCAGACTCTGCATGGTTATGGCTTTCGACTCCATGCTCTGCTTGATCATGTTCTCGATAAGTTGCTGGGCTCGGTGGGGCACAAGGTAAGAACAACACATTCTCTTGTAACGAAACAGCCACAGTCACATTCCCAGAATGAGAGCTGACTTGAGTCAGCGGTTTGCCGGTACAATATGAGCATATGCTTTGTACCTGTGAGGCTCCCACTGGATGCGAAGAGGTTCTATAGATATCACCTCCTTCTTCGGCCAGAACATGGCTAGGAAGCGACTGGGACAACGCCAACTCATTAGCTTCAGAGAATGCTAATGGTCCCGGATGCCGGAATAACCCCCGTGGTTCAGCATGCATTTTGTAACCAGCGATCTAAACGATATCTAAGTGTTGGTGGAGCGAGATATGGTTATGAATCAGCAATATTGTATATTACAACCAAAACTTCTTAAAGACAAAGTCTCCACAGAACCAAAAAAAAAAAAGAAAAAATTGGAAGAATCCCCTTTTAGAGCACAATATTTCAACCGTCAACAGAATGAACTTAAAAAAACGGACTTCGGAAAGATAAATAAATATAATATAGAAATGGACTGATTTAAGTTCTTATGCAGCTTATGCCTTCAAACACGGGACCAACCACCAGCCGTCCGGCGTAGGGATATCGGATGCCGGCCGTTGCTAGGGGTAACGACTCCTGGCAGTATCACGTGTTAAATATCCGTTGCCCTTAGCAACGACAAAATGTTTATCACGTGATGAGACAAACTGTTGCCCCTGACAACGGCGATCCCATTAACTCCATTAAATGGCTTTCTTGCACACGTACACTTTGGAGAGTGTTTAGGAGCCTGTAGTTGGTTTATAAGGGGAGGTATTGAAGTGCCAACAGATAGATATATACCTTTAGAGGGCCATTGATGTCTTCGTTAAAATCCTTCATCAAGTCTGTACGTGCAGCAAAGACGATTGCCGATGAGCGTGCGGTGATTCAGAAGGAGTCTGCTGCCATTCGGACGTCGTTTCGTGAAGATTATACCGATGATTATATTCGGCGGCAAAACATTGCAAAGCTATTGTATCTATTCACATTGGGTGAGAGGACCCATTTTGGTCAAGTGGAATGTCTAAAGTTATTGGCCACATCACGGTTTGGTGATAAGCGATTGGGATACTTGGGAACCATGTTGTTATTGGATGAGAATCAAGAGGTGATTACTTTGGTGACAAACTCTTTGTCGAATGATCTAAGCCATCCTAACCAATATGTGGTTGCTCTGGCGCTGTGTACTTTGGGTAATATTGCATCGACTGAAATGGCAAGAGACCTGTTTGGAGACGTGGAGAAGATTCTCTCGTCATCAAATCCATACTTGAAGAAAAAAGCAGCCCTATGTGCAATGCGAATCATCCGTAGAGTTCCTGAATTCGAAGAGGTCTTCCTTGATAAGGCCAAGATGCTGGTCAATGATAAGAATCATGGAGTCCTGCTGTGCGGCGTCTGTCTGATTAACGACATGTGTGAGCAGAACCCGGGCCTGGTGTCTGACTTTAAGCCTCTGGTTCCAACGCTTATTAAACACCTAAAGTCACTATCCACTTCTGGATATGCCCCAGAACATGATGTGATAGGCATCAGCGACCCTTTTTTGCAAGTCAAGATCTTGCGACTGCTGAGATTGCTTGGTCACGATGACACTCAGGTGTCGGAGCAAATGAGTGACATTCTAGCACAAATTGCCTCCAATACTGACTCGTCGAAAAACGTCGGAAACGCGGTGCTTTACGAAGCAGCCCTGACCATCTTCGGGATCCAGTCCGATTCCGGCCTGAGAGTACTGGGAGTTAATATCCTCGGAAAGTTTCTCACTACTAAAGACAATAACACCCGTTATGTGGCTCTCAATACACTGCTTAAAGTGATTGAGGTGGAGTCCAATGCTGTACAAAGACACCGCTCGACCATCATTGAATGTCTTCAGGATGCCGATATCTCTATTCGCAGAAGAGCTCTAGAATTATCGTATGCACTTATCAACGACCAGAATATCCGAGTCCTGGTCCGGGAGTTACTGGCATTCTTAGAGACGGCCGATAATGAGTTCAAACCCAATCTGATCTCTCAGATCGCCGTTGCAGCTGAGCGATATGCTCCAAATAAACGATGGCATATCGACACAATTCTGCGAGCACTCAAATTGGCAGGTAGTTACGCCAAGGAAAACGTCTTGTCTGCATTTATTACCCTCGTCATCACAGCAGACGACCTGCAACTTTACACTGTGCAGAAACTATTCTCAGCCCTACGAAAGGACATCACTCAAGAGGGCCTGACTGCAGTAGGGGTGTGGCTCATTGGTGAGTATGCCAACATTTTGCTCAAGGGGGGCTCATACGAAGAGGAAGAGCTTGTGCAGAATGTCACGGAAACTGAGATTGTATCGTTAATGGAGGCCATCTGGGATAGTCCGTATGCCACTGAAGTGATAAAGGAGTACGTGCTGAACGCACTCATGAAGCTGACGGTGAGAATCTCAAGTCCGAGTGAAATCGAGCGGATACGCCTCATCTTACAGCGGAATGCAAAGTCCTTGGATGTTGAGGTGCAGCAGCGGGTGGCTGAATATAGCAGACTGTTCAGTTTCGATGGTTCGGTCCGTAAGGGTGTTTTGGAGAAGATGCCAGCACCTGAAGTGCGTGAAGATCTTGGAAAGCGCTACCAGGCAGAAAAGGCCAAGCACAACGCAAAGCAGAGCAGGCCAGGCGCTAGAAAGCCAATGGCCCTTAGCAGTGTTGCGGCCCCCACCAGTGTGGACTTGTTGCTGGACTTTACCAGTGATGAGCCAACTGGAAGTAACGGCATAACCTCGACCACAACTGCCACTAGTAGTGATTTGCTTGCAGACATTTTCAGTAGCCCGTCTCAGCCGGGAGCCGTGCCTCATGTTCAATCGTCACCGGGTGAAATCGCTGCTCCGGTGGCACAAAAGTCTGCCAACCAGAGTATTTTGGATCTCTTCAACACCTCGTCACCGGCCGTCTCTCCAGCTGTGGCCACCGCTTCGACGAGCAACGTCTTTGATGATGCAAGCAGTGTAGCGGTGCAGCCTGTAGCAGCTGTTTCAACAACTACAGATAGCTATACGGCATATGATGGTAACGGACTACGACTTTCGTTTCAGCCACTGCAAAAAGAAGCTTCAGGTGTAGCAGCATTACAAGCCGTGTTTCAAAACACGCATCCGTCGGCGGCAATATCCAACTTGGTGCTACAAGTGGCAGTTCCCAAGAGCCAGAAGCTTCAGCTACAAGGTCTATCGTCATCAAGCATCGTGGCAGGATCGTCTGCCGCGCAACTTCTCAAAGTCACAGGCACCCCAGGATCGTCAATTCGTCTGAGATTAAGACTCAATTTCAACATCAATGACCAGGAAATCAAAGAACAGGTGGACTTCTCCAAGCTGCCACCAAATCTGTTGTAGTCTGATATATAAAAAGCTTTTGTGTTGTAAGAAATAAAATATACAAATCTGCACACCCGAACTATGGTCTTTTGAACGTAATCAAGAGCAGAATGTTTCACCCAAATCCTCAATATGATTGGAGCTCGTGAGAGCCAAAACCCACTTCTCCTGTTGAGGTTTACAACCCTATCTTCAAGACAATCTCATCAGGTGAGTTATATTGCTATTCATCATATACAATACACTTGACTTATATTGTTTATTACTACCATTACGTTCGTATTAACTCTATACTCCTGAGCTCGTATTAATAGTGTTTACTTTCTCTGTGCTACATCGTTAGGTTGGGCCAAGTAACTGGACCAAGTACATGACTCAGACTCTCTATTAGACTCTCTGAGTCTCTATTAGTCTAAGACTCTGACTCTAAGACTCTCTGACTCTGAGTCTCTATGACTCTCTAATATCTATACATACTAGAATATACCCAACATCAATATCTCCGCCCCGCACAAACGTCTCCACTTTTCCATACGATTTTCAGTTGAAAAAATGGTTCAAGAAGACAAGCGTAGAGCTGACCAGGTTGTTCCGTAAGTATGATCATTTTTGTTTGATGATTGATTGTCTAATTGATGATGAAACAGATATAGGCATACGGCTCAGAAGATTTCACAGCCGCCGTCTGTGTTTTCCAACAGTCTGCCACTTGCAGCCATGTTTATGAGAAACAAGTAAGCATTAACTAGATATTTAGAGAGATATTTGAAAGATCTAACATATTGGGTAGGATCATGGCTTGGTGTGCGGTGTTTACGTCGCTTCAACTTTATCTTAATGAGCCTGTTGTTCGAGCATCAGATAGTCAGCCGGCTTGGGTCACGCTGGTTACGGGGCTTGTATGTGTTTTAACATGCTATATTGATTTTGTTATGCCCAAGAAGGTTCCTCCTGGAGTCGTGGAAAAGGTGGCTGAGATTACAAACTCCATCATATCTTAGACCTGTTATGTAACATTGTAATCTAATATTCCTGTTCAAACGGACATTCATCGCTATTATGGCCATCCCTTTCACATAATCCACACCAAAGATCGCGGCCTGCAGCAGGATCGATCTTGGGCCGTGCGGCCCCTTGAGCCACAACGATAGATGCTTGTTCTATAACGGCGGTTTCATCAAAGCTCCCATCAATCGGCGACTGTTCGCGATTTTCATGGCCATGACGTTCTAAAGACTGTTTTGGTGTGTGTGGAGCCTCGTAGGTGGTGGCAGAAGATGATGAGGATCTCAGACGTAAAGCCTCAATCTCTTGCTCAAGGTCTGATTCCTTGAAAATCCTCGCCTCAAGCATTGACTCAATGTTCTCCAGATCCTTCTCTGTCTTGAGCCGTATTTCTTTCTCCCTATTTAGCTCCGCAGTGAGCTTTGCGACCTCGCTTCGGAAATTGCTTTCTTCGTCGTCACTGGTTCGATCCGAAGTATAGCTAGCTTGACTACGTCCCGCTTGTTCCCGGTATTGGTCGATGGCCACCCGGGCATCTTTGAGTTCTTGTTCTTTTTCCAGTAGCCTATTTTCCACATCGGCGAGTCGTGACAGCTGTGCACGGGCGTTTTGTTCCTTTGCTCGAGACGATTTAAGATCATCTTCCAGGTCTGTGATGAGATGCTCCAATTCTCGGATTCGGTCGTTGACCTGTGAGGCCTGACTGGCGTTTTCACGTAACGAGCGAAGTTCCGATTCATACACACCAGTTGTTTCCTGCATCTCAGACTGCAAGCTATCTAAAGTGGTTCTAAACTCCTGACGTTTTTCTTCGAACTCGCTCTTGAGTAGCTCCAGTTTACGATCTTTTTCTGCAATAGTGTCTAGGAGGCGATTCATTTTCTCGCCTCCATCGGAATCTTCCAATTGTTGTTGTTGTTGTACTCTGGCCAATTCCTGGAATTGTTCCAATGACTGTTCCACGTCCCGTAGCAGCTGGCTTTGCTCACTCAATTGAACATCTTTTTCCGATATTATACTCCTTGCTTCTCGGAGCTCCCTAGACAGAAGAGCGATTTCCTCTGCACTGGCATTATGACTTGTCATACTAGCAGAGCTTGTAAGACCACTATGCAATGCGCTTTGTCTTGGACGTCTTGGGGTGGTTGCAGGTGGTAACAGCTCTACCGGTTTTGACGGCGACATGAATTGGGGTCTTCTTGGGGTATTTCCTGTTAAAGACTGTCTTGGTTTTGACGAGATGGATGATATTCGCCTACCAGGTGAACCGTTTCGATCTGGAGGTGTCATGGCCGGCAACAGATGATTTTTCAACACCTGGGGTCGTAGACCTCCATTATTCGATATATTACCAAGTTTTGGAGATCCTGATGAAATGGTCGAACCAATCAATTTGGTATAAGTGATAAACAATCCCGTATTAGGTTTCGAAGTCTCGAAATATTTGATTCTATCAACCCATCAGCCCATTTCTTTCCCTCAAACATATATCAAAACAATATACTTACCCCTCAAAGTCTCCATTATGTCGTCCATGGGATTCAAACTCCCCTACAAGCTCCACCCCAGCATATTCACCATTCTTACCATGGATCCGTCCCACATATCGTAATACCGCCTTCTGACCCTCCGGTAAAGTGACGGAATCACCTATATTAAGACTCGATGTACGAGGAGGAATAAGCCCCGAACTCCGTGTAGCTCTAGGCGTTAACGTCGTCATCCCCTTAGTTGTAGTTGATGTTCACTACAAAAACATGAAACGCGTCTTATTTTCATCAAAGTAAACATACATTTATGTTACAAAACCCTAAATAGTTTGGCTTGTGTTTCTAATAAAAGTGAACTCCCAACCCGGTTACGTAATGCGGATTCCGGCGGGATAGCCGATGGGTTTCGATTTCGGATTCCGGTAAAACGTTTATCCACAATGACGATCTTCAACCTCGAGGTTTAAAGGATTAAAAAGAGTCACAAAAGACTCACAATCCACTTTGATTAATATTTGGTTGGGAGGATTTTTATAAAGAAAACAATGGTTAATAGAAGGTTTTATTGATTTGATAGAAACATGAATAAGACGGACGATAATATCCCGGTTATTGTCACGGAGAATGATGATGGGAATAATAATAATAATTTGATCCGGCTTGATTCCAATTATGAACGATTCCAAAGGTTTTCGGGGTATCAAAAGGCATTTATGGTATTTATGGTTGCATTTTCAACCATGCAAGTACCGTTTGCTACCACTTCATTTCTACCTTGTGCACCCAATATCGCTGAAACGTTCCATACTAGTCAAGAGTTGATTGATGGTAGTAATGGCATTGCAAGCATATTTATGGCCTTATCACCTATGATCTTTGGTCCTCTTACCGAGCTTTACGGTAGAAGACCACTTATGATGGTCTGTTCCTTGATGTTTTTGGTTTCAAACATCGTGGTGGCATTGTCGCCGAATCTGGCGGTATTTATTGTCTTTCGATGTGTGACGTTTCTCGGAGGAACCAGTTTCTTCTCGATGGGGGCCAGTATCGTTGGAGATATCTATCATCCCACCGAACGGGGGACCGCCATGGCCTGGGTTTTGTTTGGATCCCAGATAGGCCCTGCGTTGGGGCCCTTGGTGGGTGGTCTTGTCATCACTTATAGAAGTTGGAGGGATCTTTATTGGATCCAGACTGGAATGTCTGCAATATTATGTCCATTATATTTCTTCTTTCTTCCTGAAACCTCCTTCTCCACCGTTCATCAACAAGTATGTACTGAACGGAATAAAAGGTTTGTTTGGCTATGGTTCAATCCCTTCCGAGTCTTGGCCCTCATCCGATACCCGAACCTGGTGTTGGCAGCCATATTGAGCTGTTCCCTCATGTGGAATATGTATGCTCTTCTCACGCCAATTCGAAACGTGGTGGACCCACGTTTCAACCTGAGCTCTCCCATTCTGGGCTCGCTGTTCTATTTAGCCCCTGCTGCAGGCTATATTGTTGGATCTTTTATAGGTGGACGATGGGCAGACCATCATGTCAAACTATGGCAAAAGAAAAGAGGTCGAAGAGTGCCAGAAGATCGCATTAGAAGCACTCTTTGGTGTTTTCTTATCGCTCTGCCTGGTTCAGCATTAATTTATGGATGGACTATAGAAACTAGAAAAGGTGGGATAGCAGTGCCAGTCATATGCATGTTTGTATGTGGAGTAGCACAAACTATAGCATACCCTTCAATCAACACATATTGCGTGGACGCTATGCCAAAGTATAAGTCGGATGCAATTAGTGGAAATTATACTGCTCGTTACGTGGCTCAAGGAATAGCTAGTAGCGTATGCTTGCCAATGATAAATGCTATTGGCGTGGGTTGGACCAATACCGTCTCAGCCCTCATACTATGGTTGGGATGCGTCTCTGCATATATTTTAGTCTTTTATGGCGAACGCCTAAGGAACTGGATGGCAGCTATTGATGAATCCAAAAGTTCCAAAGATGATCACATTGAAGAAGATCATGCTGATGTTGATGGGGATATTGCATTACCAGTCCTTTCGCATGCCTAATCATAGGCTATTATACATATGAAAGACTCAAAAGATACTTCAATCATACTATAGAATTTGCTGCATTTTCACAATAAACTATCAATGATACAATTCCCCTAACTTCTCTATTAATGTAACATTACTATTGAAACTAGCATTTAAAATCATAAATAACATATTCAGGTCCAATTTAATTAAATCTGATCAACGAATTTTTAAATCGAAAATCGATATTCTTATAGAATATGGGGTATAGTTCATATTTAACAGCCGCAAGATGACTTCAAGAAGGGAAATAATTATTAGAACCATTCATATTATAAGTTTAAAATACACATTAAAGAATATATAATCTATTAATCTTATATACTACATTATCCTCCTAGAATAAATTCTATAAATCTTCAGATTTCATCAAATTGTGGGCTCTCCAAAGTGACAACCGCGGAAAGTGGGATTTGTGGTGATTTATTAGAGTGGGCGGACGCACCAAAAAATCCACGTACCTGAAAGACAGTTTTTTGACAGCGATGGAGATGATATCTGGCCTTTTGGCTCAGGCTCAGCCGAAACCTCAATCTCCGTATGCTACAATCACCAAATTATGTGATCGGCTATTACATTCGACTTTTCTGGAAGACCGTCGCGCTGCAGTGTTAGGTCTGAAGGGGTTCAGTAGGGATTATCGAGAAGCGGTGGCTGCAGGAGGTTTACGAGGGTTGATCTCAGCTTTACAAAGAGACAGTGAAGACCCAGAGACATGTCGAGCCACGCTAGAAACATTGTTAATTCTATTCATTAAAAGTGAGGATGATCAGATGAATGCTCAATCAAAGTCTAGGGCCATACGCACACGCAATAGAAATAAACGTTATATTTCGCCTCTGTTGGATGATGAAGGCCCCATTGATTATATTTCCTTGTGGTTGACAGATGAGTTTACTCAAAAGGAAGAGAATATCTTTGCATTGATCAGTTTTTTGCAAACAACAGACTTTTACTCTAAACTATATGCACTGCAGCTTCTATCGGCTATAATATCAAACAGAGCAAAAAGAGCTCAAGAATGTATATTCACGGCCCCATTGGGCATATCGACATTGGTGGCATGTCTCGACGATCTACGAGAAGCAATTCGAAATGAAGCAATACTGGTGCTGCTTAATCTGGTCAACAATCATGCGGATATCCAGAAACTAGTCGCATTCGAAGGTGCTTTCGATAAGGTATTCAGTATAATCGACTCTGAAGACTCTCTCAGTGGTGGTATAGTTGTAGACGATTGTCTGGCACTAATCTCAAGCCTATTACGCTACAATGTCTCGAATCAAAATCTTTTTAGAGAAACAAACTGCGTGCCAAAACTTGGTAATCTACTTCTTCTACCGGTATCTGACGAAGGACAGCTGCTCTTTACCTGGGATGACCAATTCTCGGCGAATTTGCTCTCAGTTCTAGAGATTTGTAGGCTGTTTGTGCTAGAGGGCCATTGGGCAACGCCTACCAATCAGCATGTTCTGTGCAAAGCAGGCCTCCTCCTCAATGTCCTGCGTCTAGTATTCGGTGACTCGACAACAATTCCGATCCGAACAACTGGCTTGCTGACTGCTGCGAGTCTAATCAGAGCAAACCCGGAACTCCAGGAAGAGTTTCTCTCAATAGACGTTCCATATCAGGACTTGAGCACCGCCCTTGTGAAAGAACATCAGATCCTCCCCGTGGCTTTGGCACTATTGAACTGGTCACTTCTCAGTACTTCGATCCACGTATTTGATCTCCGAATCGCTGCTCAGCGATGCCTGAATGCTGCGCTTGAGGGCAACTTGCAGGCGAAGACCATGTTTATCAACGAACAAATATCTGCATATAAGGGTGCTCCAATAGCTCTGGAGACCAATGGGACTGCAGAAACGCACAATCTGAATGGCGAAGTTCAAGATGATCTTGAAGATGAGAGCACTCCCGCACCGCCGGTTGAGGATCGCATTGTTTTCGAGGGAGCGGCTAACCTCATAATGGCATTGGTCGACTATGACCCGGACATTAGGTTGAATCCATACAAGACGTGGTTTGCTGCTGTTATTCTGATTCATATCTTCGAAGACTGCCACGAGGTTCGAGATCACCTTCGAACTGTCACTATCGGTGACGATGAAGCTGGCGAGGAGGTGGCGTCGGTGATACAGTCCATGTCGGGTATGCTTGCGACATCTTTATCGTATTCTGATCCACGAATCGCCATCTCATACGTGATGCTCTTATCATACTGGCTTTACGACGATCTCAAGGCCGTTGACGACTTTCTTCATGAATCTGGCACAATCCAGGCGCTCATCTCTTTTTCGACTCATACGAGCAGTAATGCTAACCTCATGGTGGAAGCCATGTCTGCAATTCTACTTGGCATTGCATATGACTTCAGCAGCAAGGAGTCGCCGATATCACGTATTGAGCTGCATAAACTGCTTACCAGTACTATTGGGCGAGACCAGTATGTGCTGAAAGTTCAGAGATTACGCGAAATACCGTTCTTTAAGGACTTTGAAGCCGAAAAGCTATTTTCAGCGGAAAAGGATGAGACTGGGCTACCCGAGGTGTTTTTAGACGTCCTGTACGTCGACCTGGTGAAGGAAAACTACTCGCGGCTTCAGAAGGCGTTTGATCGCGATCCGACTGTTGAGCCCAACTCCCGGGTATCCTTGGAAATGTATGAAACATTGCAGGCACAGCATACAAGTTTACTACAGCAACTTGAGGATTTGAAGGAGTCGCTGAAAAGTACGAAGGATGATACCGGCAGTAAGATATCCAAGTTGAATGACCAGCTTGCAGAAGGGACTGAAGAGCTCGAGAAGGTCCGCGCCGATTTTGAGAGTCTCCAGATGGCTCATTCCGAGGCAGAGGCAGCTTTGAATCTTACTCGTCAACAGCTAGAGACTCTTACGGTCGAGCATAGGAAACTCAATGAAGTCCACAAGCAGGCCAGTACTTCCGTGCAGAAGCTGACGCGATCGGTTGAAGATTTGAAGGCAAGGGAAAAGAATCTGAGTTCTCAACTGTCGTCGATGACCAAAGAGAAAGAGAAGGCCGAATCGGGAATCAATAAAATGAACCGTGAACTATTTTCTCTTACCCGCGAGCGGGAGGATTCTGAAAAGGAGCTGAGGGTGGCACAGACGAAGACCCAAGACCTGGAGAAGCAGCTGAAGAGAAAATCTGATCTCGAGGAAAAGACTTCTAATCAATTGCGGGTGCTTACGAAGTCGAGAGATGAAGCAGAGTCTAAGGTAAAGAGTCTGCAGGACGAGATCCATAAAGTCCAAGCTCATGACAGAGCTGAGCAAAGTATACTTGCGAAGCAGTATCAACAGCTTCAAGTTGCATTTGATGAGTCGGAAAGCCTCAAGACGACTCTGATCGAAAAGTTACAGAACGCTGCACGTCAGATCGAGGACTTGAAGACGGAGAGAGACACTCGCAGTCAGCAAACGAACGATGCCGAAGAACGATACAGAGCGCAGCAAGCTGAGCTAGTACAACTTAGAACTGACATCGAGAGTTTGCGCAGAACAGTCGCCGAAACTAAAAAGGAGGCGGATAACCTGAAAAAAGAAAGGAACGCTCTCCAGGACAAAGCGGATAGCCTCACCAAAGCAGAGTCCAAGGTTGTTGAGCTGGAGCAAGAAAAGGCTGATTTACAATCTCAGCTCCAAGATCGTTCCGAGGACAAAAACAGTCTCATTCTTCTCCAACATGAGAAAGAGAAGCTGGACGACCAAGTGAGTAATCTGGTGTCTGCGAACAAAGCTCTGGAGAGCCTTGTCTCACAATCTCACGAAAATGGATCTGCGTCTGACAGCATCGCTGAGCTAAAGGGTCGTAACGAGCATCTCACCAACGAGATTGAAAATATCAGAAGGCAGGAAGATGAAAGAACAGCAAAGATGAAAGAATTGAAAAGTCTGTCGATCAAAGAGAGTGCAGAGGCGGCAGCTGAGCTCGACAAGCTGAGAGAAAAAGTACATGAGCTCGAGGTATCGGCAAAGTCTGCTGATACCGTGAAGGCTTCACTTGAATCCTCCGTTCAAAAGTCTGTACAGTCAGCCAAGGAGCTGCTAGAAGTCAAGGCTCTTCTTGAAACCACTGCCAAAGAAAAAGAAGAGCTTGGTCTAAGCTTGAAGAAGTATGAGAGCGAGCGTATCTCCAAGGATACGCGAATACTGGAACTTCAGAAAAATATATTGTTTCTTGAAGCCCAGAAGGGCGAAAAGAACGAGGATGTGGTTCCAAGATCTGATCTCGACGACTTGATGCTCATGTTGACCGACCTCGAGGAGAGCAAGAAAAAGTATAAACTACGTCTTAAGGAGCTGAAGGAAACAGTTTCGTCTGATGAGGACGATGATGATGACGACGATAATGACGACGACGATGATGAATAATAATAATAATAAAATAATAAGTAACTGATAGATCAAAAAAAATGCATTATAAATAAGAGTACGAAGAGAAACATAACTGTAAAACGTTCTAAACACCTGCCCGCTTGGGGTCGTCCATTCGGAATATATTAATATCGTCAGCCTTCATCGTAACATCGATATCCTGAGGCGTAATGAATATCGACTGCTTGTGCTTCAATTTGCGCAAACCTTCAACCACTAGTTTTAAGCAAATCGTCCTGTTAACCTTGTCCATAAACACGTCGAACTCATCGAGGGCGATCAACCTGCTGCCCATACATGACCAGAGAGCAACCAAAAGAGCGATCTGACAGTAAGACTTCTCTCCTCCAGACATGGTCTTCACGTTTCTTCTCTCAAGTTTGCCATTGTCAGAATTGATGATATCGATATCAAGCGTTTCCTCTCCCCTGTAGATCTTCAGTTCACCTTGATAGCCTCGTTCGTTGAGGTTACTAACGAAATTCCCTTGGACTTGGCTTGTAAGACTTCTGAACAATTGGTCATACGAGTTCCCTCGTCGTCGCGCCCCTTCACGGTGCACTTCGTATAAGCCTTTCAAGGACTTGCTATCCTTGCGAGCCTTGTCATATTTCTCTCTCGAAACGTTCAAAAAGTTGATGACTTGAGCCATAGTCCACTTCGATTGCTGTTGAACGACTAACAATCGATCGAGAAGCTTATTGCGCTTTTCTTCTAAGCTTTCGATAGTCTCTCCATCGTCAAAAGGTACTCGCTCCGCAACCTTCTTCTCAGCCACAGAAGCTAGATCCCGCGACGCAGCATCTAGTTCGTTGAACAAAAGTTGAAGATGGTCAATTTTCCGACGCAAGCGTTCAACATCACGCAGACCACTGGAGTTAGTGTGATTCAGCTTCTGGAGCTCCCTTTGAACTGCCGACTTAGCTTCTCGAAGTTCTTGGAGTTTTGAGTCAAACGATTTTACGAAAACCTTAGCTTCATTGGCCTCCCTTTCATGGCGGGAATAATCCTTCCTACGATCCTCCTTCAATAATCGGAGCTCATAAATTTCTTCTTCATAGCGCTCCATCTCACTTGTCGCAGCCTCGATTTGACCGTACAATGCCTGAAGACTGGAATCGTCCTGTGCTCGCTCGATTTCACCCAGGATCATATCACGTTCCTTCTCAAGGTCTTGTTTCCGATCTTTACAAGCCTTGATATCACGCGTAATTGTAGTAATTCTGTTACGAGCCTCAGATCTTTGCCGAGAAAGAGAATCAAGCTCCTTTGAAAGTTCTGCTACCTCTTCTTTCTCAGCGCGAATAGCTTCTTTAATATCGTCGACTTGAAACCGTCCTTCAGTGAGCATCTGAAGCTGTTGACTATGACCAGTGATGGGCCTAATACCGGAAGCACCAGACTCTTTACTTCCAATCCGATGTCCATCTCTAGTTGTTGGACGCCTTTTTGTTGGTTTGGCTCTTGCAAAACACTCACCCACATTAACTGGCCGATGTTCCATAACTCTCTCTGCTTCTTCTCTATCCTCTATTAAGATATTCTTTTCAATCTTATGCATATCGATGAGCAGACGTTTAACATCCTCATCTTTAATATCCAAAGCATCCAGGACAGTCTTGTACCTCCTATCTGGCATGCCATTTTCATAAGAGAAACGATCAAACCTTCTCATAAATACCGGATAATGGCACCTAAACCGATCAAAGATGCGCTCTAACAGAGCCTTATCCTCTGGGTACTCAACAAGAAAGCCCCCGAGACTGTTCCTCATCAATGTGTGCAAAATAGGGCCCCATTGATGCCATTCAGGCCTCAGCTTGACATGATTTCCAATGGGTCCAATTGGCTTAGTTCGAAAATGAGTCTCTTTCTCAATTGCGTCCAGGACTTTAGCTGTAGAGCTTCCAAAGACAGACAAGAACGACATTGTACCATTTTCGAATTCAGCTACCTTGTCCCCATTTCGATTAATACTAGCCCTCATTTCCTTCAGTCTGGCTCGAAGGTCTTCGACCGGTTGATTATCCATATCATCATTTTCGAGCTCATCGAGATCAGCTTTCAGATGCTCTACATTTTCGTCAAGGGCCTTGACTTGATACTGAATTTCGACTGATCGACTTTCTAGCTTGGCTCTAGCTTCGCCGTTCTCTTGCTTATTAATTATTTCGTCCACCTTAGCCTGAACTGCAGAAATGGTCTTCTTTGCCATATTCATGCCATCATTCAAGTTTCGTTCCGTTTTTTGTATTTCTTTGAGCGCCGAATCCGACTCAACAAGTCTAGCCTTGGTTGATGCTTCGTCCATTGCGGCGGCATTTTTTTCTGCGAGTACTGCTTCCTGCTTAAGATCGATCTCAGCTATTTCCTCATCTATTCGAGTCACTTCTGAATCATAATTAGCGTGGCGGCTATAGATGTCCTCAATCTCATGCTCCAACGCACGAATCTCCTCTTGCTTTGCAGCCGCCTCCTGTTCCTTTTGTCTCACGAATTCCCAGGCAAGCAGACCCTCTATACGAATGACTTCGTTATTCCAAGAGAGAGTTTTCTCAAACTTTTTGCTTTCTTCATGCCATTTACTCACTTCAGCCTTAATGACTGACAGTTCTTCCTCCTTCTTATCCAGATAAACTTCACTTTCGTTTAGTTTGTCCGCCGTAGCACGGCTATGGTCTTCCAGTTGATCAAATAGAATAGCGTGTTTGAAGTGACGAAACTTGTCCTTCTGAGAACTAGAAGCCAGAAAGGAACGGGCCGTATCTTGAGTCAAAATGGCGAAAGGATTTCCAATTTGCAGATTGAATCGGTCCAAAATAGGCGTTAACGCGTCCTTTTTGGTAGACAGAAGAGTTTTTTTGCCATTTTTACACGCGTAAATCTTATAGCCGGCGGCTCCGTCTCTGGAAATTGAACGTTCGACAATAACTTCTTCTCCGTATCGCTCCGGGTCGTAAGAGAAGTCACCCTCATTGCAAATGACAACCTGGATCAACGCCTTATCTTCACCATCCTTTATGAAGGCTTTCAAGCTATTTCCTCGTTGAGTATTGGAGGCCTTATCACCCAGGCATACCGAGATGGCCGTCAATATGGTTGATTTGCCACTTCCATTATTACCAACGATGAAGTTAAATTTTGGTCCAAGATCCACTTGCAGATTCTCATGACACTAGCAGGTCCCCCGTTAGAATCCTTTCATTCATCACAAACAAGAAAAAAAGCGTGTGATATATACATACCATGAAATTTCTTAATGAGATCTTTCTGATATATCCGGCACGAATCGTCTCATCTGCCATAGCATTACGCTCAGATATATCCAACGACGTCATATGCTCCGCCTCTGAATTACTTGCCGACCCGGTTCGTCTTCTCTTAGGCTATAAATTTCTTATGTTAGGCGCGAACATTCTTTTTTGCTGAAACAAAACCCCTCCTATGCCCAAGCTCAAAAGCGTGATAAAACTTACATATACATCATCATAAGACGTTTCACTAGTCTCCGATCCCCTTCGACCCAACCCAGCGGGACTATCCGTTGTAGATGACGAGCCAGACATCTTTACAATCTGGAACGTATCCCAGGCCTTTGATGATTGAATCGAACGCGAAGGATATCTTTGATTTATCCCAGCTTTTTCATGTTGTTGACGCGGCAATAAACTTTAATTTTCCCGCCGGGTAAAAGAAAGTCACGTGCCGCATCACGTGCCACGCGCATTTCGTGTTTTGAAGAAACAAAAAAATCTTTCATTATCATAACCAGATCTATCTATTATTGGGGGACTGTGTGCCGGGAGATGCGTCTAGAAGCACGGGTTTGATGACCTGCTCGTCAAACTCTCGGAACCATTTGGCGCGGTCGTCAGCACGGGACAGGATCCCCGACAGCGACGTTGTGCTGGCGCTACCATTATTCGGTCTGCTTAGATCTCCCAGGGGAACGCTTCTTGACCCTGCCATTGGAGGGAGATCCGACACGTCTGATTCGGCATCCGAGTCGTCTGCTGTATGGACGCTGACGGCGATATGATCGTCGTGATATGAGGCCGACCGCCGCATTCTTGTGATGGATTCTGGTCGGATAATGTCTGGGCGAGGGGTATATAGTGGTCCATCTGGAGGGAAACCCGAGTTTCTGTTGTCCAGCACCGCCTCGATATCAAACTCGTCATCGCTCTCAACGTCCTCAATGACACCAGTGCGGATCCCCAGAATCTCCAGCATACGAGCAGTGGTGCCTCCAAACACTATTACAGTGAGTACAACCACTACCAATACCGTTGCACGTAATGCGTTGGCGAATTCTCCGCCCAGACCCGCCGCCAGTGCTACCCCGACAGCTCCGCGTAGACCGGCCCAAAACAACATCATCTGGTACGGTTGGGGGATTTCGTCAGTTATTGGCCGTGCATTGTTAGGCGACGCTCTAGCACGTGACCGGTTGACAAAGTTAATGACCTTTGATAGTGGGAACACCGCGGCCCAACGGGAGACGCAGATTCCCAGTGTGGTGACGATAATCAAAACTGGCTTGAAAATGAGTTCCTCCTTGGTGAAGAGAGACAAGCCCAGGTATACAAAAATAAAATTCTCCGATAGTTGTGCGAGAAGTTGGAAAATGTACTTGACGGCGATTTGAGTTCTTCTTGACATGTTATAGTATGCGTAATGCTTCAAAGTGATACCGCAGAATAGCAGTGACACAATGCCCGACATGTGGCATCCGTTGGAAAAGAAGTAGGATGCGTAGGCAAACAGAAGTACCAAACAGGACTCGATTCTGGGGAATCGTCGCACATGGGAGTGTTTCAGCACCAAGGCGGTCATGATACCCACGATTGAACCAATCAACAGTGAAATGGTGAATGTCATCAAGAACATTCCCATACCTTTGAAGATACTGCTGAAGGTGAGTGATTCGCCTGAGAACTTTTGAGCGGTTTCAAACATGACGATACAGACCGCATCATTAAGGAGACTTTCGCCGAAGATAATCGTGTATAGCTTGGGGTCCACTTTGTAAGCGTTGAAAATCGACAAGATAGTCACCGGGTCGGTGGCTGATAGCGTGGCACCGACACTGATAGCATCGACAAACGAGATATGGATACCCTCTAAGCCAATTGCCGTCCAAATGTATAATATAATTCCCAGCACCACAGCGGCCAGAAAAGTCCCTGCAAACGCAAATGTGAGGATTGAGCCTATATTGCGGAAAAAGTTTGCCTGATGCAGCTCGTATCCTGAGTTAAGGATAATGGGGGGTAATAATAGGTTGAAGAAGTAGGAATAGCTGAACGACACATGTTCCTGGATGAAATGTCCCGGTGAGACACGTATTATAAGTCCCACAAGCATTCCTGAGAAGATTGAAAGTACTGTCTCATGGATAGCTTGTATTTTTTTCTGTTGAAGATAATAACTGGTCCATAGCGATCCTATCAGAAGAGCTATCACGATAAAGATGGCCCAAGAAGCAAAGATTTCCTCTGTGGCTGGATCACTGACATCTTCATCTGGAATATCCGGATCTGCATCTGTGGATTCCCGTTTATTCAATACTGAATATAATACCTGAGTTAAGGTAGATTGAATAGTATTCATCTTTTATACATCTGGTATAGATCCCCTCTCAAACACAGTTGAGAAACAACAACAAACACTCTAAACACGATTGATAAATAATGTAACAAGCAAGTTTACATATAACTCAATGGTTTCCAATAAATCGTCGCCTTCAGATAAGTGATTATGGAGCTGACAGCGATTTGTTTACTTGTCCCAACTTTTATTCTTCTTGAGCCTCAGTTTGAGGGGCTATTATTATCTAAGGATTTATTAGTTATAGAACTATTTTAAGAAATTAATTTACAACCCATTTATTGTAATATTCATATTGCAATATTTGAAGGAATTGGTTCAAATAAAAGACAAATAAGGACGTTTAATATTCACGAAGTTCTGTGGGATCAAATTGAAATTGAAAATGTAAAATCTTGGTGGATTTGTTCAATCCCGCTAAGTTCACATGCATAGATCTATAACTCGGGGAAGATTAAAATCTCATGAACCAATTGGTTCATTATTGGTTCGTGGTTATTCCCAAGAGACGAACTTTAAGAGTTTAGAGGATAAATGGCGTAATCGATGGAAATCATATCCACCAAGACATGCCAGAGGAAAGGATCCAAATCGACCGAAATACTTTGCTCTTTCCATGTTTCCATATCCGTCGGGTAATTTACATATTGGACATTTGCGTGTGTATACTATTAGTGATGTATTGGCACGATATCGTAGAATGAAGGGTTATAATGTGGTCCATGCCATGGGCTGGGATGCATTTGGTCTACCGGCCGAAAATGCTGCAGTAGAAAGAAATATTGATCCGGCCATTTGGACATACGACAATATTTCCAAAATGAAGGAACAAATGGATATGATGCTTGCTGACTTTGACTGGGATCGCGAGGTCATAACTTGCTCGCCCGAATATTATAAATGGACCCAGAAATTGTTTCTAATGCTATATGAACATGGATTGGCATATCGGAAAGAAGCACTAGTAAATTGGGATCCAGTGGAAAAAACGGTTCTTGCCAATGAACAGGTCGATGCCAACGGTAAATCTTGGAGGTCTGGTGCCATGGTGGAAAAGAAGAAACTAGACCAATGGTTCCTGAAAATCACCAGTCTGGCACCTGAACTACTGAAAGACCTGGACATTTTGAAGGACTGGCCTGCACGTGTAAAGACAATGCAAAAGAACTGGATCGGTAGATCGGAAGGAGCTGTTGTCAAGTTCCCTCTGTCAAACAATGCTGAGGAGTTGGTGGTCTTCACCACAAGACCCGACACTTTATTCGCCGTTCAATATCTGGCGGTTTCTCTCGATCATGGAATTGTCCGGGAGATTGCAGAATCGGACTCTAAACTAGCAGCTTTTGTTGAGATGGCCCGGAAACTGCCACAGGATTCGAAACGTGGTTATCAGTTACCTAATATCTATGCAAGTAACCCCATGCTTGGGCCTACACATCATAAGATCCCCATCTTCGTGGCCCCTTACGTACTAGGTGACTACGGATATGGCGCAGTTATGGGCTGTCCTGGCCATGATCAACGTGATTTCGAGTTCTGGACACAGAATATGCCCGAACATGACGTCGTTTCAGTGATAGACCCTGAGGAAGGGCCTACTTTGGCCGCAGAATTCCCTTATACCTCAAAGGATGGGAAGCTCAATAAAAACTCCGGAGAATATGCTGGCCTTTCAGTCCAAGACGGCATAGATGCTATAACGAAGGACTTGGAGAAAGTCTCAGCTGGAGGCCCCAGTTCTCAGCTTCGTCTTCGAGATTGGCTGATCAGTAGGCAACGCTTCTGGGGCGCTCCAATACCTATTGTGCACTGCAAAAGCTGCGGAACAGTCCCAGTTCCAGACGAAGAGCTGCCTGTGCTGCTACCAGACGGACTGGGCCAACCGCTGGCTAATAGCCCTGAATTCCTAGAGACATCCTGTCCAACGTGTAAGCAACCTGCCCGTAGAGATTCAGATACTATGGACACCTTTATGGACTCTTCCTGGTATTTTTTTCGTTACACGGATGCGAAAAATAAGGAGGAGATTTTTAGCTACGACGCAGCAAGTGCTTTGATGCCGGTCGACATCTACATAGGAGGAGTAGAACACGCCATACTTCACCTACTTTACTCCAGGTTCATTTCTAAGTTTCTTCAAAATGCAGGCAGATGGTCAGGAGGAGACTTGAATGGCGAGCCGATCCGCCGCCTGATCACTCAAGGTATGGTACATGGCAAGACCTACGTCGACCCGGAAACGGGGAGATTCCTGAAACCGGATGAGAGAGACCTTTCAAATCCTGATAAGCCTAGAATAACTAGCACAGGGAAACTGGCAGGCATTACCTACGAGAAAATGTCAAAATCAAAATACAACGGTGCCGATCCAGCTGCTTGTATTAACAGCCACGGTGCGGATGCCACCAGGGCTCACATATTATTCCAAGCTCCTGTTGAAGACATTTTGAATTGGGACGAAGCCAAAATTGTGGGTATAGAGCGATGGATTAGCAAAGTCCAAACGATAGCTGATGCTATTTGTCGAAGTGAACACAATATAGGCCGATTTCCAGAAGAACTTACCGATGCTGAAGCAAAGGTCTGGGCAGCGGTACAGATGACTGTAAAGAGCATCACCACCGCCTTTGACCAAGATCTATCACTCAACACTGTGATATCTGACTATATGAAGTTGACAAAAATCATCTCTGATGCGGCTGGAAATCAGAATGTGTCTAAGGAAGTTACTGTTTCGGCTCTGGAAACGCTTGTTAAACTTATGTCTCCTGTCGTGCCTGCGGTATCTGAGGAAGTTTGGGAACAGCTGCTGACTGCTCGAGGTCTAGCTTGGAGCTCAATTTTTGGACAGCAGTGGCCTGAGCCGGCCCCGGTGGTTGAAGAGAAATGGGATTTTACGGTGACTATTGACGGAAAAAAGCGTGCCATCATAACAGCAGAAAAGGATCTGGCTGGTAATGAAATCCAGCTAATGGCACTTGTAAATAATAATGACAAAGCAAAGAAGTGGTTAGCCGACAAAACTGTCAAGCGCATTATCACCCCGGCCGGAAGGCCGAGCATCAGCATTGTAACGGGGTGATAGATAATCACAGTGTATATATTAATAAATAAGGTTCGTAAATGTCATAGACGGCGTTGCTTACCGATTAGGGACTTGACAGTCAGGCAAAGTAGATCATGGATCCCATCATATCCATCAGCCTTCATTCTGTCCAAAAGGCCAGCTCTGAAATCATCATAAGACACGTCTATACCACCTGAGGAGGCAGTAGCTGCAAGTGTTTTTGGCGTAATGTAACCCTGATGATTCCTAACAGAAAATGCTGCGGTTTCTAGATGAAGCATATGCCTCTTGTTCATAAGCAGAAAATAGGGCGCGCAGCATATGGAGAAGCGGCGGTCCAGCCCAATTTTGTCGTTACTTAGGCAAAAGCTTTGAAGCGAGACACGAAAGGACTCAGTTATACCCAATCCTGCCGATGGCTGATCTCTAGTACTGAATGCCTTTTCCCGCCATAGCAGATTACAGACGTCTATAATCAAACTGTTGAGAAACCGAGTACTGGGATCGCCCTTTCTGATATTGGACAGAAGCTCTTTATAGAAGAGCAACAGATCGCAAAATCGGCAGAGAATTGCCAATGAAGAAGAGAGCACGAATCGATAGGCCACAGGCTTCGAAAATATTAGTACCCTGGGCAGGCCTACCAGCATAATCGAGCGCACCAAGACTTCATAAAATCTCAGAAGCGAATGTTGTACCAGAAAGGCCAAACGTGAGCTGGTCTCGAGCAGTGGTAAACCAAAGCTGTCGATAAATTTTACAATTGCAGCAACAGTTTCCTGAACTTGAGATAGCTCAAGGCCACCGATGAGTTGGGCATCGCCCAGAAGATAAGGGCCATACTCCAAGTCCCAGCTTTTTATTAGATTGGTTAGGCAGTCAAAGACCTTGACCTGCCAATGAACAGTTTTCTGCTCCATAAGCTGAGATAATGGGCGAAGGATAGACCCTTCCAACACGCGGACGTTGAGTAAGGGCATAGACGAGAGAATATAGAATATAGACTCTGACAGGTCCTCGCCATTCCAGGAATCTAGGTACGAGTACATGAACTCTTCTACTGCAAGTGGAAGAGTCTTGGATGGGTTAGTTGAGATAAAAGGATTGGATTGCGGGGAGCATACCTTAGTGAAGAACACAAAGCCCCTAATTCTCTTTAATAATAGAGTCATAGTATCTTGATTCCGCTCTTCATGAAGTAGAGCGTTGAATATCCAGGTGTTTAGTCTTTCCCACTCCAGGTCTGGCATATTAGCAACTTTATACAATATAACGAGGAGGCATTAATCTTACCGTCGCCACGATACTTCAGAAGACGGGCTACCATTGCAGATCCTCCTAAAGCAGACCCCAATTGGCGAGGGAATCCCATTTTATGCACTTTGTTGGCAAAGTCTGCCAATGTTTTTAGGTCGCGGAAGGAGTTTGAACCTTTTGCCTCTGCTTCTGGAATGACGACTTTTCGCTGTTTGGATGATTGTGCAAGTCGGATTGACTTTGAATTCGTTCTGTTAGTCTGTCCTTCGTTGTACATGATAATATTAATATCATCTACCATTCTCATATCTGGGTGTTCAAATAACGACGAGCCAACAACAGGAACATTCTCGCGAAACAGGTCTGGTTGGTATTCTTTGTATGTCAATATCAGTCCAGAAAGATGGTTAGAATCTTTACTCTTCTTATATAGGTCGAGCAAGTAGTCAACTCTTGATTGCGTGACGAGGTGTTTGGCGGTCGAGAGATATAACAGATGACAAACCCACCTTCGAGTGGTCTCATATCTTAGATTGGCGAGCAAAATTGCACTGAGAGTCACTAGAATGCTAGGATCTTCCAGAAACTCATATACAATCACCAACCATCTCAGTAATTGTGCCTTCAATTGGATCGAAATAGACACCCGGTTGCCCAAACTGCTTACAATAGATATGACTATCTTGTTGCTCACAAGCCCCCTTGGCACGAAACAATCTTTTACGACTTTGATGGCAAGAATTTGAGGAAACCCCGATCCCTTTGTTACCAGATCCAGCAAATCTTCAAGTTCCTGTTCACTAAGACCCTTCCGACGTACTAGCCGATGCAACTCATTGATCTGTTCCCTCAAACCATCTTTATCAGACAGCAACAGACCTATATAGTTAGTTAAACAGTAGCAACATGAAATCCACACCCAAAAATCGCTATTTACCTTGCCTGATTTGCTCTATAGTCTCGGATATCGTAAGCGGCGACATCGTACGCGCGTCCTTCGAATCCGCGCCGCGAAAGTTTATATTTCTACTCCGCGTTTATTATGTGAAAATCAACACTCAGCGCCAGCGAACCACAGAAAACAGTTAGACCAAAAGATTAGATTTAGATGTTTAGGGTAAAATATATGTGACTGTATATAAATAGATCAAGTCTCCTCCTGCTTCTGATCTCCTTGGAATAGAGCGAAAGTCCCGTTTCTATCATAAATGGACCTTGCACGGACATATTTGTCCAATTTCCAATAGTTTTCCCTTAACTCTTCGGAGACGTCGTTCTTTTTGTCCTGAGCACTGGCGCTTTCTTTTTCAGACGCATGGATCCAATCGATAGTGGCATCCTCGAATTTGTGGAACAAATCGGTCCGTTCTTTCAGCAATTGTTTCTTTTCTTCCGTGTCCTTGAGGTGAGAGTTTTCGCCTTCTTTTGGTTCAATGTACTTGTATTCGAATTCACGAGTTCCTCCCAGACTTTTGGGGATGAATTTGTCGTCTATGAATTTGTTAATATCCTCTTTTGATTTGGTGAAGGAGATCTTGGCCGCTACCACAGGATCAATCCATCCTTTAATGACATTCCAAATACCGCTAAAGATCCATGGAGCCTTATGGATCAAAATAAACCCTAAAGACTCGGGATAATGGCTTTCAAAACACTTTAGAATGAACTTGACGGCACCATAATCCATATTCGAGGTACTGAAATCGGTTAGATCGAAAATGATGGCCGCAGTATCAACGGGGTCTTTCAAACAAAGACGAGCATTCTCCATGGCAAGAATTGTATATTCTTCAATAGCTTTTTCACTCTGAGCCTTTGGATCATGCATATGCGGGCGGATATGCACTATCGGTCTACCAGTACGGTCATATCCATATACGTAACACAATCCTTTTCGATATTGAAGCATAAGACCTTCATTTTTATCTTCAATTGCTTTCGATTCACCTCCAGACACCAAGTCCTCCACTTCCCCTTCATGGAGTCTCCATCGGATCGTCTCTCCAAGCATAAATAGTGCCTTGGCCACGTCCCATTTACGAGCTCTTAGAAATCTCAGCATTAAATTATCCGGTTGGTCGGCTCGAATCATCTGTCGTAACGCATCTCGAAGTCCATCCGGAGTCATCTTGCCAAGTCCTTTCTGTAAAGCAGCAGCATTCAGCTGGTTCTCATGATCGGATGACGGATCCTTCTTTCGTTTGGCCCATCCAAAAAGACCACGCTTCTTCTTCTTGCTTTCCGTGGAAACCGTTGACCCATGCGTCACGGACGTGTGTAAGTCATGAGGAGCCGAGCCCATTGCAACGAGAATCTGAAGCCACATGTCCTTAAGTTTTTGCTCCTCAGTCGCCGTCAGCGCGTTAATCCGTCCAGCGGGAATCGCCGTCCCATTCTGAGTCGTGGTCATCTCTATTGACTACAAATATATAATAATATTAAAGGGGGGGTGGAGCAGAAGGAGGGGAGACGCAAACAGTAGATATTGGGACCTCGATGATCCTCGGGTATGGAAAACTATCCCGAATGATCCGACTGACTTAATACTATATACAGGGCCAATTCACTTATAAGTGGCCTGTTTCCTTTTCATGATCAGTTTCAAATCGCCTGATGATCAGATCCGCAAATAAGGTTTATGACATATAATGATCGTCCGGCAATTCTGTCATTATTCAAGCGATGTGGGGTTTTCCTCCGGTGTCGCGTGAGCTCCGCTATCGTAGAATCTTGTCAGTACGACGCCGGGCTTGATTCAAGCGACTGTTACTATCAGTGACACCTTGATTAAGGTCTTCGAGCATTTCATTTTGAAACTCCACTTCTTCTCCTATAGCAATGCCCAATTGGCGTTGTTGGGCGATATTCTTGCGTAAATCCTGTAAAACACTATCCTGTTGATTCATTTCCTCCTGTGCAAGCTGAAGAATCTGATTATTATTCAAAGATCGGGTTTTATTAGTTTCCAAGCCGGGTTTACCCAATACTCTGCCTTTATTCTGACTAGCAGACCCAAATAATAGCTGTGTATGTGCTGGTGAAGGTGAATCTGCTCTACTAGAGCTATACACCCCATCACCACCACCAGTAGGATTCCTTAATTGCTCAATATCTTCAGATAACTTCCGGATTATATCACTGCGTTTGCGGAATTCTCCATCTCCAAGGACTTTATCCTCTTGATAATCCTTCAAGGACTCCAGGCTCGACGAGGCTATAAGTAGCATCCGCCGCTTGGTATTTCGGTCTGTTTCAGCCCGTAACTGAAGAAGAAGACTTTGTAGCTCTGTGAGCTTGGTACTCCAATCTGAAGACGCCGATATCGAAAGCTTCCGGACCTGTAGAAAATCCATCATCGCCACTGAATTGCACCATTCTTCCCTTCTGACAATGCCAGCCAGGAATCGCTCTAATCCTAACCGCCTTTCAGATAGAAAATCATCATTCTTGTTGCCAAACCACCTCTTGCCAGGAAGATCAGTCGGTGTCGAGTCGCACATCTCTTGCTCCAAACTGGCCTTTAACGCCACAAAATCGCTGTAACGCTTATGAACAGTCGTGGTACTTTTACCACGAATCACCTGTACATTGTATAAAACATGACCCTCTCTATTCTCAGTATAACTTGGAATAGATATTCTCAAATCCTCCACCATAACGGAAGTACAAACTCTCCCCTTACTTTGCTTTCCACTGCTAATAAACTATTAAATATATGTAAGATTTTAAATTAGGACCAAATAAGATGCCTTATTCAAAATCCCCTAATCAAAAGCCAACGGGCGTAATGATGCTGGACCCCGTGTTTCGTTAGAACCTCAGTTGCGTTGTTACGTAAGGAAATGATACGAACATATTGCCATGGCAACTAAATCAAGACTCGTAGTTAATCTTCAGGGAAAGTTCTTTAGGCACTTGTGGCGGCAGCTGAAGTCCCGACGAACTCCGCAGTCAAACAGAGACATCACTCAAAAATATATTGCGCTGGTAAGTTTCGTAACTCAGCTTTCGAAGATCCGCGAAACGAAGAAACGCGAAAACACGGACGCGTGTCAGAGGATCCGACTTTGACAATACAACGTTTAGAGAGCATTAGTACACGAAAATGAGTGCGATTCGACTAAATAACGAGCTTCTCTCTCTTTTCAATGATTTGAGCCGAAAAGATACAATCAAAACTATCACAGAGGGGTTTTTGGCTTCACTTCGAGCTAATCGTATCTCACTTGGTAGTTGTCTACTTTACATGATATCGCTTTGCGATGGAAACGATCTCAGAAGGGGGGAGAGACTACGAAATCAGATAGTGGAACTGCTGTTTCTGAATGAAAAGTGCTTCAATGGCCTTCTTCGCCTCTTTCTAAAACGGCTCGACGACGACAAAAGCCCCGGAGAAAGAGAGCAGCTATTCCTTCGATTGGCAAGCAATGATATCCTCAATGACGAGATCAATAATGAGTTTGAGACTCTCATCCGAGACAAGGATGGGGCGTTCGGCCAGTTTGACGCTGAGCTTATATCTGAACATGGAATTGAGTCTGCTATGAGCGCTATCTCCGTTCCGAACGCGCTCGGGCAAATGAAAAAGGACGCCCCGTGTCTAACCGCTTCCCTTGAATCCAAGTATATGGTAGGAAGAAACATCAAGCCAAAGCAAGAGAGGATTGTCCTAACGGCAGCTACCATGTGTTTCTCGCGGAATAGCCAAACCTCCAACTTACTACCGACCTACGTCGGTATAGCACTTCAAACAGATGGAGTCAAGAAAAATGAGATAGCGCTGCTCAATGACTTTGGGATTTGCAACTCATCCCCGACCATTAATGACAGAATCGAAGCTGTCGCACAAAATTGCCGACATGCTGCTGAAGCGATCGGCCAGGGGAATGATTCAGTAGTCGCATACAACAGTGTACAGCGAATAGAAGTTGTCAAAGAGCAAACTATGGAAAACATGCGGGCGTTCAACTCAGTTACCACGGGCGTCGTTTTGCAGGGTAGACATATCCCAGAAAGAGGGTTGACGAGAAATATGATCAATTCTGAGCCGATGGGACCGCTCCGGGTGTCAAAGTCTCCTGGCTTGCAGCTTAGCGATGATACCGGGATGTAAGTGCCAGCTGAAAAGTGATTATATGAGATACTGACAATTTTAGAGCCATAAGGAAGTATTTTCATTATGTCTCCCTAAAAGAAGCCTTCCCGAAAGCCTTTGATGAGAAGTTCAAACGATTTCCTGCCAAGTTACCGGTAATCGAACGTCTCGAAGCTAGTAAGACTCTCTTCAGTCCTCTTGACCCAATTCATCACACGGAGGGCACTGTTGATGGCGCGATGAATGTGCTAGACAACGTTTTTCAGCATCAATTTGACAGGCAGCCGTCCGATTTCGGTGATCGAATCCATCTAGTGAATGGCGACGTGAAGACTACCTTGTTCATTAGATTGTCGCAGGCTTACAGGCAGTTCGATAAGGGCAGTGATTACAAATGGATATTCAGTGTCCCTGGTTTGTTCCACGTGCGAAAGAACTTTATTCACTTGATCTGGCGAACGCACTTTGAAGGCAGCGATTTTACCAAGTTGACTACTCATTTCGATTACCTAGAACACAGGAATGTAAACAAAGAGAAACCTAACTTTCATACTGTCGAGCAGCTGTGCCTCAAAAGCTACTTTGCCCGTGTTTCGGCATTGTTTTTGCATGAGAAATCCCTAGTAGATACCGAAACAGGCTCAGACTCCACGGGATCGGTCGAAAGTGATACCGAAGAAGCGTTTTCAAACATGTCTACGGAAAGAATTGAGCTTGTGATCTCGCGACTCGCAGCAAGCTATGGGCATTCAATTTTTATGAGGGGCGCCAAGCCTAAGAGCGAAATGCTGGGCAATCACCATACTTTTATGGAGCAAATGGAGACTTATCTTTTGCTAGTCAATGCGATAAAGTATGCTGATCTTGGTCTTCTGAGACTAGCGTTTACGCAACTTTGCGTTTACTTCCATGCTGGTAATAAACATCTATATGCGAAGGAGATGTATTATATACAATGGCTGACATGCTGGGGAGGCTGTACAGAAGAGATGCAGAAAGCAGTATTGGCGAACATGCTGGTGAATTTGCGGGGTGAGAGTGATACGTGGTTCGAGACCGATAGATTGGTCGAGATACATAACGAGCGACTGAGAAGCATCTTTCACAGCCGTCGTACACCATCTCGGAGCTTTAAGAAGTCACTGGATACATATGCTGCCAGTGCTTGGTACTTTTATAGCGTTCAGAAAAAAGTACTATCGACGCTGAATTTGTCAACTCCAAGTAGTGGCTCTAAGAAAGCACCACCGCAAGATATTTCAAAACTGGCGAGAAAAATACTCGAGGAAATCAATGGCAATGAGGAGACCAAGTTGCCAATCGGAGATTGCTTTTCCGTCGGGTTTAGACTAATGCTAGAAAAGCTTGCGGCCTTCAACAGAACGTTTATAGAGAAGAGCTCACTGGAAGATGCGGATGACAACGACGATGTGATTTCGGATGATGAGTCTTTCAAGAGTCCAGGGGTCGAAGAAGATGAGCCTGAAGATCTGGCAGATCTGCTATGAACTCTTTAACTTTTTGGATGAATTCTCGGAACCTGGCAATGACTTCCTTTTGTGACTTCCATCACTTTTAGATATGGTAGGTGGATCTGCCACGATTGAGAGAATATCAGGGATCCATTCTGGCTCTACAGACATATCGGGCGTGTAAAACTTCAAATCTTTAGCACTATGAATCCGATTCGCGTATAGACAGAGCTTAGTTAAGTTCTTGTCACTCAAATATAGAAAATACAAGTCGGAGTCAGTAGAGTGCTCAGAATGCTGTTTAACTTTCGCAGCCCGCCATGCCGTTAAGCCGGCCTCAATACGGGCTTTAGCTTCTTCTGTCATCTTAGGTATAGGCGGGGTCTCCATTCTTGGAAGTCTCGACACTCAAGTGACTCAACCTGTCTGTCATCGACACTTTATTGACCTACGCACGCCTAACACGCGTCGGTAATTAAAAAATTCACTCTCCCAGCGGAGAACTCAACTGAATTAGAATGATTGGAATTTGTGTTATAAATTAATTCTCATAATGGGAACGCGTAATAGTTTACGCGTTACTGCAGTCTGCGGTACAGCTGAAATGATAGTATTCGTGTTGCTAGGGGCAACACACAGGGTTATGCTGAGAGGCTTTTCAGAATGTTTTAGCGGTAGCTGTATTCCCAACACGATTTTCTACAAAATAGTTAGAAAATTCCGGTGAGACTACAGCTGTCGCCCGAATTTAAGTTCTTAAGACTCGCTCCTGAAACTCCCAGCGGAGAAGACATAAATAAATCTTTTTCTTCTGGCAAATATAAAGACCAAATTTCGTTAGAGCTCCATTGCTCATATTGATTTTTCAGGACCGATAGTTGAGATTTGCTTTGATTTCGTGTTTCAATGCCCGCTCGTCCTATAGTTATATCGGGACCTTCAGGGACTGGAAAGTCCACTTTATTAAAGAAGCTTTTTGCCGAGTTTCCCGATCTATTTGGGTTTTCAGTGTCTCGTAAGTTAACTTTTTCACTGATGGCTGAGATCCTCACTAACGGACGGGGATTGGGATAGACACTACCAGAAACCCTCGTGCTGGTGAGGTTCATGGCAAGGATTATCATTTTGTGAATATAGAGGATTTCAAGTCGTTGATCGCCAACAATGCGTTTATTGAATGGGCGCAATTTTCTGGAAATTACTACGGCACCACCATTGCAGCCGTGAAGGATGTGGCTGAAAAGCAGCAAAAAACGTGTATTTTGGATATCGATATGCAAGGAGTTAAGTCTGTCAAGAAAACTGACTTGAATGCCCGGTTTTTATTCGTAGCTCCCCCTTCAATTGATGCTCTGAAACATCGTCTTGAGGGTCGTGGGACTGAAACTCCTGAATCATTGCAGAAGCGACTGAGTCAGGCTATAGCCGAGTTGGAATATGCAAAACAAGATGGCTCTCACGACAAAACCATCGTCAATGAGGATCTAGATAAGGCTTACAAGGAACTTCGAGACTTTGTAGTCAATGAAAAATAAATTAATAGTCATGTTTGTATAACTTTAACTTATAACTATTGAGGTAGAGAGTTCGATAAAACTGGTGGAGAGTTTGAGTGGGTCTCCCAACTATTCACCATGTCGGCAGCAGCAGTGCCTTCTAGTTCTGTGCTTCAAGAGTGAGTAGAGCTTGATGTTTATATGTTTTAGCAATAGATTTTAATAGTATGATGGTAGCGAGGAACCGATTTTCGAAAGATTGGTTCGGAAATGCCGTCAGCAACCGTTTGTACCGTTGGGGTGTGCCATGACTATTGGCGCTTTGATCATGGCTGCCAAAGCGTCCAAGAGTGGGAATAGTCTTCTTGCAAATAGAATGTTTTGGTGGCGTGTGGGGTTTCAGGGTGCTACAGTTGCGTCGTTGATAGCTGGTAGTTATTACTATGGATCTCCGTTGAACTCGGTAGATCGCAACGAGGCATTAAGGCAAAAAGCAAAGGAACGTGAACACATGTGGATCGAGGAACTGGAACGAATCGATGCCGAGGCAAATGCGCGGAAGGAAAGGGCGCGAAAATGGAAGGAAGCGGCAATGGCCCGTGATGAAGAAGCTATCTTTGGCACTTCTAGTGACAAGAAAAACTGATTTCTTAAGTTCAATCTCTGTATATAGTAATTATGGTGTCTATTTATGTCGTTCACTGTTGCCATGCGTACTTGACAGTGGACCCAAAGAAACTGCACTGAGGAGAGTCAAGACTCGTGACAGAAGTGCCGTTTCCAAGTAAAAGTACATTCAAGCTCGACCCAGTGACGGCCTGCCATTCGGAGAATCCAGCTGCATTCGGAGTCCCGTTCTTGGCAAATGCAGACCACCGTGCTTGCACCTCGTTGCTGAGCGCGACCTGGGAGGCTGTAGCAGATTGGTAGGTGCCAAATGTAGGATAGAGGTCATCCTGATGGCAGACACTGGTTGAAACATTGCAGAGAGATAGGCCTGCATTGGTTGGAAATTGAATTCCCTGTACAAATTGATAGAAGTACACTGTAGCAAGTCCATGGTTAACAATGTTCTGCACATTGTATTGGATTGGGCATAGGAATTCGTACTCGGTGCCAATATCAGCCAATCTCCAGATATATGAGCCACCATGCACTGGGTCTCCGTTAAACAGTCCTGCAGAAAGAACTGCCTGAGTGTCTGCCACACCAAACTGGGCTTCGAGCGACAAATCATATGCCTGGTTATTGATATTGGCCGGCAGACTAGCACTGATGGCACTTGCAGCTTCATCTTTAACGACTCCAACAATCAGCTCAACAGCATTGGGGAGACAACCTGCAGCAACCAGAGGTCCAAAGTCCCCAACCACAGTGGAATTGTCGAGGTTTGGTCCAAATGGATACACATCATTGACCTGGGACAGAACTGTCGCATTCTGGTTCACCGCGTCCTGAGCAGAGAGGATATCCGATACAGACTTATTGCGAAGACATGATACAGTGGAGCATCCCAAAGTATTTTGGATAAAAGACCCTAGTACATCTCGAGAAACAGAGGGGTCATTACTTCCAAAGTTCTGGGGGTCCGATTGAATGATAGCTCGCTTGAACAATCCAATTGAAGCTGGAGCAGTCAATAGAGTTCGAATCAAAGTACCACCAGAGCTTTCACCAAAGACAGTAACTCGGGACGGGTCACCTCCAAAAGCTGCGATGTTAGTCTGAACCCATTGAAGGGCGGTCAGAACATCGGTAATAGCAAAATTGGTTCCAGTTTGGGCACTATCAAAGAACCCCAGAACTCCAAGCCGGTAGTTCAAAGTGACGACAATGACATTTTCATTAACTGAAAGCTTGGAGCCATCAAAGGTGGGGTCAGCACTTCCACCTTCTACAAATGAACCACCATGGATCCATACCATAACAGCAGCCTTTGAGGCGGTCTTTGGAGCAAAAACATTCAAAAACAGACAATTTTCAGAGGTTGGAGATATTCCATCTTGAGGACAATAAGGTGGTAACTTCGTAGCAGAGATTTTATCAGTACCATGATATGGAACAGCAGCAAAGAATCTCAACTTTCCAATGGGAGGTTCAGCATAAGGAATGGACAGATATTTGGATAATGTAGAACTACAAATCCCATTGACAATGCCACTATTGGTGTTGATTGAACATGACGATGAACCTGAACCACAAACAGAAGCACCAAACACCACAACTGAATAATAAGAAATCATTAAAATAAAGGATTTGAAAACCATTTTCTCAAATAGTCTAATTGAATGAAGGATATGAAACGGGATTTTCAGCATCTAGCCTCAATTATAAATAAATAAACCCTGGCATGACATCTAATATGAGGCGGCTTAATCTAAACATTCAATTTGCCGTGAATTACATCTTTAGTTGAGGAAGTGGGCCCTACATGCATTGCAGGCTTCTAACAACATGACGATGGAGGTTGGAAAATTCCCTGTTCGGGACATCTTCAAGACCATTCGCTCTCCAACAACCACGGTTTCTGGCCAAACCTGAAACATTTCCAATCTCTCCTGCAGATAATATTCTCAATGGTATGGTAGTTTGTGTCGTATTTCTCATATGATCGTCTAATTCGCATCAGAGCCACGCATATATCGCTACAAAAGCCGTGTCGGATGGTAAGAATGCCATATTATTATATTCAAGGAGATGGAGGAATGGGGGCTAATCATATAAGCTCATAAATCGGATATTTTCTCCGTCGTGGTATGTGAATCATACACAATCACCGGATCAGGCGATGGAAGCATAATTCTATGGGATAATATCAAGCCCGATGCAGAACCATTGGTTCTGAAAAATGGTACTACTGGTATTCATCACCTGACAGTCGATAGAAGTGGAACTATTCTCGCTGCAGTCGGATTTGATGGCCAATTGCTGCTCTACGACCTTGAAAATCTGAAGCCACTTGAAAATACTCAAGGTATGCATGTCAATGGTAGAAAAATTCCAAAGGATATAATAACTGATTCTCTCCGTTAGACATCTCCAATGGAGCTCAAAACTGCTGGGCAGTTGCCATATCGGCCGATGGAACCCATCTGGCAGTCACAACAGCATCAGGACCTGTAGACGTTTGGAACCTGACGTCTTGTACGAAAATCGGCAGTTTCACTACTAACAAAAAGTCGCCTGGATTCGGCATATCAGTCGATGTCGTAAGTCAACTACTAAATGTTCCAGTTCTCATCTAACGTGGCCTAGTCCTCTAATAACGAATACCTGGCGGTCGGTTATGAAAATGGCGGTCTCTATATGTTTAGCACAAGATCAGGACGCCTAATATACTCTCTCACAGGTCACACCACGGCAATTCGCTCAGTCAAGTTCTCGCCAAACTCAACACTACTCGCAGCTGCGGGCGACTCGAAATCTATCGCCATATATAGCGTCGCATCCGGCGAACATGTATCAAACCTGGCTGGCCATGAGGCATGGATCTTCTCCGCTTCTTGGAGCGAAACCGGAGAGTACATACTCAGCGTGTAAGTCAAAAAGACCGGAGTTACGACTATTTATATTCTACTAACATTGTTCAGGTCCTACGACGGAAAAGCCAAAATCTGGTCTGTGGATAGCAGAAGCTGCGTGGTGAATCAAGGCGACGCTTCAGAACCACTGCTCTCCGCTAGCTGGATCAATAAAGGCACCGGAGTTGCAGTTATAGGAGGACTCAATAAAGGTTTCGTGACGGTGGGTGCTGATAGAACTATACGATGGTATAGAGAAGCAGCCGGAGGAGCCTGAGAGAAAGGAAAAAAATCATCGTATACAGGAATGTAATGTATATATTTTTATTTATACAAGCTATTTTACAAGTGATGCCACAGCATCCATAAATATCGCACGTGTTCCGCGCTTGAAGTTCTTTATATCCTTGTTGTGCCGTTGCCAAACAAGACCATGCCGGGGGTCAGCAGCTATAAAGTCTTCGATGATTTTCTCCAGCTCTGTTTTGTTGCCACCATTCTGCTGCATATACTTGTAAAGCCAAAGCCAGGCATCTCCGTTATCTGGGTCGGCTTTTACAGCACGCTCGAACCAGATCCTAGACTTGGGCTTTCCGTTATTCCATAAATCCCTACCAACAGTGACTAGCACGTAAGGATCCTTCTCACAAGCCTTAACTGCGTCCACAATCTTGGTCTTCCGCTGCAACTTTGGCTGTAGCCAGATATACTCTGACCACAATACGCCGGACGTTGGACATTCTTGTAGGGCCTTAGCAATGAGCACATTGGCCTGTGCCAAATTATTCGCGCGCTTTTCCAGCAAGACTCGCTGGACCCAAATTAGATCGCTCTTATCATTAACGAGAGAGGCACGATCTAAAATAGATCGAGCATGAATGATGACACCTTTCGACTCTTCGAGTCGCGCATACAGAATCCACAGTGGGACACTGCGAGGACATGCCTTTGTGCCGCTCTTGTAGGCTTCCGAGGCACTATTAGTATCGCCTTGAGTTTCATATATTTGTCCTCGCTGTATGTGCAATTTCGGTGCCTCGGGATACTTCTTCAAACCAGCTTCAACAAGCGAGAGCGCGACTTGCAGATTGTCACGTTGTCTCTCTAGCACAACTGACTTGACCCATACCCGCTCTGTGCCTGCTTCCTTACGAGCACGTTCCAATAACTTGGAAGCTCTGTCGTAGTGATCGTTTTCAGCCTCCAGTTCGACAGCAGCAAGCCAGATGCTCTCGTTATTCGGATTGCTTTCAAATGCGCGTGCAAGCACATCTTGTGCGGCCTGAACGTCTCCTGAAACCGATTTTTCACGCGCATACATGAGCCAAAATGCCTCATTGGTAGGGCAAGCTCGAGTAGCCTTATCAAGGACCTCCCAGAGCGCTTCCTTTGTGCCATGGCTTCGCTCTAGCTGTGCGGTAGCAAGCCATAGCGTATTTGAATGAGGGAATGAACGTAATGCATAAGCATAGATTGCCCGCGCAGTTTCAAACGCACCATTAGAGATGGAGTTCTTGGCGTCGTCCAGCCAAATGGGCTTTTGATCCTCTTCTTCAAGACCCTGGCCCAAGGTCGCCTTAATTATCGCATGGCACGTCAGAATAGCATTCTCGTTCTCGCATTTTTCAGCGTCAGATATCCAAAGTGTACGCTCGGGGAGACCACCTTTATCTTCCAGGTCTTTAACTCCCCGAGCTATTATGGCATCCACAGTACTGGCATCTCCAGAGTCCTGCTCACTTAATCGTGCTGCTGCAATCCACACAGCTCTTGACAGCTTCAATGCTGATCGAGCCTTCTTGAGGACTTTCCGGGCATTCTTGGGGGTCTCGAGATGTGCCAAAGCCAGCCAAAGATCCTCAGACAGAGGAACCAGCTCTACTGCTTGGGTAAGCAGCAGTCTAGCATCTGCAGGATCTTCCTCGAGGTTGACAGCCGTCCTCCACAGAGTATCACTTTTGGGGTTACTTTCTAGAGCTTTTTGGATAACACGCTTCTGTGACTCCACATCATCTTCGAGACGGCATGCTGCCAGCCAAATATTTATGCTTTTAGGGATAAATTGGACCGCTCTAGCGGCGACAATTTTAGCATTATGCTTTTCGTTCAGTCGCATGCACTCCAACCATACATCTTCGACCTTTGGACAGTTTTCGCAGCCCTGCTCGATGACATTTCTGGCCCTTGCAATTCTTTGGGCCACTTCCTCGAGCCGGGCAAGACCTATCCAGCCTCTGGGTTCTTTTGGTTCCGTTTTGACTAGAGATTCTAGAAGTACACGCACTCGTTTAATATCTCCAACTCCTGTAGTAGATTGTAGAGCCGTGCCTGCCATGGATGTCAAGTAACCCTTGGGGTCAACATTCGTGAAACCACCATTACTTGCATCGTTAGTAGTTGAAGATACAGCTGTACCATTTGTATGGCCTGCCTGATCCAGTCGCATACCTAACATTTTATCTTTGGCGGACGATATGCTTCGGAAATCAGTCATTGTGCCATCTACAGATTCGGTTGTTGTGTTAATACTGGTTTCCATAGCATTGGCATTCCGGGCTCCTGCTAGAATACTATCGGGTACAGCGTAGAATCTATTCTCAACCTCTTTTCGTTGTCTTTTATTTCGTCTTGTCAAGTCTCCAACTTCGGGAATGGATGCCCATTGATCTGCGGAAACTGAGCTCAATGCACGTTTGAGGTCTGCAAACTGATTAGAAATCTTAGGATTCTTCCGTTCAAACTCTTCTTGTTCCTCCTTTTCTCGTATTTCCCGTTGCTTAAGCCGTCGTTCTTCCATCCTTCGGTCTATTTCTTGATAGATATTATCAGCTTCCTGGTCCTCGGCGTCAAATGTACTGGCAGCAAATAAACCAATATCATTTTCAGGATCTCGGAATCGGTCTTCAAGTTCAGCAGCTTCATTTCCATCGACTTCCTCAGCCTTTCGTGCCACTGCTGCCTTAATAGCATCCTCTCCAATGCCAGTTCGAGCAGGACCGATGTCTGATCGAGTAGTGAACCCGGTAGCACCTCGCCCCAGACCAGGAACATAACCAGCCGGAGCTGGCATATCAAGAAAACTCTTTGGTTTCGACATTTTGTTCTACCGTCGAAGATACATGCCCAAGTTTGATGAAAAGCTCAGAGTTCAATGCGGGAAAGAAAGCCGCTTTCCCAAACCCGCACAATAAAAAAAAAATATACAGATGTTTTTCAATCCGACCGAACAATGTCGAAGAGAAGTTCAGAGCTCGAGCATGAGAGTAGGAAAACTGCTGTGAAGCAGACAGATGGTGATACACCTGGGAAACCTATTGTAGATTCTGAGATTGGGGAGTTTGAGGATCCTTATGGGGACGACTTTGAGAGTGAAGACGAGATCTTCGAGGCTGGTGATGATGATGAGGACATGGAAGAAGGAATAGAAGAAGATGGTGGTACTGTCGAGCAAAGCAAACAAAAAGCCTTACAAAGCATTCAAGAAGATGAGGAGCTTGAAACAGTTCCCAAGATCAACTCCAAAAAGGAATCGTCTCAACCAAGGCTTTATTTACCACATAGATCCGAACCTTTAGGTCCGGGCGAGGTCATGGAGCCAGATCCTACTACTTATGACATGCTTCATACTGTCAACGTCAAATGGCCATGTTTGTCGTTTGATGTCATTGAAGATAACTACGGTGACGAGCGTCGGGGATATCCCCAAACCACCTACTTAGTGACGGGAACTCAAGCCAAAAAAGCACGAGAAAACGAGATTTCAGTGCTGAAATTTAGCTCCCTCTGTAAGACGCTTGTACATGGAGATGAAGATGAGGAAAGCGACAATGATGACGAGGATAGTGATCCTATTCTGGAGAGCAAGTCGCTTCCAACTCAGCACACCACCAATCGCATCAGAATCACGCCTCAAGCAAAGGCCACTGGAGAGTATCTTACTGCTTCCATGTCCGAGTCTGGCGATGTGCTTCTTTGGGACATTTCCCCGCATTTCCGGTCGTTTGACTCGCCCGGAACGGTCATTTCCAAGCAGATGAATCGACCAGTGCATACCATCCAGGTCCATGGCCGTGTTGAGGGCTATGGTTTGGACTGGTCGCCGCTAATTCCCACCGGTGCACTGCTGACAGGTGACATCAGCGGCCGTATCCACCTAACCACCCGAACTCAAAGTGGATGGCATACGGACCGAACGCCGTTTGCAGATCATGACGGTAGTGTAGAGGAGCTACAATGGAGTCGCTCGGAGAAGTCTGTATTTGCCAGTGGAGGCACCGACGGTTATATCCGGATATGGGACACCCGAAGTAAGAAGCATCAACCGGCATTGAAGGTCAAGGCCACCGATACAGATATCAATGTGATGTCATGGAATTCCAAGGTCAGCTACTTGTTGGCCAGTGGACATGATGATGGTCAATGGGGAGTATGGGATCTTCGGAGTTTTAAGTCCGGAGCTGTGCCAAGTCCGGTCGCATCGTTCGACTTCCACCAATCAGCCATTACCTCAATCGAGTTTAATCCTAATGATGAATCGGTGGTGGCGGTGGGCTCCGAGGATAATACCGTGACGCTATGGGATTTATCGGTGGAAGCAGATGATGACGAGATTAAAACACAGGAAAAAGATGCCAATGGTGAATTGGATGATATCCCATCTCAATTGTTATTTGTTCATTGGCAAAGAGATGCAAAGGAGGTGCATTGGAATAGACAAATCCCCGGTAACCTTGTATCTACAGGAAGTGACGGCTTCAGTCTATGGAAAACAATCAGTGTATAAAAATGCATAAGTTAAACTACAATAATAAACTAATATTAATAAATAAAAATTGAAAGAAATTAAAATAAAAACACAACATCTAAGCCCCATCCAGAAGAGCATCGGTTTCACTCTCACTCCCAACATCATTAATGATCTGAGCTATAGCATGATGATTCTTGGTCTCAAAATATACCGCCATCACAAGTAACACCAGCTGTAATGATGCAGCGGTAAAGTACGGCAACCAAGAACTCCAAGTGGTTCCTTCTCGAGCTGCTAAACTGGCGGCCCAAATGAACCCCCCAGGCGTCTGCATACACATCATGGGAATGCTCAACGACCCAACATGCTTCAAAGTCGCCGTGGTATATATCTGAGGGAAATATTGAATCACTGCCAAAATAGCACCAAGAATGCCTAGTAAATTGGCAATGAACGTCACGTGATCCGGAGCGGCAATAAAGACATATGTGGACAAGGCCACAGTGATGACAAAATGAACGGAGCATACTTGACTTACAAGTACGATCTTGGTATATTCTTCAATTGGTTCTTCATCCTGGCCTTGAGTGAAGATGACGGCCAGAATCAGAATCATTGCCGCCATAGTGGCTTGTAGAAATACTTGAACAATGCCCAAAGTCGCAGCAAAGCATTCACCACCTGAAACTTGCCCACAACATCCATATATGGGTCGTCCCAATAAAAGAATATTGCATAATGCACAAGTTCCGGAAGAAACCCCTAACAGTAGGAACCATGGTGATATTCCTTCCGAGGAATGCCTCCGAACCACTCTCACATGCTGAGGCAAATACGACACAACTATGCCAACAGCCAGAATAAGCGATACTATAAAATTCAATACAGAAGGATCTCTGAATGCATCGCAAGTCGGTCCCATAACTCGGTTACAAAGTGTTCTTCTATATAAATTGACGGGTTGGTGCGGGATATCACCCAAAGGTTATAAACCCCGCCACGGCAAAACTGACCAGTCAAAAAGTAGTTATTTGCGTGTTGCGAGCAGTAAAACATGACCAAGGCCACGGAATTTGCACAAACGACAAGGATATCGACGGATCCGTTGGAGCTCCGTAATCGGGTCATCAAGCTCTACCGGGCGTATATAAAAAATGTAAGCTGACCGATTCATTGTGTTTGGAATCTCTACAGGTTGCTGATTGTAGTGCAGTCTCGCGAGTTTTCTTCAATGTATCAGATGAACATTCCTATTTCGAGGATCAGGCCGAAGATCCGTCAGGAGTTTGAACGTCATAGATTCGTAGACGATATTCGAGTCAGTAATATCCTTTATGCCAAAGGTCATATGGAATACCAGGTAAGAGGAATTGGAGGACTGTTAACCACATAGACATGACGAGCTAATATCAAACTAAATAGGAGACTATCAATTTCTGGAAACAGAAATCACACGTCTTGAAGTACTTTGATGAGGAGTTTACCACCAAAAAGAAACTGCCAGAAGATAACTACCTGAACAAGTTCGTTAAGGGAACTGCCTAGAGTATATTCTATTAATTAATTATTAAAAAATGCATATGCTTAGCCGCTCTGTAGCAGGTTGGTCGGGAGAGAAATACCCACATCCTCTAGAGTATCTCTTAGGGTCTTGAAGGACGCTACAAACAATTAGCAGTCAAAAACCAAACCAAAAAAATAACTATAAACTTACGATCAATTGCAGTTAGAAACCGCGATAGCTCCTTGCAAAGATCCCAGTCACCCACATCGTAGGCGAGCTTCAACAGTCGTACTGTGTTGTCGGAGTTCTGCTCGTACTTCTCAAGACTGTGGAGAACCAGTAGATATCCTGCAGCCATCTTCAAATTGCCTAACAAAATGCACCGTTCAAACAGCCGTTGAGGCGACCCAACCACATCAAACAGCCGAGCCCAGTACTTGACTTCGGTCTTTCTCGTGCAACCCAGTATGACTTCCAGCATCTGCGGGAACTGGTTCACTAGCGAGATAGCCCGTGACAGCAGAGGACCTAGAATAATTAGCAACATGAGGTAGTAAAGATTGTCACAGATACCTTACCATTCTCTAGTTCTTTGTGCTCCTCCGAGTCGAGGATTTTATAAATTAGCATCTCCAGAATATGACTGAAATACCTCAGCCCTCGATACTCATTTGCCAACGCAAGAGCCTTGTGTTCTTCGCCGTTCACCAAGTACGAATAAAGAATATAGTTCACAAATAACTGTGTGCTGGTCCATTGCTTGAAGTAGGTGAAGCTGGCCTCTCGCGGGAAAACAGTGTCAGCCTCTATTCCAAGCAGAATTCCCTTATCCATGAGAATCGCAAGCGGATAGAACTCCACATGTACCTCGCTCGGATTACTTTCCTTCTTAGACGGCTCAAGCAGAAAATCCTCGAACCACACCAAAATCCCCTTGCCGTCGAACGCCCAAAGGTTGCTCTGAGAATTCTTCCCGCCATACGTAATAGTGTAGAATTCGATGTTGTGGTGCAGAATACGCTTCGAATAGCTGTGGGTCCCGTCCGAATTTGCACTGGGCTCAAGCAGTACAAGCATACCATCAATGAGCATGAAAATCGCAAGAGATGCCGTCTGAATCCAACCTCCGGTGTCTTTGGGATTCATCGAGAGACAACTGACAGAACGGACTCTGCTAGGTGCATGGATAATACCCACAAATGAGAGCTCGTTTTCGAGCTCCAATTCGATCCGATTTTCAAATTCAAGTACTCGGTAGAACAGCAAGGTGTTGTCGTGCGTGTACACGAGCAGAATATCGTTCCGGATAAAAGTTGTCACAACAGGCGAAGGTAGTTCTTGAACATAAGTGACATTACCTGGATTGAGCTCGCTCTCTCTTGAGTAGATTCTTAGTTCATTTGTCTGATGCTCAGTATAAACCGCAGCGATAAAGTAATGCCCATACCACACTATACCGCCTCGAACTGTAAACTCTCTATCCATATAGTCCTCCTCGAATAGCTTCCATAGGCCACTGTACAAACTGAAATGGGTCAGTCCCTTCAAGCCGGCGACAGCCACGTATCGTCCATCAGAGCTTGAGGATACGTATTTTATCGGCCAGTTTTCAGCAATATAGTTCGCCGGGATCGTAACGTTCAACCACATTAGAGCATCTCTATCAATTGTGGTGAGGTCCGATTGGTCATGGCCTCGGTATATCATAATATGGTCATCACGGTAAAGTACCGGTCTCTGAAGGTTTTCCTGGGTGAAGTTACCGGCCGCATTCCATTTTACAACGTACTGGGCCCAGATCCTCTGGCCATCATTCGGCACCATGTAGATGCAGTCACCGGCAAATGACCATACAGCAAGACCGATACCGCCAAGCCAGCTCTCTCTATTGATCTGTTCCTGGTTGCTAAGAAATGACGAGGCGTTCAGCATTCCATATACCGAATACAATGCCCATCCCATTTCGTAGCCGACGAACAGCGCGTAGCCATCTGAGGCCCATTTCATGGTCTGGATAGTCCCTGATGAGGATGAGGCAGGCGGCTCCAAGGTTCGGATCAGATTGACATTGCCTGAGTAGTCTCGGATATTATACAAGAATATAGTCCCACGCTTGCATCCCACAGCAATAACGCTAAAACGAGCATTTGTCGCCGATACTATTGCTTCATCATCTCGATTGATATTCCAAGAGGGAGTATGGAAACGGTGTGAATTCAGAAGCAGGTGTTCTGACTTGGCAGGATCCGAAGCCACTGCTTCATTCAACCTCGCCGTACTTACACAGCCATTATGAAATGTCAGAGATATCAGGTTCATAGCCTTGCTATAAGTTAAATGCACCAGGAGGTCTTCCTCTGAAATCCCAGCGAGATTCGACATTCGAAATGTTCGGGGAAGTCTATTCTGGGGCTTGCTCGCGTCTTCGACAGATACCGACGTCGGCGGCCACTTAACGAGCTGTATGGCCAACGGCGATTTTGTTACAACCATAAGGTGATCCTGAAGGGCCAAGACTCTTGATATACCTGATTCCACTCTAATAAGCATCCGAAATCGAAGCCTCATTTCCCTGACGCCGATTCCTTCGCCAGGACCAGGAAATGCTATTGGTCCAGCGTCGTCGTCATACATAGATGTCAACGAGAAAGACCCACCAAACTTACAGACTTCTACAGGAGCATTTTGATGCGACACCTGAAACGTCAATATGTACCCCAACGAGGTGCTGACGGCCACAATCATGCCGTCCGGTCTAATATGCACAGCAGTGTTTTCGCCATGGTCTCTTATGGACTTGGCAGACCTTATGAAAACCGTCACAGGACATAAAGGCTTCCTAGTGGTTAAAAATTATTACTCTTGTCTTACCAAACCAACTGCTTACCTTTGGTCTGAATAAATAAAGCCCTCTCCATGTCGCAACTGCAAGCACAAACCCAGTCTTCGATATCTGCAATGACACGATTCTATCATTCTTAGTCGTATCATCCGCCAGTTCGGGCGTACCTCCATTCTGCGTGCTCTTCTGTAGGGGGATGAGGGGTAAAGATATGGCATACGGAGTAGAAGTAGGCCAAACCATCCCCCGCGTTCTCGATCCTGTACTTCACTGAATATAAATAATAACCTCTTTCTCCTCTTGCTTAACAATTGAGAAATATTCCAAATCCTCTCAAAAAAATAACCTCGTGTTGCCAGCAAAAAAGCGCCTGCTTGTCAAGTGTAGGATAGGAAATGGTTGGAGTTCAAGCTTTGGCTTTGCCCTTCCTGTTCCGATGCCATAAAACCCTGACTCCACACCTTAAGCCACCCGTATGTCGCGTAACTAGCTACGGATCCTACTATCAGAATAGTATTCAAAAGCTTATAAAAGTTACAAACGCGCAATACAAAAATCATTTATTTGCAATTACTTGATTCCTTTCAGCAATCACGTGATGCGGGCAATGCATTGATCTACAAATCAAGGACCTTCCAGGTTTTTCCTCACCTTTCAATCATCCAGAGTTAATAGACAGCCATGAGGATAGAAAGTTGGGAGCAGGAACTCGTATCATTTGTATTCAGTCGTAGTTCATTGTAAATGCTAGTTTTATGTGGCTTGATAGACCTGTGTACTTGAATCATTTCATGATATCTCAATTAGACTAAATCAGGGGCTATCTTCCACAGGCACCTTTTTTGGAAACTAACTCGCTTCTATCTGCAAAATCGGAAATTATGATCCAATTGGTGTAAAGGATTTGCTCTATATCAGCTCGAATCGTTCTCCTCATTAAAAATATGTACACTCTCCATACTCGAGATATAGTAACTGGTGCTGATCAATGCAACCAAATACAGGTTTATATTTCATCAACAGTGCTGCATGTTACCGTAAACTTTGCTCAATCATACCGCTTCCGAGCACACGGTCCTCTAAGTAGAGAACCACGTATTGTCCTGGAGAGATGGCCTTTAGAGGTTGTTCGAATTCTATTAAAACCTCACAGGGCTCGTTATCTGCTGGGATCTTTCCACATTTGACAGATGCCACTCGATCCGGATGCTGCAAGGATCGGCATTGTACAGTTAGGGATGAGACATCTGAAAGGTCAACATCATTGCCCAGCCAGCGGAAGTCTGTACTTCTAATTGCCTTTCTGTATAGAGAAGGATGGTCAGATCCCGGAACAATTGTGATCCTGTTCGTTTTGGGGTCTTTATCGCTTACAAACCAAACCCCTTTGCACTTGGGATCTCCCTGAGGCATCGATACACCGCTCTTTTGTCCAATAGTCGCATACCAGAGTCCCTTATGTTCACCCACCACTTTTCCTTCCTCAGTAACGATTTCACCGGGTTGAGGCCGGACATACTCGGCGAGAAAGTGTCGGAAATGGTTATGTTCCTGAGAAACGAAACATAGGCCTTGAGAGTCGGCTTTTGATGCAGTTGGCAATGCAAATTTCACTGCCAGTTGCCGAACCTCCGGTTTTGTGTATTCTGCCAGGGGGAAGAGAATTCGAGAGAATGCATTCGGCAGAACTGTAGACAGATAGTAGCTTTGGTCCTTCTGTAGATGCTTGGGTCGTAACAAATGAAGGTTTCCCGACTCAGGATGAACACCTAGACGAGCATAATGACCGGTTGCAAGCCACCAATTTTTCTTTTCAACGCTCACTTTCTGCATTTGGGATTCAAGGTGCTTAAATAAACTCCCGAACTTGATGTGTCTGTTGCAGCCCACATCGGGGTTTGGAGTCATTCCCTTCTCATATAACTCGACCATGGGTTCAAATACTTCTGTCCAATACTCACGTTCGAAATTTACCCGCTGACAAGGTATATTGATGGTATCGCAAACCTTCTGCACATCACTCCATTCCTGCTCACTGCACTTGGCACTTGAACTCCAGTTGGACATGTAGATCCCAGATACCTTTCCAGGATACTTTTCCCCCAATATAGCAGCCACAGTAGAAGAGTCTACCCCAGAAGACATGGCAACAAATATCTCGTCATTAGGTCCCGGCCGCTCTCTACGACTGTAAGCCACTGAATAATAGCGATTACCATGACATTTCAGGACTCTCGCCACCCGAGGAACATAATCTCTAACAACTGTCCGTAACAGCATTCCCCTTAATCCATTCCTTTGTAATAAATTTTAGTAGTCCAACGCTTTCTGACAGGTTTTTAATATTGAAAAGTTCGATGGGCCGCACGGAGATGAGGCTTCGGCGACAATCTGAGATTGCGGGCCAACGGCCCCGCGGAGATAACTGGTTTTCTCCACTCTGACAAGCTTAGTGATCAAGATTAGCGATCTTTCCGGCTTACACTTATCTTTTTGGGTTATTTCTATTGTTGAATCATTGTAGTTACGCATTGGTTTTAATTGTGGGTTCATAAGGTGTTTTGAACGGGATCTGTTTTAGGGATATTCGGTTCGCTCGGTTGATGAAATTTGCCTCCCCGGTTCGGCAACTATTAGGAGCTCGATTTGGAATCAATACCTTGTCTGTGAAGTCATTGTTAATTCCTAGTCGTGCTATATCTACAAGCTTTCGTACTTTATCTGCCTTTGATATCGAGAACGCCCATACCACCAAGGTTATTAACGGTTTATTGTCCGATCATCGATCATCAGGTATTTTCTCCCTCAAAGACAATTATATTTTCTGCTCGGGAGGCTAGATCGGATCTAACGTTTTTTGTTCGACTATAGTTTTGAAAATGCCCAAAGCAGATTATTCTAGCTTGGCTTCTTTGGTGACGGCCAATCTTGAGAGACCCTCGCTCGACGACCGTCTGTACCGGGTTGTCACTTTACCCAATGGACTTGAGGCATTGTTAATTCATGATCCTGAGATTGACAAAGCATCTGCTGCTCTCAATGTGAACGTGGGATCCTTTGCCGATCCTAAACACTTATTTGGATTGGCTCATTTCTGCGAGCATTTGTTGTTTATGGGCACCGAGAAATACCCCTCGGAAAACGAGTACTCTCACTATCTATCTGAACATTCCGGGAACTCCAACGCTTATACCTCGAGCGATGAAACAAACTACTTCTTTGAAGTTGCCCATGACTACTTAGAAGGCGCATTGGATCGGTTCGCACAATTCTTTATCAGCCCGCTGTTCTCTGAAGATTGTAAGGACCGTGAAATTCGAGCTGTTGATTCGGAAAATAAAAAGAACTTGCAGAGTGATACGTGGCGGTTACATCAACTCGACAGAAGCCTGTCCAATCCTGAACATCCATACAGCAACTTCTCAACAGGCAACCTGACCACCTTGGATGAGGAACCCAAGAAACTCGGTCTGGACGTTAGACAGGAACTGCTCAAGTTCTACAGTCAAAGCTACTCGTCAAACTTGATGAAACTGGTGGTCATTGGTCGAGAGCCTCTTGAAACCCTTGAAGAATGGGTTGCGAAGAAGTTCTCCGATGTTAAGAACCAGAATTTATTGCCTCCGAAATATCCTTTTGCCCCGTTAACCCCCAAGGAGCTGGGCAAGACCATCTACGCTAAACCTGTTATGGACTCTAAGCATTTGGTCCTGACATTCCCCGTACCCGACCAACAAATTTTATACACCTCTAAACCTTCTGGCTATTATTCCCACTTGATTGGCCACGAGGGACCTGGATCTTTGCTGCATTACTTCAAGGAAAACGGTTGGGCCAGTGGTCTGTCGGCCGGCGAAAGCCGCGTCGCACACGGTTCGTCTTTTTTCTTGATAGATATAGAATTGACCGATGCCGGTCTGGAGCACTATGAGGAGATTCTCGTTGCCATTTTCGAGTATTTGAAGCTGCTGACTGTATCGCTTCCTCAACGATGGATTTTCGAAGAACTGCGCGACATAGCTGCCATGGACTTCAAGTTCCGACAAAAGAGCGGGGCGTCTGCAACAACCTCACGCCTGGCTTCTGTAATGCAGAGAACACTTCTTCCCAGAGAGCATCTATTGAGTCATTCTCTTGTGCGTGACTATGAGCCGAACCTCATTCGCGAGTTTGGTACCTACTTGACTCCGTCCAACTTTAGAGTAATGTTGTCAGGACAGTCGCTCACTGACCTAGACCTCAAAGAGAAGTTCTACGGGACCGAGTACAGTGTGAAGGACTTCGATGGTTCGTTGAAGGCCAAGTTAGAGTCGGTGGCATTCAACACGTCCTTCCGGTTGCCGGAGCGGAACGAGTTTATTGCCACTGACTTTGACGTTTTGAAGAAAGAAGTGGAAGAGAAGTTGAAACACCCGCATTTGATCAAGCGGAACGAACAGCTCAAGCTATGGCACAAGAAGGACGACACGTTTTGGATCCCCAAAGCCGAGGTTCGCATCAGCCTCAGCAACCCACTTGCTCAGTCGACGCCTGCCAACTCGGTTAAAACTAGTCTATTTATTGACATTTTTAATGATGCCCTGGTCGATTTTGCCTATGATGCTGAGATTGCCGGGTTGAGATATGCAGTTTCCACGGCTAAGGGTGGTTTAGAAATCGTTGTCAGCGGTTATAACCACAAGCTTGCCAACTTGCTAGAGAGAATCCTAAAGAAGCTTGTTTCATTCCAGATCGAGCAGGGTCGTTTCAATGTTATGAAAGAAAAGAGTCAGCGGTCGTACAAGAACTTCGGCTACACGGTTCCATACAACCAAGTTAGCCTTTACACATATTTTCTATTGAACGAAAATACTTGGAATGTTGCGGACAAAGCCAAGGAGCTGGATAGAATTGAATTGAAGGATCTAGTGGACTTTATCCCCGAGGTGCTCCGCCAGTTCCAGGTTGAGATTTTAGCGTTTGGAAACATCTCCAAGGAGGAAACCCTGCATATCTCGGACCTCACTGTTAATATCCTGCAAGCCAGCCCGCTGGCTCCGTCCCAGAGAATCAAGGGTCGATCGTTTCTTCTGCCAGCCGGGAGCAGTAATAGGTACAATGTCACTCTTGAAGACAAGGAAAACGTCAACTCCTGCATTGACTACAGCCTCCAAGTTGGTAGTCTTTCCGATCAAGAATTGCGTACCCGTGTCGAGTTATTGGCACAGATCCTGTCTGAGCCGGTGTTCAACCAGCTAAGAACAAAAGAGCAGCTTGGGTATGTTGTGTTTGGCGGCGTTCGGACCACCCGGACAACTCTTGGTTACAGGGTCTTAGTTCAGAGCGAGCGCACTACGGAGTATCTGGAAAGTCGTATTGACAGTTTTTTGCTCTCTGTCAGCCAGTTACTTGAGGATCTTTCTGATGACGATTTCAACACCCACGTACAAGCATTGGTGGCACGAAAGCTTGAGAAGCGCAAGAATCTAAAGGAAGAGGGAGACAGGTACTGGAATCATATCCAGGCTGGATACTACCACTTTTCGCAGAGCGAGCTTGACGCAGCCAAGTTAAAGACATTGGTTAAGAAAGACGTACGAGACTTTTACGAGCAGTACATCTCTCCCAAATCTCCTACACGATCCAAGCTTGTTGTTCATCTAAAGTCCCAGTCACCACCTGACCATGATGACGGCGGCGCCGAGGCTGAAGGTGATTTGATAGAGGATGTATCAATTTTCAAATCCGGTCTGTTGCTGACTCAAGCTCCCATGCCATTGGTTGATCTATCTACTTATATCGAGACAGAGGCAAAGCTATAGATATATACTTATGTAATGTAATGTCAGTTGTTTTGTAGAAAAGGCCATGGGCATACCCCGGAAAGTCCGACTCCGCACACACAGTCCGAAGATTCAACCTCGTATGTCTTCGTCTTATACCATTGAAACCTCATGGGCGGCAGTCGATTCGTTATCGAGTAGAGTTGAGCATCTCGAGGCTCTATGCAAGGATACAGCGGTGAGTACTGGGACCAAGTCGGAGAAGCAGTTGTTGGATGAGGTCGACGAGTTGGAGGGGTTGGTGAACAAGCTATTTGCTCGAAATGAGCCTCTTGAGTCCCTTGATCAGAATCTATATGCGATGGATCTATGGAAAGACCTTAATGTCCTTGATAAGGATGTTGGTGGGGAGTCAGCCAAGGATGGAGAATTGAGCTTATCGGAAAAGAGTACGGTAATAGAGCAACGAGAACCAGAATTTGCAGCAATGATATCAGCTTTAGAACGACTTTCCAGTATTGAGTTTCCAAATACCGATAAATCTGCTACACTGGCGACTCTACAGACTGAACTGCCGGTGGTTCTTGCGAAACTCGAAACCATGACCCGTGTCACGGAGCAACTCAGCATCAGAACGGCCGAAGTTTCCAAGATGTGGCTCGAACGAGTCGCCAATAATAATGGATTCTGGGTCGACATGGAGGAGAAAATAGCTCAAGTTGAGATCCAACTACGCCAACTGGAAAGCAAGGCTAAACATGACAAACTTTCCTATTAACAACCCCATCGGCTCAATCTCTTTAACTGCACTACAACTACGAAGATACATATGTTAGAAGTGAAAGGAAATACATGGAATTGGGCATAGAACTTTGTAAGGTCTGGCTATAGATTCAAGAGGAACCATAAATGATTGCTGAACGAGACTCAAGTCATAAGTCTATAATTCATTTGAAAGACGAAAATATCACAATTGTATTGTAATATTATCACAATAATGTTAGCTCTAACTATATAAATATTCTTGGTAAAAGTTGAAATATTTATTTAAGTTCAAGCGGAAATCTTCTGCGGGGCTCATTACCAACTTTACAACATTAAGGTGGACGCGTCGCGATTGTTCACGAAGAAAGAACAGCAATTTCAAGCAAGATTGTTCATAACGATTAAGCGTTTTGAGGTTTTTTAAATTATTGGGAATATAATTATTATGACTGCTGAGGATAGGCCAGAATTGCAAACATTGCGGTTTGATAAGGATTTATTAAAAGTCAATTCAAGAGATTTGATCCCGTTACTTGAGGTTAGTGGCGAGCCTGTAGGAGGGTTGGATTATGAGTATGCTAACGTGTACATGGATTGTTAGGAGTTACATTCCGAGTTCTCTCTGTTTGAGCAAGATGTTGTTGATTTGACATCATTGAAACAGGTTGCAGCCAGACTTGTAAACCCAAGTCTGATTGCAAATAAACAAGCAGGAGTCAGGGCATATGTAGGATGTTGCATCACAGATGTCCTTCGTTTGTTTGCCCCCAATGCCCCTTATACTCTATCGGAATTGGCGGTAAGTGACTATGAACTGGTGTCGAATTGGCGGGGTAATATGGGTTTGCATACTAACTGAATAGATAATTTTCGATTTTTTCGTTAATGAGTTCCAAAACTTGAAAAACCCCGATCTTCCCTATTTCAAGCAATATCATTATTTGCTGGAAAGTCTTGTCCAGGTACAATGCATTGCACTTGTGACGGACTTGCCCAAAGCCGACGAGTTGATTCACAAAATCTTCGAGCTGTTTTATGATATCGCCTCGAAAGATCATGCAGCAGGACTGGAGTTCCTGCTCACTTCTGTTCTATCTCAAATTATTGAAGAAACCGAAACGTTGCCGGTGGATTTGACGGAAAGAGTGCTGTCGCAGTTTTTGAATCACCCACCAAAGAGTAAAGATGCGCAAAACAGCTCTATTAACCTCGTCTCAAGAGGTTATAATATCTCCAAAACCTTATGCATTGAAAATGTCGATATAATGACCCGACTGGTGAATCGATACTTCTCGGAAGCTCTGAATCCAATCTACGTCGAAGACGAGTACGGTGAAAATGAAGGCTCGGGATTACGAAGAACAACACCGTCCTTATCATCATCTGCCAATCTGGACCGTATCCAGAATCTGATTGTGGAGATTTGGGGAGCTGTACCGGAACTCCTGGTCAATGTAATCGGTCAATTGGAGCAAGACCTCATAGTTGATAACGTTGACCTGCGACTAATGTGTACAAGAGCAATCGGTGCCATGCTTGGCCATGCTCCGAGTCAGGTTAACTTTGTCCGCGAGCATTCAACTACATACAAGGCTTGGCTGGGACGGATTCGTGATAAAAATGTTGACATCCGTCTCGCGTGGACAGATGCCGTGGCAGATATTCTCAGTAATCGAGGGGATGAGGCCGTGGATCAGATTTTGGATGTTTTCGATGACGTTCTCAATGATTATGATGAGAGAGTTCGAATCGCTGCTTGCCGAGCCATTGGTCAACTCGATACTGGAACAATCTCTGTCAAATTCGTCAATTTTGGTCAACGAACGAAGTCTAAAACTACTCCTCTTGATACATTGTACGAGAGGCTCCGAGATATGAAACCAAGTGTTCGTGCAACGGCATTCGAGGTGATTGGAAATCTGTTTAATAATGCATATCCTCAGATCGACAATGAAATCAATCCTCAAGTGGTAAAACTCTTTTTACCGATCCCTTCAAAAATCTTGGAGCAAATATATATTAATGACTCGGAAGTTAACGAACAAATCACTGCTGCGTTATGCGAGAAGATTTTTTCACCGGAACTCGATGATGAGAAACGATCGAAGCGACTGCTGACCGTGATCCAATCACTTAACGAGAAATCCTTGAAGGCGTTCAATGCAATCAACTCTCGGCAGGTCAGTACAAGTAGCTACGTCAACCTTCTTTTGAAACTGGCCAAGGATTACAAAGGAAGTAAGAGCCTAGAAGACGAAGAACGGCTCAAAAAGATTACTGGCATCATTCGAGCACTCTCGGCTCAGTTTTCAAACCCAAATCAGTTTACGGATAATATGACACAGTTCATCAAGAAGAACACCGACCGCATGGTGTTGAAGTTGATTGGCGAGTGCATCAACCCTGACAGCGAGTACAAAACTGTTCAAAAGTCCTTTAATGAGGTCATGAAACGTCTAAAGGATGAAACAAAGATAGGACATTCGCTCCGTTTACTACTTTACAGATCAAGTTTCTTGATCTTTAACAAAAGTAATACAACTGCAATAGTGCGTGTGTCGCGAAATGCAAAAGATCCGTTGCACGATACGGCGATTGTCTTGCTGCGAGATATAGCGTCAACTATACCAGCTCTGATGCAGTCACAGGTTCAAAACCTGGCAGCAGTGCTGGAAAACTCCAAGCCGGGGTTTGAAAACAGTGTGGATACTCTCAAAGCAGCAAATCTCCTTTTTAGGAAGTTCCCTGATGCAGTGCCTCAGTCCGCCAAGCTAATATCATCTATCACCCCATTCGCGCTGAATGGTAGCGTTGCCGAAGCCAAACAGGCTGTCAAGTTACTTGAATATGCTGAAAAAGGTGAAGCTCACATGCTGGAACTTCTAAACGACATAATGGATAGCTTTGACGTGACGGTACCTCATTTTTCAACCCGTCTCTCCGCTCTTTCTCAACTGTATTTTCATATCCCTAAACATGTGGAGGATTTTCGTGACATTATTCTTGCTTGCCTGGTTAAGAAAATCTTGATGGCCAAATACGTACCCGGCACGCCCACGAAAGCTGATGAGCCAGATTGGTTACCGGACGAAGACCTTGACGAAGGATGTCTTCAGCGCCTAATGGCTCTGCGGGTAAATGTCTCTCGCCTGCGTGCTCTTCATGAAGCACCAGAAGCAGCCACAGCAGCAGGCCCGATGTTTAGAATTCTGAATTCCTGCATTGCAAAGGTAGGTGATATCATATCTGATGAAAATCTCCCGGAGTCTTATAAGTCCAGGCTACGATTGGATGCGGGACTTCAGCTGTTGAAGCTAGCAAAGTACAAGACTTACGACAGTGTAATTCGATCTAGAGATCTGATCAATCTGATATTCCTGGCCCAGGATTCCTGCCTACCGGTGAGAGCCAAATTCATCCACACTCTAACGCGATATATATCTAATGAGCAGATCTCAAACCGTTTTCTGCCTCTCGTGTTTTGCTTGGCATATGAGCCTGATCGAGAGATTAAAAACCATATTAGCACATGGATCAAAGCAAGGTTTGCTAGGCAGCAACAGCTTCGGCAAAGACATGAGATCTCGGAAAATGCCGGTCAGAGCAATATCACCCTGGAACTCTGTTTTCCAAGACTAATACACATGGTAGCGCATCACAGCGATTTATTTGAAGTCCCTGACGAGAATTCTTCTCAAATGGAAGCCTTGGCGAGCGACTTCAAAACAGCGTCCGCATACATCATCTACTATTTGTCTTTGATAGTAACAGAGGATAATATCTCTCTTATATTTTACTTGGCCCAACGAGTTAAGGCCTTTGGGGATGCTCTGCAGGACGAAGATAATTTTGAGAATACTTCACCTTATGTTAACCCGCTTTATGCTGTTTCGGACCTTGCTCAGATCTGTGTGTTAAAGCTCCAGGAGATCAGGGGCTGGACTATTCCCACTTGGCCCGGAGAGCTGTCTCTTAGTGCAGACGCTTTCAGGCTATTGCCCGAGACTCCAGCAGCTCGCAGCGTGGCGAATAACGCTTTTGTTCCTGACGAGATCCGAGGAGAGATCGAGGATGATATCAAGAGGAAACTATATTCTGCTCTTTCTCATTTCCACCAGAATTCTGCTCATACGTCCGGTGCGGTCAACTCTTCTGCTCCGCGGGTCAAGCCTGAGCATAGCGGTAAGACCAAGAACCATGCTCAAGAAGGTTCTCATGGCACAAAGCGCAAGCAGCCTAACTTGAAAGGCTATAGTTCACCTCAGAAATCTAAATCGAACGGCTCCGCCACGAAGCCCAAGAGGTCAAGAAGAAGTGATTCACGTGCCAAGGCAAGCAAGGACCCTGAGATCTTTGATGATACCTCCGATGACAGCCCCGATGCTGAAGATAGTGATGATGATGATGATGATGATGATGATGATGATGATGATGATGATGATGATGATGAAGTTGTCGTCGAGGCTGTTTCAAAGAAAAAGAGAGCCTCCAAAAGGCTAAGAACGCCTCCGATACGCGAAACTTCTGTTAGATCTCCGGCCAGCACTAGATCAGCCGTATCGAATTCGGCGTCACCAAATGTGGCTCGACGGCGAAGTGCGCGGGTTGCGGCACATGAAGATTAGCTTAAGATATAAATTAAGGTTGACTAGATGATACAGATATATGTAGGGGAGCGAATAATATAATAATGCAAAAAATTCACGATCTTACTCTTGGAGCAGAAACGATAGGAGTTTATCTTTACCCTTGAACTCCATTAGCTTCTTTATAGCCAGCAGTTGTTCACGCTCCTTCAAGCTTGTGATCGCTTCATCTATCGATGAGGTTTCTGTCAATGCTGACAGGGATGTCAAGCTACTTCTTGGGCTGTGGTTATCAGGGCTTGAGCTCTTGTTGTCGTGATAATCCGAGCTCCCGGCCTCCAACAGAAGGGGGCCTTCAAAATCACCGGAGTCTTGGCCGTTTTCTATAAGATTTTGGCTGTTATCGTCAGGGAGGTCTTTGGTGCCGTTAGTATCACTGTTGACCTTCAGAACGGCGTCGAGCAGGATTGCAAGGTTATTTTTAGTATTGGCGATAGTAGCATCTTTGGTTCCCGCCGCAGACAGATAACACAAGTCCCGGACCACTTCTCTATCTTCTAGGGGTCTCATGGCCAGTTGGTCCAGCGCCAACAACACCTCCGACCGCTGAGTGTCGGCGTAGTCGTCTTCATTTGCCAAATGGACTGCATCGATAAAATCCAGTTTAATCCCTTCTGCCGGCAGTCGGTAAACGATTCCGTCGATTGAGAAAGATCTTTCCAGGGACTTGGGAATTGCGGCCGAAACTCCGGTCGGAGTAGCCTCAACGTCAAAAAATGGAATATCCTGCACCGTCTCTTCTTGCTCTTCTTCAGACTCGTCCAGTATCTCGATGTCGCCCTTATTATGAAACCCACGCCGTAGGGCTGTATCGACGATTTTCGACCTTCTAATTCTTCGCGGCAATTTCACTGCCTGATCGGCATGGTTGGGGCATTTCCACCGCGGTCCAACATTATAAATGGGCGGGTCCAAACAGCTAACATGCCAGTTCAAAGAACAAGATTCACACGCTAGCATTTGGGATCCTGTTAGTGACGATTTATCACACCGGAAACACAATATAGGGTTTCCATTCTTATCGAGAAGCCGTAGGGGGTCATCGGAATCTTTGGCTGCGGCCTTTACGGGCTTAAGTTCGTCTTCGTATTCACCCAACGCATTTGTTGAAACGCCCTCGTACCGGTCTCGTAGATGCTTTGGTAACTTGAACTGACGTGGGTTTCTGCGTTGGAGTTGGTTCAACAACTGGCTGAATATCCGCCCACTTTTAAATGGTAAGGGGGGATGCCGCCGTGTGTAACATTCTGTACAGTGCCATTCACCGTCTGGCAGGGTGTCTTCCTCCAACGGAGGATCAACGCAGGTGAAATGGAACGATCGCGGGCATGTTTCACAGCAAAGAAACCGCCCACTGCCGCCACAACTGGAGCAATAGTCATTATTAGACTGGATCCGAGCTAGTTAGATGTTGCACATATTATATAGCAAAATAATTCCACTTACCTTTGAAGGGTCATCTTCTGGAACCTGGGCTGCTGCGGCATTTTGTCTTGGCTGGCCCGCCAAATCTGGAGGTGCGCCAATTCCAAACGGGTTTTCGCGATTCCGGCGGGGGCTACTATAGGTCTAAGTTAGTTCATTCGTAACAACAACGCCACCAGTATATAATCAAAGTACCTTGTAATTTTCGCGATCCGGGCTTTTTTCTGAAGTCGAGCCGCCTCGTTATCAGGGGCTGTCGCCACTTCCGGTGTCCCGCTTCGGGATCTTTGTTGTTTTGGGCGTTTCTTGCTAATGCCCAAATCTTCTCGTGCCTTCTCGTAATAATTCAGGGTTTGAGCAGAAGCTCTTGGTGATTTCCGGATTTGACTGGATTTGGCTATCGATTCGTATAAGCTTGTTTTCAGTCTGATTTTGAACTTTTGCTCCTGAACCGGTGTGACAGTTCCAGATGATAACTCGTCAGCATCCGCAGACTCGGATCTTGACGCCGTGGCCGTGGCAGGGTCTGTTTTTGCTCCTGGACGGCCATCCGGCAATACTGTCGACGACTTTTTCTTCTCTTTGGGGAGGATTTTACTAGGAGGAAGAGCCTCAATAGGATACCCAGTCACACCTGATTTGGGCTCCGAAAGTTGAGGCTCCTCCCACGATTGTACTAGAACCATGGAAATACCTCTTGATGCAACTCTCAACCCCTAAATCCACAAACAACCTGTCGTTTTCCCTTTAACGGCAGCACAACACACACTCCGTTCAAAAAATATTCTCTTTCAATATAAAACGGCTTGTAACGGAAAAGACGTTTGCTTCACTAAAGCAATACGAATGAAAATTCACACAAGTCCAAGCCCAGTCCTCTAAGTTTCTATTCCTGGCTCCAAATATTCTCCAGCCCTGTTGTGGACGTTCCAAATATCCAATATACAAATACCGCGTTCCAACGCGCTGAAAGTGTTGATGGACAAGAAGGTTGAGTCAAGTGGTAGAAAGTTTGGGAGCGCGGGTTTGGTGGGAACGCCCGCAACATGAAATAGAAAGCTTTCTGAGAATGAAACTCTTTTTTTTTGTTTTCGGTTCAATGTAATACGTAGAGTAGAATAGTTTTTAATGCCAGTAGCTGTTGAGAGACGCTTGAACCGTCCTAGAATTTACAGATCCCGGCTGGGAGTTGAGTGAATATAATCAAGAGCTGGTCTCGGATGGGGTCTCAGCCGCCTTCTTCTTGTTGTTCTTCTTCTTGTTGGTTTTAAGAGGCTTGGACAATAGTTCTAGAATCTTCTCATCTGTCACCTTCTTATCAGACTTGATGTTCTGGAAGTCCGGAGTGACGGGGGCCGCAAACTTAATAGTGCCGGTCTTGGTCAAAGCAATGGTGGTAAAGAACTGAACCACAGTCTGACCATCTCTATCATATACAACTTCGTAGGGAATGATCAACCCATGGTTCTGACATTCCTGTAGTCCCATACGGGCCCTTTTCGCATCCTCAAGAGACCGCAACGAAAATGGGAATGAACCCGCCTTCTTCTGCACCTCCGAGAAAATGGCTCGCGAAGTCTTGAGCTTAAGTTGATAGGTGAGATCGGCCTTCTTGTAAACAGTGGTGGCAGTCTCGCCTGCTCGGGTCTTACCGTCACCGGTGGTGACAAGAATGTCCAGACCATAGACCTCACCTTCTTCGAAAGTGACAGTCTGGAAATCCTTTCTTTGTCCTTCGTTGGGATTCAGAATTATACTCTTCTTGCCATCAATGACATTTCTCGACTGCTGGTTGGAAAGCATGCCCTCCAACGCAGTACAGCCGAATTCCTTCACAACCTGGTCCACAACCTTGGTAACATCCCAGTTCTTGTTGCCGGGTCGGATGGTTCGAATCGCCGCCTCACTGGCATACCAGGCAGCAGCAATGGCATCGGCCACAGGGCCCGTGACCTCAGCACTTGATCCCTCGCCAGCAACAACAATGGTGTCGGCCAAAACACTGGCAAACCCGTCGATCTGCGCACCGAGTGTGATCTTGACAACATCACCAGCCTTCAAGGTGATCTCGGCCTCCTTGTCAGTGGGCAATGGAGACAGATGAGCAACCACGTTGTTGGGGGAAATCGAGGTGGGGAAAGCAATACCTTTCTGGATGGTTTTGCCCTTATAAACCTTGGAAGTCTCATCCACAAGCTGACGATCTCCTTCAGTGGTCAGATCAAGGATCTTGGCACCGACAATCGCCAACTTCTTGACATTTTCAAGAACCTTAGCAGAAATATCGCCCGCAACCTTGTACTTGGTCACAACATCAGAGTTGGAAATAGAGTGATCGGCTATACAAAACAATTTGTTAGTTTCCATGCAATTGTCCCAAAATCATTCATTATTCACGGACCTTCTTCAGACATTGTACAGTTTGTAGTGGTTGAATGGTATAAGAGTTTTCAATCCTTATACAGTTTTTTCCTTCTTGCGGAGAAAGACAAAAATCGAAGAGTGCTCACGTGATGGTCACGTGATAGTCACGTGATAGTCACGTGCTTATCGTTTTTTTGAATCCAGGATTTTAAGAAATTGAATGATTTACAGCACAAAGCAAAACTTCTCAGCCTGCTGGTTCATTTCATTGTCGGATGAATCGTTTAAGCATGTCGCTTGTTTTACTCATGGATGTTGGAAGCACACCCGATGAATTGAATTGGATTCTCCATCATCAAGCATAAATAGCCTAAAGTAACTGTTTTCTCTTCCACATTTGACAACCAGATTACAATATCCAGCAATCATTGCAACTGTTAGAACGTGTAAGAGAGTAGTAAAACAGCGCTTGTCATGCCAGCACTTTTGTCAGGCTGTTATCGCGTAATTGAAGCCAATAGGAACCCATATCGAGATTCTTCGTATCCCATAGAACGTCATACCGATACATTGAAAGGCAGTCTGACTCAGTTTAGTCCAATCCAAAGCCGGCGCTTAATCTATCTGATGCTGGCGCTTAGTGACATTTTCTTGGAGGTTAGGGTGCATCGATGACTTATGACGATCGGCAGATAAGAAAATCAAAATCCAAAAAAAAGACTCATACGATCTTATATATATTAGATCCGGAGAGTTTGGAGTTCTCTTTGGTTTCTTAACTGTTCAAGAATGTCGGGTAAAGTCGGAAGTCGAAGGTTTTTTTCCAGTGTGAAACAACTGTATGCAATTGATAAGAGTAAATATGTGCCTAGTTCAGGGACATATCCGCAAGGGTTTCGAGCTGGAGGAGTGCATTGTGGAGTGAAAAAGGATTCCAGTAAGCTTGATTTGGCGGCGATTGTTTCTGATTTGCCATGTACTGCTTCGGCGGTATTTACAAAAAACATATTCAAAGCTGCGCCTGTGTTGGTATCCAAGAATGTATTGGATGTTTCTCATGGCGAAGGGATTCGTTCGATTATTATAAATAGTGGATGTGCCAATGCTGTGACAGGTGAAGGTGGGGTTCGTGATGCCCAGTCGATGGTGACAGAGACTGATAAAGCAGTTGGAGATTCTAATAATGCCTTTGATAAGACATTGGTCATGTCCACTGGAGTAATTGGTCAACGACTTCCAATAGACAAGATTCTAAATGGCATTCCGAAACTCGTTTCTGCAAATCTGGGCAACAGTCATGACTCATGGCTGAACTGTGCTAAGGCCATATGTACAACTGATACATTTCCCAAGTTGACATCGAAGCAATTCCAAATTGGATCGCATACATACCATATAGCCGGTCTTGCCAAGGGCGCAGGGATGATTCACCCTAACATGGCTACTTTGTTGGGGTTTTTTGTCACAGATGCTCCTGTTGACCAAACAGCTTTGAAGGAAGCTCTCAGTTATGCCACAGACAGAAGCTTCAACTCAATTAGCGTTGACGGTGACACCTCGACTAATGATACAATCGCTGCTTTGGCCAATGGTGCTGCCGGTGGCCCTCTTATCACTCACAGCAGCCCCAGTTTTGAGGTACTTCGAGATGCCATTTCCGATTTCTCAGAAGAATTGGCTCAACTTGTGGTGCGTGATGGAGAGGGAGCCACAAAGTTTGTAACTATCGGTGTCGAGGACGCGTTGACGTATGAGGATGCAAAACAGGTGGCTTCGACCATCGCAACCTCATCGCTAGTTAAAACTGCACTTTATGGAAAGGATGCAAACTGGGGCCGGATACTGTGTGCCACTGGTTATGCGGGGGTTCCAGTTGAGCCTTTTAAGACCAGTGTCTCATTTGTTCCGACCGATGGCAGTGCTGAGCTGAAGCTTCTGGTGAATGGAGAGCCAGAAGCAGTCAACGAACAACGTGCCAGCGAGATTCTAGAAATGGAGGACTTGTATATTAAAGTATCACTTGGAACTGGCGGAGGTGAAAGTGCTCGTTTCTGGACTTGTGATCTCAGTCATGAGTATGTCACTATAAACGGAGATTACAGGACATAAATCCAAAGCAATAAAAGTACATTATCATAAGCAACGAATAAATAAATGAAATACTAATTAACATCACATGTTTCTTTCATCTTCCTCCTTCATCTTGACCTTTAAAAACACTGCCGAACTTAAAGAAAAGATGCGATCCTGCTCATTAAGAGCCGATCTCTTTTTATTCTGATTACCCTTGATATAATTATCGAACCCCCGAACAATATTTCCATTCTGAGTCTCTTCAAGATAAGACCCTTCAAACTTGTATATCTGTTCCTCAAGGTTATTCTGTTTCAGACCCTCATTAGTCCAGTCCATTCCACCCGTAATCCAGCATACAATCCTTCACTTACCAAATTTTTGTCTAGATTTCGTTTCTTGGATATAAGATCCTTTAACTCCTTTCTCATCTTCTCATATTCCGCCATCTGCGTTGGTGTTTCATCCTGCTCAGTGTAGGTTGTAGGCATATTAATAGTGCGCGATAGTGTAAAGTTGTGTTTTCTCCACTCTAACTTCTTTCCACTTCACCAACACGAACTGCATTTCCACATAACTCAACCGGCAACGATCTCTAGATTAATAGCAGGTTATCTCGTTTATTATTGTGTTATAGGGATAATCTGCTTAGGCAGTTGATTGTGATTGTATATTGGTTGGAAACGCGCGGTTGACGTGACTGGAATATAGCGATGTCTTTCCAATATAATCCTTCGTTTGCAAACAGTCCTTATAACTTCTCAGCAGGAGGGGATAGTAATATGTATGGAGGGGTACAACTACAGCAGCAGCAGCAGCAGCAACAGCAGCAACCTCAAGGTCAAGTCCAACAGAGAATGCAACAGATGCCTCAACAACAATTTGGTCAAGGGCCAGGTACTGGTATGCCTGGCTTGCAACAACAGCAACAGTACCGTAACCAGTTCTATGGAGCTCCTAATGGAGCGTTGGCAGGAGGTGCTCCACAACGGTTTATGCCGGGCAATAAGCCACCTCAACAACAATCCATGTATATTCCAGGGTCATCGAATCAACCCCAAACGTCTACTCAGGGACCTCCAGGAATAGGTGGTCCTGGCGAGCTGGTAGGGGCCAATATTCCCTATGCAAATGATGCTCTTTCAGGTCCTGACGAGATTCTGCGTGTTGTTCAGGATATAGGATCGCCAGAATCGGAAGAACCTGAGCAGAAAAGGCTCAGAACATTAATTAAAGAAGATGCCGAACGGGAACAAATTCTACGACGTGATAAGTATAGAACCCAAATGCATCTAAGAAAAAAACATGCCGAATTGGATTATCAAATCCAGCTCAATGCTTTACGACAAAGTCAACCGAGTGCGGTTTTCTGCGACGGCTACTCAGGATACGGAAATAGCTGGACAGGTAATACAGTTAAACTCACATTCCCCAGAGATAGGAAAAGAGCCCGTCGTCTATCAAAAGAGATAGTAATCAGTCAGGAACAGTCGGATTTTGTGGCCAATGTTCCTGAACTGCTGGTGCCGGTACGAATAGATTTCGATATGGAAAAGTATCGTCTAAGAGATACTTTTACATGGAACTTGAATGAAAAGGTCATAAACGTCTCTCAGTTTGCTGAAAACTTGCTGGAAGATTTCCACTTTCCACTCACTTTGGCACCGGCGATCGCTAGCTCCATTAACGAGCAGCTTAGCGATTTCCACCCTCACGCGTTCGCGGACACGTCTGATCCAAAGTACTCTGCTACTGATGCCTATAGAGATGAGGATATGAGGATAATGATCAAGTTGGATATCACCATCGGCCAGCATAATCTCGTGGACCAGTTTGAATGGGATATGAATTGTGTTGATAACAGCCCGGAAAAGTTTGCCGAGGCCATGTGCTTTGACTTGAGTCTATCTGGTGAGTTTGCTACTGCCATTGCACATGCTATCAGAGAACAGACACAGCTGTACACTAAGACTCTATTCTTGGTGGGCTATGCCTTTGATGGTAAGCTGATTGAAGACGACGATGTGCGACGTGAACTATGCCCAAGGGTTGGTGAAAATGAATTTTTGCGTCCCAAACAAATCATCAAGGATTTTTCTCCTGTTTTGTTTGAAATCCCAGAAGCTGAGCTTGATAGGCAGGATAAAGACCGTGATCGCGATAGTCGACGGAAAAGAAGACAAGGACGAGCCGGTCGAAGAGGCGGAGCTTCTGTGCTTCCTGATTTGCGCGAAAGTGTACGAACATTCAGAACACCTGTGTACTCGTCGATTCTACCCGGTGGCGTTGATCGTCACTTGGAACTGCTGCGAAACCAAGCAAAGAGACTGGAGGAGAGTGATGACGAGGATGGCGTGGAACGACCGTCACGTAGAGGTAGGTTGGCGGCTCAGGCTGCTCAACAAGCTATCACGGGCATTCATTCCCATCATCAGGTAAAGTACAACTCTCCTGGCAGGCCACCGTTACATCGGGTGGCTCTCACTAATGCGTTATATCCGCAGTCTTCTCAGCAGCTTCAGCAGCAAATGTCGTTATCGGCTTCGCCACAACCACAGCATCATGCTCAGGCAATGTCACCTGCTGTGAATCCTTTTGCTGCGGGCATGTCTCCTCAGTATGAGGTGCCCGATCGCTATATTGTAAAACTAAAAGTTCCAAGACTACGGCAGTTATTAGCACAACATTCGCATCGTCAGTTTTGAGAATATCAGTATTTAATCTATTATTATATTAATCTTTTACTATACAGTCAGCAATGCCATTGCTTCATCGACGGACGGATACTTGGCCGCTAGCCTAGCCGCAACATGCTTGACAAGCTCATCGATTGGAACGTCTGTTCCCTGATCGGCATTTTCACCCATGCCAAGCTCTTTTACCTTCACAATTCCCTTAACGTATTCTTCTTGACCAAGGATCACAGCGAAGGGACAGCCACTTTTCTCAGCGGCCTCAAACTGCTTAGGTCCTTTGGGTTTGGCCTTGTACATGAACTCAGTCTCGATTCCAGCATCCCATAGTAACTTGGCAACTTGCATTCGCTCGCTTAGAAACCCATTCCACTCTGGCCCACCACCGAACGCCATAATAAAAACTTGTGTCGACGTAGGTCGGGCTTTCTCGTAAAGACCCGGTCTTGCTCTAATTATGGAGAATATCCGTTCAATGCCAAATGAGGTTCCGATACATGGAATCGAAACCTTCTTCTTCGCAGTGCCGGCAAACATTCCGACGAGATTGTCATAACGTCCTCCAGCCATGATAGACCCAACACCGACATTTTCAGAATTATCGTCATCTTCACCCGAGCTAGTCTTCTTTTTTTTCTTCTTGTTCTCCTCCACTACTGACGGGTCTGGGGGAGCAGATGCTGAAGTGACTGCCTCATAAATGAGACCAGTGTAATAGTCCAGACCTCTAGCCAAAGAGAGATCGAATGACAGGTACTTCTCAGCACCAAATGCTTCAAGATAAGGTAGAGCTATTTCCATATCTTCTATTCCCGTGGCAGCAGACTTATTACTGCAAAGGGCGTCATCGGCTCTTAGTTTTGAGATGACTTCACGTACACTACCTTTAATGCGGACGTACTCGCCGATCTTGTCGGCGACGTCTTCGGGTTGGTTTTTGTCTTGGACCATTTCTCGTTTGACTTCGGCCCAAGGAAGCTTGTCGAGTTTATCCACCGCACTGGAGACTTTTCGGACGTCTTCTTCCTTGACCCCGCAGTGTTGAAATATACCATCGAGGACCTGTCTGTGGTTGACTTTAATTGTGAAATCATTGATTCCGAGTGCAGTAAGACCTTCAACTGCAATCGATAGGATCTCTGCATCGGGAACCATTCGGTCATAACTGCCTGCAATGTCAAAGTCACATTGGTAGAACTCTCTCATTCTGCCCTTTGTCATTGCCGGTTGATCTCTTCGGTAAACCTTTGCAATATGGTATCGTTTAATGTTTTGAATACCATTCATGGCCACATATCTCGCAAAAGGAACCGTCAGATCGTAACGCAACGAGGTGATTTCTCCACCCTGATCTTCAAGATTATAGATCAACTTGGAATCCTCTCCATACTTTCCAGATAGGATTTCTCGTAACTCAAATACAGGAGTATCTATTGTCACACCACCATGGCGTTTGAAAACCTTGGTAATTGTGTCAAACACCGCATTTCGAATAGTCATATCCTTATCACCCCAATCCTTGGTACCTTTGGGGGTCTTTAAAGTATATTGAACACTACTAGCCTTCTTAGAACCCTTCTTGGAATCCCCCACTAAAGCTCCTGGAGCAGGCACAGGAGGAATTGGCGTACTACTAGACATTCTGACCGGACCAAACTTCGATATGCGGATTATTCTACCTCGAGTCCGAACGATCATCAACCTGAGGTTGGCCGAAATATCAGTTTTTTCAGTCACTTTAAAAGAGGAAAATAAAGGAGGGTAAGGGAATATGTGCGGCTTCTGCATATCATGCGGCTGCAAGATGAGCCCCACATGTTGCCGATTTGAAACAGAACGATGTCAAGTTTTCAGGTAGATTTATAGACTAGAATTGTTCTGACATGGTTTTGAGTGTGATATCAAACAGCTATAACTTAGAAATATGGTCATTTAGTTTCTTAGGGTCGTTTCATATGCAGATAGAAAGAGTGAGCAGTTTTCTCAAACCAGAAGCAGATCCACTCGGTAAAACAACAGATAATCCTATGAGTTATATATCATTTATATGCAAATAATGATAAGAATACCAATTTCAGCATGTAATGCTGTGACACATGCTTAAAATCGAATGGATAATTGCAAGTTGCAACTACAAAGTAAGAATTAGCATTGAGGCAAAGCATTGAACAGAGACCACGAGAATTCCCAGTCACATGATAAAATAAACATTATAACAAGACTTTAGACATATATATTTGTATTTAAAATACGGAATGCCTTTTTTCTGTCTGTCTTAATTCTCTCATATTTCTCTGGTGGGAAGAAGGATAAGAGCGATCGCCGTGTTTGGGAATTTCAGATAACGGTTTTCAGCATCACTTAGCATGGAAGTGGTGAAGCGGTTGGTGCGATATGTTACTCGGGGGTTTTGTGACCTACGGAGTGTATTAATAATAGATGCATTATTGATCCATGGGGTTTTGACAGATGATGAGTTGATTCAGATGTTGGGGATCCAACGAAAGGATCTTCGGGCGTTGTGTGCGAAGCTTAAAGAAGATCATCTTTTGAACGATCATATTCAAAAGGAAGGAGGCCCAGCTCAGCGTCCAATTACAAAGACATATTATTGGATCCATTATACAGAGGCTATTGATGCTATAAAGTGGAAGATGCATAGTATAGTCAACAAGTTAAAGGAGCAAATGGGAGCCGATGCGCAGCCTCAAGGATACGTGTGTGATGTATGTAAAACCCGATATTCGACTATTGATATTGTCGGAACATTTGCTCCTGATCAGGGTGGCTTTATATGTGATGTTTGTGGTAGTGTGCTGCGTGAGGACGATAGCTCAAGCGAGTCACAGATTAACCAGGAAAAATTGGGTCGCCTAATGAGCCAGATTCAACCAATAATTGACTCTTTAAAACAGATCGACGAGACATATATTCCCGATAATACCTTCCAATCATCATTAGCAATGGCATTACCTGCTCCGTCGGCCAATGCTGTGCCGGGTGTTCTGCCCAAGGCCCGTTCTGGCCTCCATAATCGTGCTTCTTCGATTACTGTTGCCTCCAGTGACAAGCGTAACGGTGCCTCATCTCTCGAAGTGCGTATCACATCTGAAAAGGAAACCGCGGAAATCGAAAGGAACATTAAAGAAGAAAAGGCCCGACTGGCCGAAGAAAACGCTCTCCCCACTTGGCATCTGGAGAGTACAGTTGGAAAATCCCTTCATGATTCAACCGAAAATGCAATCAAAACCGAGTTTGGCGACCCTCTGGATTCTGAACAAGATGAGAAGAAAGACCCGTCATTATTGGCTGGCAGTGGACAGGATGGTCAAACGGTGGAAGAGAAGGAGAATGAAGATGCCCTTGCCGCGTATTATGCCCAGCTGGCGGCAAAGCAACAAGAAGAGGAGGATGATGAGGAAGAAGAAGAAGAAGAGGAGGATGATGATGATGATGATGACGAGGTGTTTGAGGATGTTCCAACCATACCTGTAGAAGACGCGGAAATGGAAGATGATGACGAAGATGACTAATGAACTAAAGATAGAAAAAATACAAGCGAGTTTCTTAAATAATATTCAAATTCTGGTCCTATTTGAATCGTTTTTCGACGAGTTCCGAGCCAAACTCCTCGTACTCCTGTTTGGTGACCCAAGACTGATCGTATGTTCCTAAGCTGGCCAGAATGCTGGCACCGGCCCACGTCACCGACTTACGTTCAGGCGCATTCGGAGCAATAAAAAACTTTGGAGTATAATTCGGGAACAATTGAGCCAGTTCATACTCGATTCTTGCCGTGAACCCTTGTAACAACGAGGTTCCACCGCAGACAATGATGTTATTCAATAGAGTGGCGAGAATCTCGGGACTTGTATCTACCTTACTAAGAGACTGGTATAGCAGATCTCCCAGCCCGTAAGTGGGGCCTTCCGGCAGCAGGACGCCGGGAATAGCGTACTGTGCGGGCTTGAAAATTGGCTCGGTAGTTGTAAACCTCTCATGGCCGAATGACAGATTAAATCCATCTGGGAATTCAAATGGACGGCTGAATCTAGTGTGATGAAGTTGAGATGAGCTTGAGAGAGGGATTTCCGACACCTGGGATGTAGATTCTTTGAATTCGCCGATTAGCTGCGAGACCTGGTATTGGTAAAAGCTTTCCGTTATACCATCGTATTTGTTGAGAACAGGTGCAGCAGGCTGACCGGGATCCAATAACGATTTCTTTTTCACGAGATATGAAGGAGTTAGGGGAATATTTCTTGATTGCATATGGGACAAGATGTGGAGGTTGACAAACTCGCCGGCAAATCTATTATGGAACGCAGCCTTGTTGATTACAGTGCCATCGACGACTGGAGTGACGCTGGCCACAGCGCTGCCGGCGTCTATGACCAGAGCAGTTGGTCGTGCGCTTTCATACGCAGCACATAGTGGGACTTTGACCAATGAAAACACAGGCACTTGAAGATCCTCGAAAGCGACTTCCAGGGCTCGTTGTTTACTTGATAATGGGTTCCAGATTTGTTCAGTAGTGAGTAAAGGTAGTTCACTTGGGTCCATTTGGAGTTTTTCATCATAAATATAACGCCAAAGATTACTCATGGCCGTCCAATCTTGAACACAGCCATCTGCCAACGGAGAATAAATTTCCTTCCCGGCAATTGGTTCATTTACCTGTTCATCACCAAAAAAATAGTTACCATCTTGATCTTTGCCATACGCGGAAGGAATTATATATTTCGGTAAAACCTCGCCTGCAAACCCAACACGAGTATTAAAAGACCCGTTTTCTATAACTATCGCCGCTACCTCTTCCGCCTGAGGAGGTTTAACAGCCGTCATTTATTCGTACAATATCAGATAACAATTCTAATCGTTTAAAAGCTTAAGCGCCGGAAACAGGAATTTGTCGCGATGTCGCCCGTGCTGAAATATACGGGCAAACCAGCCTCCTCCGCAAAATGTCCCAGCCGCTGTCAAAACGTCCGTCCTTTCATACCGTGTCATTAAGACCATCGTCAACGTAACTGGTAGTAAATATAGGTTTTAATCAGGGGAATTTTTCAAGTCACGGACAATATCAAACGTAGAGAATCGTTAGATCGATAACGAGAAGAAAAGAGTGGAAATATCGGCAATCGAAACAAGGGTTTGACGCGTTTAAAATGTCGATGAGATCAGGTCGGTCCAGGTTTGATACCATGCCAATGTCTAGGGCGGATGAGGATATAAACACCAGAAGACAACAATTTGGTAGTAATATAAATGGAGAAGATACGTCCAGTTCTTTCAAGTCGTATTTACGTAAGGCTCAGACCATTGCTGAGAATATCGACAATCTGATTGGTTCTGTGGCCGGTCCTGTCAAGCCTTATATGCCAGGGATTGGCCGATTCCTGATTGTGGTGACATTTTTGGAAGATGCATTGAGAATAATCACTCAATGGACTGATCAGGTCCATTATATCGGCAATGTCCAACATATTCCCTATATTTTGTCAGTGATTTTTTTGGGTTTAAATGTCTTTTGCATGGTTTTGGGGTCTTTTTCAGTGATATTGAAAAAACGCTTGGAGTTCGGCACTGGTGCATTGATTTTTGTGGTTGTATCCCAAGCACTGATGTACGGATTGATCTTCAATTTCCAGTTTTTCTTTAGAAATCTGTCTTTGATTGGTGGCCTGCTGCTGGCATTGTCGGATGCATTTGTGCGAGACAAACGAGGTCTCAGTTTACCAGGACTACCCCTCATTGAAGACAAAGATAAAAGTAAATACTTCCAACTCGCAGGACGCATTCTTCTCATTTTTCTGTTTCTCGCCTACATGATCACCAAGAAATGGACGGTGATTGGTGGCGTCTTCAACGTGATGGGCCTGGCAGCTTGCATCCTGGTGGTTATTGGATTCAAGGCCCGACTAAGTGCGTTTTTCCTCGTCATTCTACTCACGGTACAAAATCTAACCACAAACCCCTACTGGAGATATGCTGCACATAACCCTACAAGAGACTTTTTGCGCTATGAACACTTTCAAACACTCAGCATTGTCGGGGGACTTATTCTGCTCGTCAACTCGGGAGCAGGCCGAATCAGCATCGATGAAAAGAAAAAAATCTATTAACTCTCTCTGATCCTAGCACTGAGTAACTATTTATTATTACTATTACCACCATGATTAAGCTAGTTAGTTGAATATATCTACCACACCGTGTAACCACCATCCACAATCAGATCATGACCTGTCATATATGAAGAGGCCGGAGTAGCCATGTACAGAATGGGGCCTGCAAACTCACTGGGGTCCGCCATACGGCCCAGAGGCACCTTGCTCTCCCATTCAGCCTTGAGACGTGGGTCAGATTCGATGATGACTTTAGTCAATGGTGTCAGAATGTAACCTGGAGACAAGGAATTGACTCGGATATTATACTGGGCCCATTCCGAAGCAAGTGATTTGGCCATATGAATGACTCCCGCCTTGGACATATTGTATGGGGTCTGTGGTTGTGGGAAGTTGACGATGTTTCCAGACATGGATGCGATGAGGATGATGGATCCCGGGTGTTTATCTGCAATCAATGATTTGGCAAACGCCGTGGCCGTGAACATAGCACCGTTCAGGTTGACATCTATAAGTCGTTTGATATTGAGCGGTGGGTACTCTGTTGCAGGGATATTCTCGCAATATCCTGCCGTGTTGATCAGTACATCCAATGGGACATTATGATGGTTTCGGATCGCCTCTATAGTACTTGTTACCTGGGTAGGATCCGAGATATCACAAGCCCATGATGAAATGAGCTGTTGAGCGGGAGTTTTGGAGTCCACCAGCTTATTTTCTGCATACCATTCCCCCAATGCTGCTGCGGCAGGCTCAAGTTTGGGAAGATTATTATCAATTAATGCCAACGATGCACCTGCCTGAAGTAGATACTTGGACACAGTAAGACCAAGCCCTCCAGATCCTCCAGTCACCACCGCAGTCTTGCCCGCAAGCGAAAACAACTGCTTATATGGCACCGGATGGCTAAGAACCTTACGTATAACACTTGTCATGGAATATTCGATGTAACAAAAACCCCCTTCTCTAATCACCTATTTTTATATCTAGTAAAGGTAAGAAAAAAATTTATCGCAAACGTCGCTTCGATTCCTGCATCAGGTAATGATGTGTCAATGCAAGATAGCGGAGATCCATCCCAAACGAAATATGTAAAAGTGTTTCCCCCAAACAATCTAAACCGGAAAACACCTGAAATGAAACGGAAATATATCCAAACATCACCTTAGAATTTAATCTAATCATATAAATACTTATTACAATCATTAGGAATCTGAAAGTCACGTGACTTGAACGCATCACGTGATTGTTGGATTTTGGGCCATAGCAACCAATCCGGTTGCTATGGGCGGGGGTCGTAACGGAAGGAACTTTGCTGTAATAATGAGAGAGAAGCTTTTAGCGAGGCGGCCCGCGGTGCGGGTCCACTGCGGGAAAGAGGAGTTTAAAGTGCTCCATTATGAGATGATGATCCACATAAACTAAAGTCACCACAAATATCATGTCGAATAGTTCATCACCAAAACAACCAAGAGGAATCTTACGGAATGCTCCTCCGGCAGGAGCTTATGAGAGTGCGAGTAATTCCCCGGTGGAGAGCTTTGATCGGGCGGCGGTGCTTGAGAATACTCGGGCTAATGCCAGGTTGAATGACGTCGGGGCTGTTATTAAGGGCACTCCTCCGGAAGCAGGGTCGAATTCCACGACTATCGATGAAAGAAGAGAGAAATTGTTACAGGAACATCCGAATCTAAAATGGGATGAAGCCAATTTATATCTTGCAGAGCAAGAAAAGAATTCCACCATGAAAATCACAGAACCCAAGACACCTTATCAAGGTGCAGTAGGAGACTCGGAATATTATATGCCCGATGAGGAGGATGAAAATGTAAAGACAAGGAATAATACCGTGTTGGCAGTGGATGAACTGGATGAATTTACTCTTGGGGAACCGGAGGTGGATGTAGATAATGATCATACAGTTCAAAACGACCGAATTCTAAGAAAGGAAGCAGATGCTGCCGCTCAAGATGAAGAAGACGATGAGGAGGAAGAAGTAGAAGAAACGGCCGAGGAAAAGCATAAGCGATTCGAGGAAATGCGAAAAGCCCATTATCATATGAAGGGATCAGTTCTCAAACATGAACCTTTACCGGTAGAGGTTGATGAAGAAGATGAGGAATGATTGATTTCTGTTAATTCTATTGTAATGTCTATATCAGAGATAAAGGTAATATGATACCCTACTCGTATGAGTTTTATTTTTTGTGGCTGTGGCACTGGCAAGTGAGGCCGGGTTTAAACCATATAATAGTATAACAAGAGTGGAGATTTGGTATTCAAAGAAACCTATGTAAAGATATACCTTCCTATAAATTAAAAATATCGTCAACATCGTATAGAGGTGTGGCTGGCATATAACAACTTGGATTACTTCCAAAACCAGCCATTCTTACCATTATCATCATCATTTGAGTATGATAATGTATGGTTTTGACCATTGAGTGTTTCACTTACACTCAATGTTCCATCATCATACCATTTCTTGACCACTTTCTTCGTTTCGACAGAACCGTCATCTTTTGAGACCCGTTCACTGATAACAGAGGTAGAAGTGACTTTCTTTCCGGTTTTTTCAGCTTCAGACTCACTGACATATTTAGGTAGGTTTTCGGAGACTTTGGAAGTGATTGAAGAAGGTTGTTCGATTTGCCACCTGAGTTGTTCCCGTTTAGCTGCCTCTGCTTGTCTCATGGCACGTCTCCAATCCAAATAAACACTGTAATCCTTAAACCATTTCCTATCCTCTTGCCCATTCAACTTGCCATCCAAGTCAATTTCCCGTTGTTCATTTACATCGTTGGGAAACAAGCAACGCCACACTCCCTCACGACTCCATGCAGAAACACCATTCGCCTCCATGCAACGATCATATTGACGAGCAGAAGGAACAGGAAATGCCCATAGATTATTACCCTTCTCTCCCCTATCCTGAAACCCACTTTGCATCCAAGTCGGCAAACTATTCACTGATATCCCTTCAAACCGGTCTTGGAGGCGACCTCCATACCCAGAAATAAGCCTGGACACCCGGTCTACAGTCTTATCGGTCAAATCCCATACCTCATCCATGGATCCAGTCAATTCATTCCAAACCTTATCAGGATCTTGTTCCTTCTCCTTAACATTGTTGTCTTTATTACGCCCACAATGCATTCTTTCTTATGTGTTGGACGTGAAGAGATGGCGTTAACTCACACCAAAATCTATTTAAACCCCGCCTTAAACAATCTATTACGTAACCGGTTGGGAGAATACAAATAACCTTTTTGAAATTTCTATTCGAATCCAACACATAAAAAGTTGCACAACAAAATAACCATTTATTAACAGTTAGTAACAACTTACAAGGTGATTTCAGAATTTTAGTGTGAATGTGGAGAATCCACGAATTGACTATTCAATCCCCTAGATTTCACGATAATATGCACTTAATTGTCATATTCGGCTGAAAAACACTCAGACTGTAGTATAATTGTCGTTAGTGACCGACTTGGGAGTCAGTTGTGATTACCAGACGTCGGCAATAACCTCTACGCAGTACGGGAAGACATTTTATGTTCAGGCACGAAGTGCCTGTTACACTCTTCTCTTGCGGACCCCTAGGCCCCCCTAACTAAGAGCGGGGACTCGGGGGACTCGGGGGGTAATTCTGGTTGGGACCTTAACTGGGCCCTAAGAACTCCACCACGAGTCCCCGAGTGTCAGTTAACTGAAGGTCTGACCTTTTTCACTTATCATATTAGATAACATAACCTTTTTAACCTAATTATTTTTATCTGGAGTTAAAATTCAATTGGGCAGGTTTATTTTGATTTCTTTAATTCGACACCTATGGGATAAGATGTTCGCCATGTGACTATTCTTCCCTTTGGCCGGCCTTTATGGGAAGTAATACATATTGGGTATCTATAAATTATGGATTTACCCAATTGGTGGTTTTCGTCATTTCAGCGGTTAGCAGTAAATTGGACTTGCAAATAACTTCGATCTGCGGGTTGGGGAACAATATATATACAGGGTTTGAATGCAATCAATTTGGATCAAATCAATCGAAAATAAATACCTAATGAAAAACTAGGGCTTACTCCTTCGATATTATTGGCGTTTGAGCGGGATCTGAATGGCAAATGACTTGAGGGAAGTGACCGAGGAGTTCCCTGCAGAACTGTTCTTTCCAGATCTGAAAGTGCTTGTCGATGCAGCCATTGAGCATCCAGATTTCAAGAAGTTCTATGAGAAAATAGAAGTAACAACTCCTCCAGTGGAGATTGTTGAGGAAGAAGTGACCAAACGTCCTAGCAAATGTTCACGTGAAGATAAGGGAAGAATAGAAACCGGTCGCTGGCACAAATCTGTCTGGGATCCGCCAATATCAAAACACAAATCTCTCTGGGATTGGCAAACGGATGATATGTCAGAAATCAAAGCTGTGGAGTTCCTCTCAAAGATCCGAGTCCATTTAAAGAAAGTGGCTTCGGATATCAAGATATCTGCAAAGCCGAGGATCCTAACACATGAAGTATCATCTCGTTTTGATGTCGACAAGAAAAAAAAAGGCCCTGATCTGATAGTGAGAGAGAGGGCCACGCGTCAGTCGGCTGTGGGATTTGAACTCGGGGAATCCTTGGAATCCTTGGAACGAACCGAACGTGATGCCCTTAGTTGCATACGTTTCCTTATACGCAATGAACTTAGTCGATCTCATATTCCTTATTTCACGTTTTGTGGATCATGCCTATCCCCATACCTGGGATCTCGTAATTGTATCATCAAATTTGTACCAATGGATATTCACAAGGATTATCGGAAGTTCTTGGAGATTCTAACATCTGTTCTCTTCATGTCGCCGGAAAACATTGGATTTGATCCATGCCTGAAGCGCATAAAACGGGACTTAGTCCTGGAGTTCAACGAGCGGAGATATATTCTGGATGAAGTCATTCATCGTACAGGAACTAAGTCTGAAGTAAACACGGGACGCTGGCAAGCGCGGGAACTTCTGAATGCACCTTTACAAAGTTCCAAAAACTCGAGATCTTCAAGATTTTCAAGATTTCTACGTAGAAGATTGGGCAAGCCAGGGAAGGACTTGTATATGATAAAGATGAGTTGGAAGAACCGGGACGGTAGTGACGGTGCTTCTGAAAGCGAGATGTATAGAAAGTCTAAGGCAAAGGGAGTAGTACATCATGTTGCGGTACTGGAAGATGGTGGTTTTGTAAAAGCATCGTATTCTTTTGGGCACTCAAATATTCGTTCTACCGATTGGATAGTAGAGATGTTTGGTACCGCTGATGAGGGCCGGAGCATGGTGGGAAGAGAAAATTATGATATTCTTGACTGTGACTTGACGATTCTCAAAACAGTTGGAACGACGCTTCCAAAAATCGACAAGGAGTATGTTGACAGGGCTGTGAAAGTGGGTCATTTAATAAAGGCCGTTCGGGGAGCGTTCGAAGGCCACTACGATCTCTATTCACGAGCTAGAATACTTCAACGAGACGTGTCTCTAGAAAACATATATGTACTAGAGCATGATGGGTTCATAGCTGATATGGATGTTGCAGTTGACTTGGATTCGACCTCAAGCAGTACTCCTAGAATCAAGCCTGACAAGAGGGCATACATGGCACTGGAGCTTCTAGAACACCCACAGGAGCAGCATAAATATCGACATGATGTTGAATCCTTTTTCTGGGTGCTACATATCGTGATGGGAGATGAAGATGCGCGAAACCCGATTGGGGATAATTATCAGATCCGAAAGCATGACTGGAACAGTATGAATGACGAAAACCTAGCACACCAAAAGGCGATGATATTTGAATCGAATTGGACCTGGGCATTGAACATGGTATCTGTTCCTACGTATTATTGGCCGTTAAAGGCTTTGTTGACTGATCTTCGTGAAGTTCTGATCGAGGCCCAGCAATCAGTTTCAGATGACAAAGCTCTTTACAGAGCTTTCCGCAATACATTTGATAAATACTCGCGGTCATTAGATTCGATTGAGATCCTTTGTAATGAAGTCAAAAGTGCGGATATTTCGTCTCTATTGTCAAGATTTCAAGAACACTACTTTCTTGATATTGACTGAATCAAGATAATTATTAAATCTATATTGGGATTGCATAGTACAAGGGTCAAATTTAAATATTAGTTTGTTACTACAGGATATAATGCTAGAATTCCTCATGTTCATGGAAAAAAGCACCAAAAGTTACAATGGTAACATATACCAACAGGCCGCCAGAAAGCGACATTATCATCGATGCAAGCCCAATCAGATGGTTATGAGCAAACACTACTGGTAATGCCAAACCACTAAATACTAGAAATCCCGTCATGAATCTTCCGAAATCCACTACAGTACTATTTGTCCTAGTTAATGATTTAAAGCCTGAATATATCGGGCGTCACATGACTTACCTTCCGGTTTCACTCATGAAATCATCATTTGATGACCATTGACCACATAGAGCGTTGGGTAATGGTGCCAATAAGAACATAGCGACTAATAATAAAACATTTAGATTGGTGTCAAGGTTGAAATCCGGGGTGGAATAAAAATGTCAACTTACCCACTGATAATGGTAACCAATTATCGAATAAAGCACATGATAAGATAATAAGAAGAAACCCAAGTGCTAGAATCGATGATAAAGATATGATTTTGTATAATGGACTGACAATGACCATGGTGAACAATAGAGAAGGCGACTCTCAGCAGTAAGTGTTTTGTTGGTGATGGTGGAGGAGAGGAGGAGGTTTGAAACCCAACTTCTAACAAAACCCGCTCTTTTCATTCAATTTTATTATTCAAACCAACCAATTTTTGGATTGGAGATTATAGATTGATAAGAACAATGGTATGATTGATTGGAGATGATGATTGACTTGATCGGTTTGTTTTCTAATGGAGGGGGGCAATAGTTTCGAAATTCTTATGATAATGATTCAGTTACGTATTCGCCGACAGGACGGTTATTCCAAGTAGAATATGCATTGGAGGCCATTAAACAAGGATCTGCCACCGCAGGTCTTGTATCCAAAACACATGCTGTGTTGGTGGCACTTAAAGTAGGTTTTTTTGTCCAAGTGTCATTTTGAGTGGCAATATCTAATCCACCCTGGTATATAGAGAAACCCCGAGGATTTGGGATCATATCAGAAAAAACTCATCCGAGTTGATAATCATTTGGGCCTAGCACTATCAGGCCTTGTTCCTGATGCTCGGATCCTTTCGAATCATTTAAGATCCCAATCAATGACATCCAAATTGGTATACGATCGCCCATTGCCGGTGTCCCGTGCTGTATATTCCATTGCTGATAAAGCTCAGACAAATACTCAACAATATGGCCGCCGTCCATACGGTGTGGGACTACTGATTGTGGGTTATGATGAGGTTGGCCCCCATTTGTACGAATTCTTGCCAAGTGGATCTGTGCTGGAATACGTTGGAACGGCCATCGGTGCAAGATCTCAGGCAGCAAAAACTTACCTAGAAAGAAACTTTGAATCCTTCCCTGATGCGTCTTTGGAAGAATTGGTGGTACACGGCTTGAACGCCTTACGCGACACTTTGCCTCAAGATAAAGAACTCAACTCTAAGAATACCTCAGTGGCAGTGGTGGGACTCGATACCCCATTCAAACTCATTGAAGACGACGATATCGCCCCGTGGCTAGAAAAACTCGACTCAGTGTCTAGATCTACCGGGGCCCCACCTCCTGCTGCTGCTGCTGCTCCTGCTGAAGAGCCTGCAGCCCCCGCTGCAGACGAAACTATGGATACATCTCAATAGTCAATAGAAAATAATAGTGTTTATAATATGTTATAACAAAAACTTATCTTGATGAATTATCTTACAGTGATGTTAAGAGTCAGTTTTTCAAACTATGTACAAAGTCGAGAGGGTTTCACCTAGGGAAAAATAAAAATATTAGCTTAAGTCCGTTTATTTGTTGTCCTTGTCCTTGTCGTCAGATTTGGGCTCCTCGGACTTGGGCTCTTCTGAAGAAGAGTTGCCAGCAGAGCTATTCTTCTCTTGGTAGATCTTCTTGAAGACATCCAGAGACTTGTTTTGGACATCATCAACCTTGGCCTTGACCTCCTCAAGAGAAACCTCCTCACCGGATTGGGCGCGGGCAACGATTTCTCGGAGTTCGGCAAGATCAACTCGGAACTTATCAACCTGTTCCTTATCCAATTGATCCTTGTATTCATTCAGAGAGTTCTCAATCTCATTGGCAACACTGTCACCCCGGTTGGCAATCTCAATGAGTTCACGTCGGGCCTTATCCTGGTCCTTATACTTCTCAGCATCGGTAACCATCTTCTCAATCTCGCTATCAGACAAACCAGAAGAACCAGCAACGGTGATGGAAGCATCCTTGTTGGTACCCTTATCACGAGCAGACACATTGATGATTCCATCGGCATCAATGTCAAAGGTGACCTCGATCTGAGGAACACCCTTGGCAGCAGGAGGAATTCCACTCAAAGTAAAGTTTCCAATCAACTTGTTATCACGGACCATCTCACGCTCACCCTGGTAGACACGGATTTCAACAGATGTCTGGCCAGTAGCAGCAGTAGAGAAGATTTGAGACTTGCGGGTAGGAATAGTGGTGTTACGGTTGATCAATCGGGTAAAGACACCACCGAGGGTCTCGATACCAAGAGACAAGGGGGTAACGTCAAGAAGCAGAACATCCTTAACCTCACCAGACAGAACAGCACCCTGGATGGCAGCACCAATGGCAACCGCCTCATCAGGGTTAACAGACTTGTTGGGGTCTCGGCCAAACAGAGACTTGACGGTCTCAATGACCTTAGGCATTCTCGACATTCCACCCACAAGAATGACTTCCTGAACAGAGTTAGAAGAGAGGTCAGCGTCCTTAAGAGCCTTCTTGACAGGGTCAATAGTCTTCTTGATCAGATCATCGACCAATCCCTCGAACTGAGCGCGAGAAAGAGTGATGTTGATATGCTTGGGACCAGTGGCGTCGGCAGTGATGAAAGGCAGGTTAATTTCGGTCGAGACGGTGGAAGAAAGTTCAACCTTGGCCTTCTCAGCAGCCTCTCTAATACGTTGGATGGCCATTCGTTCACCAGTAAGATCGATACCACTTTCCTTCTTGAACTTCTCAACGACATGACGAACAATGGCAATATCGAAATCTTCACCACCCAAATGAGTGTCACCGTTGGTACTCTTGACCTCAAAGACACCCTTTTGGATTTCGAGGATAGAGATATCAAAGGTACCACCACCCAAGTCGAAAACAGCAACAACCTTGTCCTCAGTCTTATCCAGACCGTAAGCAAGAGCAGCAGCAGTAGGCTCATTAACAACACGGAGAACATTCAATCCCACAATCTGACCTGCATCTTTGGTGGCTTGACGTTGCGAATCATTGAAATAAGCGGGGACAGTAACAACAGCATTCTTGACATTTCGTCCCAAGTATCCCTCAGCGGTCTCCTTCATCTTATTAAGAACGAAGCCTCCAATTTGAGCAGGAGAGTATCGCTCACCTCGAGCCTCGAGCCATGCATCTCCGTTGGTATGCTTGACGATCTTGTATGGGACCTGATCAAGATCCTTTTGAACCTCTTTATCTTCGAATCGTCGACCAATCAATCGCTTGGTGGCAAAAAGAGTGTTTTCAGGGTTGACAACCGCTTGTCGCTTGGCAGGAACACCCACAAGTCGTTCGCCTTCCTTGGTGAATGCAACAACCGACGGAGTGGTTCGGGAACCCTCACTATTTTCAATCACCTTAGGGATCTTTCCCTCCATAATTGCCACCGCAGAATTGGTAGTACCCAAATCAATACCAATGACCTGGCCTTGAACCTTGCCATTTCCATTCGAGTTGAATCGGTGAAGGGTAGGACTTAATCTCAAAGGAGTCTAATCAAAAGGTTAGTCTCAATCGTCACTCGCCACAACCCTCAAATTATTCTATACTTACTCTTCGAATAGACGAACGGGCGAATCTTGAAGCCAACATCTTGATAAATTATACAGATGTAATATCAAGTTCTTGTTTTCAAACCGATTTATATATCACCTTGCAACAGATGTACAAAAGAATAATCGGGAATAGGAAAAATTTCAGCGACTTTTTTTCTCGGCCGGCTAACGGGGATTTGGTGGGAAAATAGAAAAACTTGGAACAATTGCTTAACCGGTAGGAAACCGCCCGCGAACTTCAGCTGCGCTGAGTTATTCTCTAAAGCATCAGTTACCCTCCCTTAGCGAAGTGAATGGAAGACGGTAGAACAATTTTCTTCTTTCGGTAGGTAACGAACTTAGCCATGATGGATAATGCAGAGGATTACCCTCCTTTGTGTCCAAAATATTTAAAACGCGAAACGCGTAAAGCATTTTTGGCACGCGTCTAAATCAATTACGATTAGCCGCTGACTTCATCCGAGGAGCATTTTCTTTTGTCGATCATAATTTGTTCTTTAAGACATCCCGATCCTTTTCAATGTCACTTTCAGGTTCAAAGAGGAAGTATGACTTTGAAACTTGGGATCATTTTACAATAGTATCGAAAGGTATAGGTGAAGGTGTAAATCAGATTGCTAAGTGTAATCATTGCACTTTCAAAAACAGCTTCACTAAAGGTGGTTCGACTGGAAATATTCGGACACATATTGTTAGACATCATCCTGGAAAGGTCAATTTGCTGCCGCCAAGTAATAAAAAGCTCTGCTTCGAGAAGGGTCCAAACTTGTCCGAATCTGATCGTAAATTGGGAATTGTTGGACTTATCTGCAGACATACTCTGGAGTTCTCGTTGTTCGATGATCCAGGTATTGAGGTGATATTTGGTGATGTGCGGTTCACAAGTGCTGACAATGCTGAACTGGAAGTCGAGGCAGCATATCTTGATCACGAGATGAAATTTAAGACCCTACTAAGGAATGAGTGCGTTTCTGTTTCATTGGCTGTACAGTCATGGAAAAGTCCGGAGCATGCCACTATGCTTGGTGTAACTGCACATTGGTTATCTAATGATTTCACAGCTCATGAAGATTTGATAGGATTTGAGGAGATAGTGGGTCAAGACAATGGCGATACAGCTGCACAATTGGTGTTCGAATGTCTAAATGAATATCAACTTGCAAATAAACTGTTCACAGTCACATGTGCCGGAAACTCATGCACTACCGCTGAGACCCTAGAGAAGTTGATAGAAGCTTCCCAATCTGGACCGGGTCGCAGATTCGACGGAAAAAAAGGAATGGTGCAATGTACTGAGCATGTCCTCAGCAACGTGATGATCGAGTTCAACAATGCCATTGTGTCTTCACATGCTGATGATGGGCTTAATGTAGTGACTAAGATTCATCACGTTATGCAGCTCTATCACGAAATGCAACAGGAATGGAAAGTGATTGCTCGCATGGTGGGCGATCCAGTGCTGGAGCCATTGGTGTCAACTATTTCTTGCTGGACCTCTAATGCTAGTATGCTCAGACGCGCGTTGGAGATGAAAAATACTATTGGTTTTGCGGCAACAAATGAAGCGTCTGGTCATTATATACTGACGGAAAAGGAATGGCAGATGTGCCACGAAATCGTTAACATCGCTACGTTATTTGAAAATGCAATACTGAAGGCATGGGGTTTACCACATATTTATGCTCTGGCAATGTATATGAAAGTGCTTCAAAGTCTTAGCACCAGCTCCTCGCGCTCGATAATGCCACTATTGAAGCGAGCGGTTGGCGCGGCAATAAAAAGGCTCATTTACTATTTAGGCGATATGGCAGATAGCGAAACTGGAGTCGTCGCTTCCATCTTCGATCCATCCAGCATTCTTAAAAGGGCCGGGAACCTGAGGAAAATACATAAATCAGCTCCACTGAAGGAAACTTTGAAAGCACGATTGCAGCAGCATGTGTTGAGTAATGCTATAAGAGTTCGAAAGCCAATCGACGATATTGAGAGTAGTAAGCAAAGTGATGAGTCTAACGAAATGTCGTCAATTTCACTCATCAATAGTCTAGTACATGATGATGGCAGCACACAGCTAAATGATGACTCCGGGCAAGTGGCAAGCCCAGCTGCCAGCGAGTTTGAGTTTCCTGATCTTTGTTTCAGTGATGAAGAAGACGATTCTACGGGAGAACTTGATAGATATATTTTGGGAAGTTATGGCCCAGTCCCTGATATAAAAGCATGGTGGAAGACCCATGCCGATAAATTTCCTGCCTTGGCTTCTGTTGCCAGAGACTACCTGGCGATTCCCGCTAGTAGCGAAATAAAAGCCAGATATTTCGGCGCCGGGCGAGAAACACAATATTGTCTCTACTCAAAGTCGATGCGTATGCTAGCCATAACGGGAGATCGACTCAAAAACTATCCTTGATCCAGCAGTTTTTCGTCTTAACTGTCTCATTCAAAATTATTTATTTTTGTTTTCAGTATTTAATCTTTATATTTATTTAAGCTCTTTAGAAATTAGAGTCTTTAGCACCGTAGTCTTAGTAGTAAACCCAAGAATTGTTTTATTTCTGATTTAAAAGACATAATAAATGTGCTGATCAAAAAGGTTCAAAAAACTGAAAAATGGTGATAAATTTCATTACGCGAGGTAATTTGCGGACGCGTTTCCCAAGTTCCTGTCAGTTACGCGACTCATGAACCAGATCCCGATCCTCGACCTGAACTGGAAGAATGACCCCAAGAAATGTATACGCATGGTTAGATTGCTACATGATGGGTTTAAAACACATGGTGCTGTTTATATACGAAGTCATGGCGTTTCCAGCGATCTCCAAGCCCATGCGATGAACCTAGCTCGTCAGGGCTGTCGCGGGAGGCATAGTAGGACAAAAGAAAAACTCGTTTGGGGCAGTCCGAAGGCTGCTGGTGAGCATGATAAGGGTCTAAAGGATCTGTATGCTCAGTTACGTAGTATATCGAGAACTGTGCAAGATCTTATTGCTACAGACGCTGGGGTTCAAGACACCGAACTTCAGTTATCTAAGGTGGAGGCAGACTGGGAGACGTTAACAAAAGTGTCTGATTACGTGGTCGGCTGTCATTTTCTGGAACCAGGATTCTCTGTGGCAGCCGTGGATCAAGACGGTGACACAGTCGTGGACATTGTAACGGACGGCAGCCTCTTGTTGGTCACCTGTGGTGATAGTCTTTCCAGTCTTAACCCGGAATTCAGGGGACTCAAGATTGAAGAAATTGCTTTACCTCTTTGCTTAGTGTCTCTGCTCAATTTCACAGAAATCACAAGGCTTTCAGCAGGCATCAACGAGCCGTTGTCGGCCGAGTTGAAACGGCTGGAGCATGTGTTCAACTCGATTGAAGGGTCTCTAATGTACTTTTATGGTACGAGCACTCTGGACGCGATTGGGTTCGAAAATCTGAGGAAAAGGGTCTCCGCCTATTCCCGTGCTACCGTCACATTAAAGGATTTGAAGCAGATCATGGGAATAGACCCCGAGCTCTATACAGTGGAGTTCTCTCAGGAACTGTCTGATTATACTATTGGAGCCAGACAATGGTTACCGAAAGGTTTGGATAATAGAAAAGCCGATTTCGGTAGCAAGTTACGGGAGTGGAATGGTATGGAAGATTCCCTTCCATCCTACACGTTGTTGCCTTCAAGCTCGCCAAACAAGCGAGCAGCTTCTCAACGAATGGAATCGTTGAAAAAGACGGTCGAGGCCACGAAAAGGGTGAAGACTGGCGTAGAGTTGAAATCCGGTACGATTCTGGAAAGAATCAGAGCCAAAGAGGCTGCAAATAAGTTGGTAGTGGAGGAGGACACCCAACAGGCCAAGTATAACAAGTTCATTCGCAGCCATATGAGCGCGGTATCACGAGTCTTACTGACACTAAGGAAGAGTGATACGTTTGGGCCTCAAAGCTTCACACTCAGTCATGTGTTGACCAAACTTTCCGATAGCCTACGGACCAAACTGAGTTCTACAGAGACTACTGATGTGTTGAACATGCTTTGCCAGCAGGTGCCGGACTTTTGTTCCATTATCAGCTCCGGCCAAGTTCGGGCCGTTAAAGTTAGTGGCGGTCTTAACATGGACGCAATTGAGTCTAGAATTCAAATGATATCTTGATTTCCGGTTCATAATAGACCTCTTGGCAGTCTTCGTTGGGGATGCCATTTTCATGAATCAGCACTGCAAAGTCCACAGTCTGATTAAGAGCAATCATTGGAGCATGCCAAGTTCCTGAAAACCGCAAATTATTAGCTTTTACGATATGTGCTTTTGTTGGTTAATATTTACTTACCAACGTCATATGTGACTGCTTGGTCGCCTTTAGCGATGAAAGCCTCAATATTGTTGGGATCAGGTAGGCCATTTGTCGAGGTTTTGGCCACAATCACCATATAAGCGATATGATCCTTATCTATTCCTAATGGTAGGAACGTCTGGGTAGAATATGGATGTCTCTCCAACACGCGACATTTATAACTTGCAGCCTTTGAGTTATACTCAATTAAATGATTTGGTGGTGAACATCGAAAAAGATTGAATTTCGCTTTTCCATCCTTCTGACTAGGTGCCTTTTCGGAATATAGACTGGTGATTGGAGAAACATCTTGCAATTTAATAGCGGTCCCGTAGTTTGCAACAGAGGAATCGACAGTTTGAAGCTGATGAGAAGATGAAATCACACCTCCATAACCCTCAAAGCTCTTGGGCGAAAGTATTTGAGCGTTAATGGGATTCCAACCTGAAGTGTCGAAGGTTTCCAGAACCATTGAGTCTGGCGCACGCGTAATACAAAAACACGGTAAAAAAGCCGCTGGGCCCTTAACGACTTTTCACAGCAACATGTCATGGAACCAGACCACTTTCAAGCTTTCTTCCAGATCGAAAGGATGTTATTTGATCACCGATGAGGTAGTTGACAATATTCCTGAGATTGCAAACTATAAAGTTGGCATTTTGAATCTATTTCTACAGCATACTTCAGCGGGATTAACTTTGAATGAGAATTGTGACCCCACTGTTCGACAAGATATGGGGGATTCTCTGGATCGTGCAGTGCCTGAGGGAAATATATATCGACATGATGATGAAGGCAGTGATGATATGCCTGCACATGTCAAAAGTTCCCTTGTTGGGGCTAGTGTATCGATTCCTATAACTAATGGACGGTTGGCTACAGGGACTTGGCAAGGAATATGGCTATGTGAATTCCGACGACGCAAACATTCTAGATCAATAGTGGCAACCATTCAAGGAGAAAAGAAACAATAATAGTAATTATGTAAGTTCAATTGTCTTTATCATGAGTGGTTCGAGCTTGTGAGAGATCGTAGTTCATGATGGCTCCTGGCAATATCATGCGATTGATTTCATCATATAACTCCTTAGCATATTTGAGATGAGCATCGGAATTATTACTGCGAATGACCCAGGCCCGCAACATATCACAATATGCCACTATTGGGCTGTTGAGAATAAAAATTAGGTCCAGCAACTTGCCCATTTTTTGGTGGTTTGTGAGGTGTTTGGGGGAAGGGGTTTTGCTCCTGCACAAAGTTAAAGTGGATCGACATGATATCAGAGACATTTACGATTAGACTCTCCCACAGGTTGTTTTGTTGTTGTTTTTTGTAACAATATGAAGTCCATGATGTATGGAATTTGGATGTTGATTGTTGGATTGTCCAATGGACTTCTCTTTTATCCGTTTTTGGAGCAAAATAACTTCGAACAGCCCTTAGGCACCCCGCAGGTAGGTGCGTTGGTGGAGACTTTACCTCCTACTGCCTTCAATAAAACCGCCCCACAGGCACAAGTGGAATGTCCTGGTTATAGATTGACAGACATTGTGCATCAATCCAAGTCTCGTATTGACGGTATATTGCAACTGGCCGGTGAACCATGCAATTTGTATGGATTAGACGTCGAATGGTTGAATATTACTGTCGAATATCAGTCGAAACAACGTCTCGCAGTGCATATCCACCCCACTTATCTTGACGAACATAACTCATCATATTATCTTTTACCAACAGATATTGTCCCCAACGGAACAGCTGACCTCAAATCTGAAGATGGTGATACGGACCTCAAGTTTGAGTATACCAATACCCCGACATTCTCCTTTACTGTCAAGCGTCGCTCCGATGACGAAGTCATCTTTAGTACCCGTCATACAAAACTTGTCTACGAGAATCAATTCCTTGAATTCAAGGCATGGCTTCCATCCAACCATAATATCTATGGCATTGGCGAGATTATTGATGACTTCCGTATAAAGCCAGACACAGTTCGAACCCTGTATAACGCTGACATCCCGGACTTGGTCGGCGCCAATCTATACGGAACCCATCCCTTCTACGTCGAACACAGATATAAAACAGACTCACCATCCACATCACACGGTGTATATCTACGAAACGCACATGCACATGAAGTTTTGGTCGGCAACGACAATCTTACGTGGAGAACCCTCGGAGGAAGCCTGGATTTTTACTTCTTCTCTGGCCCCACCACCAAAGACGTTGTCAAGCAGTATCAAGAGGTCATTGGACGGCCCATACTGCAACAATACTGGACTTTGGGATTCCACCATTGCCGCTATGGACTCTCTAAAATATCCCAAGTACAAGATATGGTAGATAAATACGGCGAGTCTGGAATCCCCGTGGAAACATATTGGTCTGATATCGACTATATGGATGGTTACCGTGACTTTACCAATCAGCCCTCCGGATATCCCGCAGACGAGTTCCACGAGTTTGTGGAGCGACTCCATGAAAACAAGCAACGCTATGTCCCGATTGTGGATGGCGCTATTTACCACCCCGATAAGGGGAAAGAGAGCACGTATCCTGCATTCGAAAGAGGATTAGCGGCAGATGCTTTCATTAAAAATTCAGAAGGAGGTCTGTACGTTGGTCGTGTTTGGCCCGGTCCCACTGTTTTCCCAGATTGGCTGGCACCCAACACACAGGAGTGGTGGACAAAGGAGTTCGAAATCTTCCATGACACAGTGCCATTTGATGGTATCTGGCTGGATATGAATGAGATTTCCAGCTTTTGCGAGGGGTCTGGCTGTTCACTGAATCGAACAGCACCAGCGGACCCCACAGTAAGAAATGTCAACAACCCGCCATATACCATCAATAACCACGCTTCGCCTAATGAACTTGCGGGGCATACTATCTCGCCTGATGCTGTGCATAGTAATGGAGTGCTGGAATACGATTGGCATAATCTCTGGGGATATCAGAATGCCATTGCCACCAATAACGCATTACAGGCGGTTCTGCCTAACAAGCGGCCATTTATTATTAGCAGATCTACATTCGCAGGCTCTGGTGTCTACACGGGTCATTGGGGTGGTGACAACTTCTCAAGGTGGGCATACTTGAAACATTCAATTAACCAAGGGCTTACTTTCAGCTTATTTGGCATGTCCACGTTTGGAACTGACACCTGCGGGTTTGGAGGAGATACCACTGAAGAGTTGTGCAATCGTTGGGCACAACTGAACTCATTCTTCTCCTTCTACAGAAACCACAATACGAAAGAAGCCAAAGACCAGGAATTCTACTTGTGGGACTCTGTGAAGGAGGCAGCTATCAAGTCAATTAAGATCCGATTCCGGCTGCTTCCCTATTATTACACTACTCTATTTCGTGCCAGTCATAGCGGCGAGACGTATCTGAGAGCGTTGGCATGGGAGTTTCCTGATGATGAGAGGCTCAAAGATGTGGACTTTGAATTCATGGTCGGGCCTGCTATTCTGGTGGCGCCTGTGCTGACCCAGGGAGCAACGACGGTAGATGCAATTTTACCGGGGCTTGAGGATGGCCAGCGCTGGTATGACTGGTATACCCACCGTCGCGTGGCCGCTGAAGACAGTATTGCGGACAACACAGTAACCCAGGACGCGCCTCTAGGACATATTCCGGTATTTATCCGTGGAGGGCATGTGTTGGCACTCCAAGAGCCGGGCAACACCACTGCTACTAGCCGTGAGGGGAAATGGGACCTGGTTGTGGCTCTGGATGATGCTGAATCAGCATCTGGGGATTTGTATGTGGATGACGGCGAGAGTATTATTCCGGAATCGCAAGTGTTGGCGAATTTCACGCTCCAGAACCGGGTATTTACAGTCTCCAAGACGGGCACTTACAAGGTATCCCAGCCTCTGGACAGCGTAGCGTTCCTGGGAATTAGCGGCATGCCGCGACAGGTGCGGGTAAACAAGCAGACCGTTCCAGCAGACATTGTTGCGTTCAACGCCGAGTCGGGAACTTTTTCAGTGCACAACCTCACTCAATACGTGGCGCAGCAGCAGTCCGGGGCTACGTGGGTATCAAAACTGCAAAGATTCCTGGGCTTCTCGTCGCAGCCAGCCGACTGGCTTGGCAATCTCCGAGTGGAGTGGGATTACTAGCCCGTTGAAGCAATTTTGTCCGTGCGGCCGCTGCAGGCTGCAGCGACCCCACCTCCCCCACTTGTGCGATGCATGCGCCGATAAATAGTCCGTGAAATCAGCCGAGCTATCGCAGTATATTTTCGTATCATCCCTTTAGCTAGTCATTTAAACGAACATCGCATTATATCATGGTTACGCTGCTGGAGGGGAACAATGTGGCTATTACCGGAGCCACGACTGGGGTAGGACGGGCCATTGCCTTGGGCATGGCCAAGCATGGAGCCAATATTGCTACAGTGTATCTACCGACTGAGAGTGAGAAGGAGTATGCTATGTCACTTGGACGCGAGATAGCTGCAATCCGGGGCTCCGACAAGGGGTTTGTGGCAATTCCAGGCGATGTGTCTGATCCAGATACTGCTACTGCACTAGTGAATGCCTGTGTCGAAGCTTTTGGTGAGATCAACACAATGGTGGCCAACGCAGGGATTTGTCCCCCGGGTGATTTCCTCGAGACATCGCCAGAAACGTATCAGAGAGTGATTAGGGTGAATCTGGACGGAGTATACTTTGCAGTACAAGCGGCCGGTCGACAGATGAAGGAGCAGTGCAAGGGCGGCTCAATCATCGCTACAGGATCGATACGGTCATTGGTGGGAGGCCCTGAGCTTGTGGAGTATACAGCGTCGAAGGGAGGAGTGCTTCTATGTATCCAGGCCGCTGCTGCAGCGCTGGGCAAGTACAATATACGGTGCAATACCATCCTACCCGGTACGATCCATACTGCGATGCTTGAACCATACTTAGAGGATGCCAAAACTGCCGATTTTCTCGTCAACCGCGTGCCGCTGAAACGACTCGGCAAACCCGAGGATCTGGTGGGACCGTGTGTATTTCTGGCCTCGGATCTTTCGTTATATATGAACGGTGGACAACTTCTGGTTGACGGCGGATTATATAATAATTTAGAGTAATTAGCGAAAAACACAAAACTTTAATCCACCAACTGAATGCTAAGGAGGATGCAGACCATACGGGATGCAATATCCAAACTGGTAATATCGTCTGAGAATGTAGATGTAGCGAGTGTGGCACCTCCACAGGCAAAGATCAAACGACGTAAATCTCAGTCGGAAGAGGATTATAGGGCCCAGACGGAGCTGTATAAGGATGGGCCTCCAATACAGACAGATGAAGTAGGTGACCAGCTGTATATTAGAAAGCTTGCATGATGAGTCTAACTGTACACAGTATTTTAAAAATATGACATTTAGTGAGACTGACGATAAGATCCAGCGGAATCACTTACGCAACGCGGCTGAAAGGGCCTTTTTCATACGAGACTACCAGCAGGCATTGGAGATACTTGACAGGGCACAAATGTGGGAATTACGACCCAAAGAACAGCAAGAGCTCGATGTGATTCGTAATGCGTGCCAACATGAAATAAATAATAAGAATAGTAATAAACCATCTTAAGAAGTGTTTTTAAAGATCCTGATCTCCACTCGGCCCACTTTGCGTTGTTTCATGATTGGTTCTTGTACTCCATCTTGATCTTCCAGTTCGTCTGTCACCATCACTGTACCGGTGGTGATTTCGATACGATGGCCTTGCTGTTGAAACTTCAATCCAATCGACAGGGTTTTATCAATGGCCAATCCCATACCTTGAATACTTACATAAGTGTGTTTCTTCAATGCAGGCTTCTTTTCCAAATCAGCCAGAAGCTTGGATACCCGTTTAAGTCCCGATACAAAGGGAGTTGAAGGAGAAATCAATACAGTTGTTTTATCTGCAGTTATTAGACGGGGAGCTGCATGCTTCACCAACTTTTCTATATCATATAAAAAATCCCCGTCAGTACAGAGTAACACTATTGGATTAGAACACTATTAAAACATACTTTTCGAGTCTTGAATCGATTTGAAACCTTGATGGTCCTCGTCCTCTCCAACAGTTGTATCCATAAGTTTCATAGTGATAAAACCCAACCTCCCAAACTTATCACCATCACGAAGTTGCAACTCCATCAAACATGACAGAACAGGAATCGGTTCCTAGCTGGTACAATAGCTTAACCAATACATCCACAGCCATGTAAGATATTATGATGATAGCAAGTTGAGAAAAAAGGCTTTACTGATATATCATGTAGACCTCCAGGTAATGCAGCGAATGTTCAAGCACCACCGGCATTTAAAGTAGAGAAAACCAAAAAGGTTTGTTGAATACGAATTGTGAGTTTGATTACACATCATCTAACAGATTCCAAAGACTGGAACGGGTGGGAAAACAGTGGTCAAAAAGGATCAAAACGATGAGCTTAAAGTCCGAAAGGCATGGGAGGTTGCATTGGCACCTGCCAAACAATTGCCTATGAATCTATTTATGAGTTATATGTCTGGTAATTCATTGCAGTTGATTCCAATCACCATGACAGTAACGATGTTTTTCATGACTCCTTTCAAGCAAATCTTTGGTACCAACCAACAATTTGTACATTTGGATGGAAAAGCCATTTCATACGATATTAAACTCACGAAAGTGGTGTATATCATATGCCATATCCTAGCCATAGCAGCAGGAGTATGGAAACTAGGACAAATGGGATTACTTCCAAATACTCAAAGCGATTGGTTGGCATTTGAAAAACCCATGAAAACAACACAAATATCTCTTTAAACCTATAGAAACTCTCACTAACTTAAAACTTGGAAGCATCATATTCATCCATTAACTTAATGTATTCATCACCTCCCGCAACCCATCCGAGAATGCCTCCCTCGATTACATAGATCTTGACCTTGCCACCTTTCTTCTCTGCAAGATCTTGAAGCCAACCCCATGTTTGTGTGGCTCTATCACGACTTGAACGACAATGAAGATATATATTCGTCTTACCAGATGCTTCACTAAGATCATATAACCCTTCAATGCTATTATAAACACTTTGTGCCGGGATATTTAATGATCCCTTGATATTACCTCCAATATAATCATCTTTTCGAAGATCAACTATAATAAAATCGGATTTCTGATTACGAATCGCTTCTGCTACTTGTTCTTTCTTAATATAAACCGGCTCAGTATGCTCTGGTGCAGGATATTTCTGTAACCATTCTCTAATCGCAGGCGGAGGTCCAGACATTTTAGTGGAGTTCAATGTTGTGGGGATGATGGTATCTTTAAACACATCTTTTATCCACAATTATATAACTTTGGTCAAATCTATCAATCTTTGATATTCGTGATATCTAATACTCTTTTTTTGCAATTGCCACTCGTAGATTCTGAACGAATTATTAATCGTTGAGTTGAAGATCATTCATTGGAACTATATAGTTAACGTGGGTTCGTTCCAGTCTCCAGGCTATAAGCTATAAAAGCCTGAAATACTTTTAGAACACAGCTTTAAACCCTCAAAAACATCGTCAGGAACGAAAGTAATGGTGATGTTAAGCAAAAGTATAACATAACATTACAGCTTTGAACGAATCCCGTTCTGCTACCCACAAACGATTATTATAAAACCACACTGGCATATTTAGAAACTGTGTCATTAGCATTCAAATACTCTAGAGTCTAGAGATAACTGATTATCCTCGACCCGAAGGAGAGTTCTGCTCCACATTGGTTTGTAGCCTTTTAATTCACAAGATGGACTACTTGATAGTAATAGTTTTAACTACTTTTCTATTTAAAGTCTATTTCTACAGATAACTGTAGCAAACCCTATATTTGAGGGTTTTATTTTTCGTCAGTGTCTTCTTTCACTGATTTTTGATATATTTGGTCAAGATTGAATCTTTCCAATGAATCAAATTCATCTACAACGGCCATTCCCACCGAACTCTTAAGGTCATGTCAGTAAAAATGATCAAAACAAATTCCCAAAAATATTAGTAGTTACCTTGAAACATTCAACAATGATGAGTTTATTGTAATTCTTTAAATCAACTGAATGACCATGATCCTGTCCAACAATCTCGGCAACAGACCGAATCAATTCGTCCCGATCTAAAATATTATGGTTTCGCATACCAGGTCGAATTGCAAAAGTCAAAGGTTTTTGGTTTTCTTCAGCATGAAAATGTGGCTTCAATACCTCTTGGGCTAGTTTTTTCAATTCCTCGAGATTGGCAGTTGCAGTTCGAGTAATTGGTGTCAACCTTTGTGCATATCTATTTTTATCATTTCATTAAAACCCCACAACCTTGTATAATAATCAAAAGGTTCTCATACCTATTACGTTTGATTTTTGATTGTTTGGCATCCTGACATAAACGAATGACAAAATCAACGGGATCCACCGGTTTTTTTGTTCGGAAAAACAATACACATTCACATCCAATGTCTATAGGCGTAAATAAACTGTTTTTTTTCTGTTCTTTCATTTCTCCAATCTCTTTTGCAATTGCAGCCTCGATATCATCGTCCTCATCTGGTTCATCGTTATGTTCCTGTTGTGCGATCTGTGAACTACCATAGAACTCTTCAGCATACTGAAGTGATGAGTCTCAACATTCACACATATATATTAATTTATAATTTCTTACCTCTGAAAACACACTCAACATCTCATTTTGACACTGTTGTTCACGTCCTCGAACACAAGTCACATAAATCCCCGCCCAACCAGGCTCTATATGTTGAACGACATTATTATACTATACAAATGATTTAGTTCAGAAACATAGAGTAGGAACTGCAGAGAACCTAACAGACCTTTCCTTTCTTGTGCTTTTGACCCGCATTCCCATCGCCTCGACCATTTTTCCGTTTGCCCATGGTCCAAAAAACTATTTTTTCTGTTCTGGACGGTTGATTCCACAGTTGAACTTCAACTGCTTCTCCGACTACCACCGCCGCACCGGATAAGCTGCAATCCACTGATAAACGTTCACGCGGAACAGCGGTGGTAATATGAATGAGGATATAACAAGGATACCAGTCTCTGAACAATGCGAATCTTGCCTTCGTAGGAAGAAATCGAAATGTGATGGACGACGACCTCGATGCGGGGATTGCGCCAAACTTCATATAAAATGCCGGTATTCAAAGCCTAGTCATCAACTGCTTATTAGAGATGAAACAGATCATGTTAAAGATCGGCACAAAAGAGCCCGTCTTGGAAAGGGAGATAGGAACCAAGACAGTACTCAGAGCCCAATAGAGGTTGTATCGACTACTGAGCATTTGCATAGTACGACTGTGGATGGGCGATTTCTTGATCAAGTGTTATCTATGTATGATGAACTATCATCGACCCTAATGCTGGAGGTACCAAATGGGCATATCGATATGGAATATCACGTGGAAGCCCAATCTACAAGTTTACCAGACCACCTTCTAAGCCAGTACTATTTGACCTCTCTCACAGGAGTGTTCAGCTCCAAAAGCCCCAAATGGACCTTTTACACTCATATCTATAATCGGTTTGCATCTTCACATTCTTTTGTTCTGTCTGCCATTCTGTCTTGGACTTCAAAAAGTCTCTTTTTGGCCGGAAAAGTTGATAATGACACTGACGCAAATGCTCGATACCAAATCGCGCTCTCCCAGCTATGCAGCTGGCTCAAATTAAAGTTTAACATCTCGGAGGAATGGTACCAAGGAGGAACCAGTGGCTCGGTCCATAATATTCTATCGCTTATGTCAGACGAACAGATCGCGACGGTTTCAAAAGATGATCTCGACGCTATATTTTCGTCTTTCTATTTCCTAGCCCAGTTCAATATCATGTCTGGCAAGTTAGACTCTCTTTTGAGCTTGTTCAATTGTCTCTCTGGATTTCTTGAGCGACTACCAAACCCTCTATCCGGCGTCCACGCCCGTGTCGCTTCCTGGCTAGCTGTTCTAGACACAAGAGCTTCCCTGTTCGGAAACAAAGGCGGAAGATTAGCCGATATTGCTTCAAAATTTGGATTCCGCAGCGCCATTGCAACATCATTTGATGTGCTCAGACAAGAGTACAGCCTTGTCTATCCAGTGGAAGAGGAGAATGAAGATGTCGAACACTATCCATTGCTTATTGCATTTCTTGATCTCGTTGATCTGTTGCGGCGTCTCTCGAGGTCAGAGCTCTCCCCATCTCTGGATGACAATGAATGTATTAATATCCTTCAGACCCTCAAATCAATCGTCGAACCAATTCGGCTTTCTGCTTCTGGCAAGCAGAACAAGCGCTTAATAAACACCCATAAAGTTGTGATGGCTCTATCCCATGCAGTTGAAATATACCACAATCGGGTGTTTTTTCAGAATAGCCCTCCCTTTTCTCTAGATTCAGCTGCTAAGCAGATAATTGTCATTGTGGAATCGTTCGTGAAGGACGGCCAAGTGCCAAGAACCAAAATCTGGCCACTACCGTTAGTATTGGCTGCTATGGAGGTATCAGACCCTGTGTACTTGTCTTGGTCGATGCGGAACCTCAGTGATATGAAATGGGCCGGTCTAAATTATCAATGGATTGGAGATGTCATATTGAAAACCAGAGAAAAGGAGGAACTACTGGGGCACCGCGCAAATATTGGCTCAATCATGGAAGAACTGGGCGAACGATTTGTTGTATGACTTTGCACCAGTTTCGAGAGTTCTTGCAAAGCTTGAAATCACATTGCACGTGGAATCTCCAGTTACAGGATTTTTCATGCTTCAAACTCTGCTAAAATGTAATTGGTAGTTACCGTAAATACCAGCGAACACCAAATGCATATGGAAGTCATGACCATCTACTTGTTTACTCGTATTTAAATGTGTCATCACTTGTTGCGGTAGCCGTTGAAAACACGAACGACCCCCGGAAGTGTTTACCCATATCGAACCGTCTCCTGCCAGTTTCAATAATGAAAGAATAATGCCAAGCATAAACGAAACTTTGACCTGTTCAGAGAATCTATACAAGACCGAGTTATGTTAAGGGATTGCTACGGCCATCGGCAAGTTGTACACTTCTTAGTGACTTCTAGCTTGAATGTTGTATCGAGTAAATCTGAATCCTTAGCAGACTCTCTGTATATATAACTGCTCTTGTTACTCTGGCGCTGTCCCCTGACTTAACCAGCGAGGGAAAGGAACGAGGAAATGGAGATCTTGAATTGTAGAACACATTGTATCCAAGGAGCGACAGTATTTTTTCAACTTTAAATTGTCACTCCCCGGACAACATGTTCTTAGCGAAGTTCATTAAAAACGTCTTGATTCTGAAAATGATTTTGGGAAAACGTTAGTCGCTGACATTTATTATTCTTGGCTGACAGGGCTAATCCATGCCATTTGAGGTTCCGTGTCCATGCCTAACTAAAGTCGCATTGTATCACCGACAAGCTAACGTTATGGAGATCAGATCTCATAATATATTTAGCTAGTTATCCATGATATGTTTCCTCCAAATTGCTTTTTACTGAGATCGAAGCGTGCGGCGGCAGTTTCCCTCAAAGTTGCATTTTGTGGAGAAATTTCGCAACAAGAAGAATTTGGAGATCGAATAGGTGATAAGAAACAGTTTTCTTGGCCCTGAGACGGGCACGGAAGATGCTGCGATATGTGATTCGGTATCTGGAAAACCGTCCAGTTTTCGATCAAAGCATTTGGGGCAGAAATCCCGACTCTCAGGAATTTTGCAAGCTATCTACTCAACCGTGCAATATAGCGGTATCTTACCAGGCTCATTGCTGATGATATGATTATAGACCTATGACAAGCATAACTATTTCATGTAAAATCTAAATCACTGACTCTGTGTGATAGCGAGATCGAAAAGCAAGGTTCCGGGGGGAACTTACCCAGGAATATGGTAAATAGCCTCTACGGAACATAATTTCTCTGAAATGGTCTAATGAAATTGTCCAAGGCACTTTAGATGAGATACCAGCGATAGGCTTGAATCTTGAGAGCAATTCATCACCTGCCATCTGTGTGAAGCTCTTCTCTACACGAGCGTCTTGAATAGTCTAGAGATGAGGTGCTTTGATTAGCACTCAAATTGAAAGCTCTCTAGTGATTCGTAGAAGCATATCACAGCAAAGAGATACCAAGAAAGAAATTACGTCTCGAGATCCAAAAAAGTTTCTGGCCCAGATTTTTTTGATTGAAAGTGTGACAAGTGTGCGACAGGTTTGTTACTCAGGCAGCCACTTCTTCTGTTTCCATAGAAGCTTATCCTGGGAATCTTCCCATGACACCCACTCTATCTACAAACCTTATCATTATTAGCGGCCATCGAATCAATTAATGTCTATGCCTACTGTGACCTAGAAAATTCGTTTATAGAGCCAATTTCAGAAGCCAGTTTCTGCATGTGTTAGAAAAAAATGTCGCCAATTTTATATCAAATCATACTCTTTCAGATTCAGGCGAATAGCGACTGTCAGGTTGGCGGATAACTCGCATGTTCAGAACTTAAAAGATCTGCAGGAGAGTTACCTATTTGGACCAAACCCTAACCCTTTTGGTAAATGTCTTAAATTGGCAAAATCGAGTTTGGGTTTGTACAACGCTCCCGATGGCCCAGCTGGCTAAGGCGCGAGACTGTAATGGTTTAATTGTAATCTTGAGATCGGGTGTTCGACTCACCCTCGGGAGAATTTTTTTTCCTTTTTTTGCTTTGCTGGGTTTTTGACCATCATTCAGAATCCTTTAATAATTGTTCTCAAAGATAGTTAGATTATATACGTTAAGATATAGAGTTTTGTTACTGGTTAACCTTATGCAAATCTTATGTATTGGGCTTTGTTCCCAACTTGAATAATCAAGTTTGCCCCGCATAGTGCGACGATTTTTGTTCCGCACCGATATGAACTACGGAGAAGATCCTTCGACCACTTCGTTGGCCAGCTCAACGCGGTCGAAAGGTAAAGGGCCTGGAGAGGGCCGAGTATCGGATCGTACTCCCTTACTGCTATCTCAAGATCAGGAACCGCGATCGACTTATACTTCTGCAGCCATTGATAGCAGTAGCGGCTATGAAGAGCCAGACTCGGCGGTTGTGGGTGGTAGTAGTAGTCACAGAACATTACAAGGACGAAGGAGAAGACGTCGTCGAAATGGTCTGGGTTCTATCATATGCTCAAAGACAATCTTGGTGTTGTTCGCGGCTGTAACTGCGTCCCTGGTGGTATTTATTATATCATTGCGGTTGGATGACCTAGAAGAGGAAATGACTCGGGCCACAAAGCTAGATTTGGATCAATTTGCTTTGGAAGCACTTGATTCAGATGGTTTGCAAGTGAGAGTCAAAGGTACTGTAATGATGGACTACTCAGTTCTGGCCGGACCACAATTCAGAGTCTCAGTGATCAGGGGTGTTGCAAACCTTCTCAAAACAATGACTATAATGAACACTACCATTGCGGTGTATTTTGAACATCTCATCGAGGAGGATCAAGATAAAAAATACCTCCCGACTGTTAATGCTTTGGTTCCGTCATTGGATGCAAACATCCGGGATCGAGGGTTAACTGAGTTTGACTTTGTTACAAACCTCACTGATTTTGGAAGTCCCGCAGTCCTTGGTGCCATAGCACAACGTTTTCTCATGAGCGAGGCCCTTAATTTCAGAGGAAAATCTAATGTGACGGTATCAAAATGGGGTATTCCCTTGGGTACATTTCCTATAGCAATGGATCAAACTGTCAACGACAATGATCCTTCTTCTCCAACTGGAGGGGGGTTCAACCTCAATATTGGCAATATATCTGTGAGCTCTGGAGATGGTCAGAGTGTGCTTGTATCCACCGAGGTAGCCACAGACCTTTATCTTCCGGTAACTGGCTCAGTTCCATCTTTAAAATGGAAGCTGGGGCTTCCTGGGTGTAATGGGTCCAATGATAGTATCGTGGTGTCGGAAGGGACAACAGAGCCTTTCAATTTAACTCGAGACTCTGCTTTGGAGGTTGCGGTATCTTCCGAACTGACGGAGCTACCAGCGGCCCTGACGGAACCATGTGTTAATGGAGAGAAGGCACCGCTCGATATATTCCTGCACAGATATTTTTCGGGTGAAGCGAATGATATAGTGATAACTGGGTCTGATAATCAATACGAATCCGTTCCTGTCTGGATTAGCCGCCTACTGAGAGAAGTCGAGCTAAGTATTTCATTTCCTGGTAAGGAGGGAGGCGAGGATTTGATCCAGCACCTAGAATTCGAAGATTTTAAGCTTGAACTCCCTGATTCAGGGTCGCCGTTTGGTCCTCCTCGTGGACCGCCTCGTGTCAGTGCAATCGTGAGGGTCACCGTAAAGCCACCAAAGAGCTTTGCTGTCGACAAGGACCTAAATGTTGCAGTGGTAAATGCAAGAGGAGAGGCACAGCTTTTTTCACAAAGCACGGAATTTGCCCAAGTTTATATTGAAGAGTGGATTCCTTGTTGGACGTATCCTGGTGATGAAGGCACATTTGTCATTGAGTTTGCTATTGAATCTGCACCGCTGAATGTCACAGATCAATCTGTATTTGGTAGGGTTATGCGTGAGGTATTACTCACCGGCAGTTCCCATATTCGTGTTCATTCTGTGACTGATGCCGAAGTTCGTACGCCTATCGGGCAGTTTGTTCTAACCGACATTCCGGCAGATGGGGATACCGATGTTGAAGCGCCTTCCTTGGGCTCGTGAGTGACGAGCATCAGTAATATATTTTGTCCGCACACATGTAATTATTTATTTCACTTAACAAAGCTAGCTATCTACAGGAGCTGTTTTTCACTTAACCAGGCGGCAAGTTGCTGGCGTCAACAACCTCATCAGCATTCTTGAAGGCGTCACTATTGATTCCGTGATCCAAGGGAGTTCGAGACAGGGCTGTCATTCCTGACCGGGCGAGTTCGAGGATTCCGAACGGTTGAAGGAGGTGGATGAATGAACTAATTCGGTCCGGTTTGGCGCACAGTTCCACAATGCAGTTTCTGTCCGAGATATCGATAACTCTGCCATTGAATTGACCAGCCAGTTTGGTAATTGCATCCAGATGGTAATGTTTATGTCGCAATGCTTCTGATGAAGGGATATTATTAGGATGAAAGTCTTTAATTTGGAAGCTTGGAGGTGAATTGGAGGATGTTTCACCTGCGGCCACACTATGGGCATGTCCATGATGGGCCAACAATTCCTCAAAGTATTCAGGACCCAAGAGCGAGACTTTAGCTAAAAGCAGTTCGCGTTTTACAATGGGAGCATTAGTGTAATCCAACACTGCCCATACAGGAACCAAGTCCTCGATTTGACGTCTGGCTTGTTCCACAACCCCATCAGCACCTTGAAGAACAATTGTCATTCGAGATAAATCCTTGACTTCAGTATTGGAAACCACCAATGAGTCAATATTGAATCCCCTGCCCGCCAAAGTCCCGGATACTCTAGATAGAACTCCAGGTTCATTTTGTACCAAGCAATTTAAAACATGTAACTTCTCCGGAGTGGGTGAAGGTAATGGTGTTTCATACAGAATCGACGAAATCGCCGCATTGGTCGACCAATTCGGGGTATCAATGGTCGGCAAAGGCGGTTGCTTCGTATTACGATGAAGAACCTTATAAGCCAATGCAGAGATTGATGAATTTTGACGGCGTCCTAACGTACGAACCGTCATTTGGCCAACAAGCCCCATCGTCAACCCCACTTGTCGTTGCACAACCATGACCATTAGTTTTCGGTTATTTGGTCGATAAAAAAGAGGTGCGGAAATGGATTGAGTCAGAGTAAAACGACTCCTCCCGCTGATTACAAGATTTTGCGGAGTTACCGATGTCGGGGCGATCTGTACGGCTCAGTGAGCCGCATAAGCCGCGTGGAATATGGCTCAGATTGACAGTTATCATTTTATTAACAAATATTGAAGAAATTTAAATAGTATTAGGAGATCTATTGAGTTTTTTCAACTGATATGTTTTGGGACTGTTTTTCTGGTTTGTTAGAATCAAATGTCCTATGGAAAAGTTGAAATTATGGTTAGATGGCCACGAATATATTTGATGGAGCATCATATTATTCAACATTAATTAATGATTATCAATGGAGGCATCAGTACAATTTATGGCATGCATCTTTGTATTTATATTGTTAATCGTTCAAGCATTGGCATTCTATTCCGGAGCAGTCTATATTACTTATAGTCATTTCTGTGAGAAGCCTTTGATGGATTCAAGGCTCATGGTTTATCACCAACGTCAGATACATTCCGATCTAGGCTTAATACTTCTAGTGGGAAACTTTCTAACTGCATCTCGTATGTCTCATTGTGAAACTTTGACCGAACGCGATAGTTGTGTGGTTCAAGGAACCGCCTTTGGAATAACTATAGCCATGGCAACTGCAAGTGGTCTTGCAAGTCTCTTACTCGAGGAGATGAATTTATATGATGATAAGATTTTCACTTATGTGCATTCACCCAATACCGATTGGAAAGGCTATGTGAGTTGTGCTACAGGAAGTTTAAGTGCAACTTCAATGTCTATAGGTGCAATCTTGTTACTTCATGAAGCAAATTCCATTACAATCAAAATGAGTTGCATGATAATAAATGCCTGTTTATTATTGGTCTTGACATTGGTGAATATTTGGCGTCGAATACGCCTATGTCACGTGTATTAAATTGATCGTCAGCCCGCGGACATATTTGGCGGGGCATTGAACGCGCCTTTGAAAGTTTGTTTCTGCCGATAATATACGAATGACAGCGACGGAAAATCACGAGGAACAGGCTTATTTGGATCTTTGTAGGAGAATCATAGCCGAGGGTGAGAATCGAAAGGATCGAACGGGGACTGGAACTTATAGTATTTTTGCTCCTCCACAACTTCGGTTTAGCCTACGGAACGGGGCGTTGCCTCTATTGACTACAAAACGCGTCTATTATAAAGGTGTGCTCGAGGAATTGTTATGGTTTGTTAGAGGTTGTACAGACTCCAAGGTGCTTTCCGAAAAAGGGGTACGGATTTGGGATGGGAATGGAAGTCGAGAATTCCTCGACTCTCGAGGACTGTCTCATCGACGAGAAGGTGACTTGGGACCCGTATATGGGTTTCAATGGCGACACTTTGGCGCAAAGTACGTGGACGCGGATACTGACTATACTGGAAAGGGCGTGGACCAGCTGGCAGAAGTGATTCGAAAAGTGAAAGAAACACCCTATGATAGAAGAATAATCATGTCTGCTTGGAATCCGGCTGATATGGATGATATGGCACTACCTCCATGCCACGTCTTTGCCCAGTTTTTTGTCAGCTTTCCAGCAGATGGTTCAAAACCACAACTATCATGTCAAATGTATCAACGAAGCTGTGATATGGGTCTAGGTATTCCTTTCAATATCGCGTCTTACGCCCTGCTTACCAAAATGATTGCTCATGTGTGCGATATGGACTGTGGGGACTTTATCCATACTCTAGGTGATGCACATGTATATGCTGATCATGTGGATGCCCTGAATATTCAATGCGAAAGAGTCCCAGACGCGTTTCCTACCCTGTCATTCAGTCGCAAGGTCAAGAATATCGATGACTTCAAGTACGAGGATTTCGTCCTACATGGTTATAAGCCGCAGTCCAAGATTGAAATGAAAATGTCTGTTTAGATCTCTCTATGTTACACAAATAAATTATTATACTCCGTACCTGTCTGGATTGCGGGCCTGCATTTCCAGCTGATACACTACCGATCGTAATGTATCCACACGAACAGCACACAGACGCGCTGCTGCCTGGAAAAGACACTCAACCAGAGGCGGCAGCTCAGCAGATGACCGGTGGGACTCAAATCGTGCACCAGGTGTCAATACATGACCCTGGTATGTTACAATCTCGGGCTCCGAGGATGAGATCGACCGCGTGGTGGAATGTAAGACGCGCAATATCTCAGCAACAGTTCCAGATAGAGGGTTGAGGTCCTCATTCAGCGTGTCGTCAGATCCAGTGGCCGTGGTGGTACAGTTCCCTTCGGCATCATAAACGCCTAACGGAAATAAATCCAGCATTCGCTTGCGAGTAGCTGAATCCTCCACATCTCCGATTATGCTCTTTTCGAACCAGTTCAGATAGCGATCAATCTTAGACTTGTCCCAAAATAGCAGATCCCGGTCGTCAACCTCGGAAAGACTCTCATCCTCAATCCAAAGCTTACGGAGCATATCGGACCATAAATCCCAGTCCATGCCTTGATTAGCCGGGGTATCTTCCGATTGTGGAACCCGGACGGTCAGATCAAGACCGTAGCAAAGCTTGGTGCATACAATCACAAGGCTCATTAGTTGGATTTCAGGCATATGTCGCTTATGCACCGACTTGCCGACCGGCAACTCTAGGCTGAGCTCAAGGCTCTTTGCCAATTGTTCAGCAGCCAAATAGATCTCTGGAGGAAGTAGAAGGTCATGAACCATCTTAAACAGCAGAGGTTGCCACATAGGCCGCGGAAATTCAATAGCAAAAGAGCAGTTTAGAATATACATAACCTTTTGCAGACTTTCGTGAAGTTTGTCCAATGTCGGCACGGTCTTTGGCATAAGCATACCAATGTAGAAGCTTGGAAGCCGTCGCTTCATTGCCCTAGGTATCAGGTGTTTACTCTTCATATAAGGGAACTGGTATCTGTAGATCCACCGGTTGAAATCGTAGATATATACGGGTATTCGCAGCAAAACACAGCCAAGATAGCAGAGAATTACGCTATGAACAAGTTCAATCTGTTCAAATACCACCCGCTCCACTTTTTTATCTACAGGTGTATCCTCTTCATCGCCTTTGTCGGCACTATTATTATCGTCTTCGCTTGATTCATCGTCGTAGCTTTTGCCGGGTTCCTCAACCTCAACCAGCACTTGCTCATTTGTGTCTTCAATATCATTATATACATCACCATAGTTAGTCTTAGCAAACTTCGAACCATCAATATAAAGAGCCCAGAGTGATCGCACAACATCCTCGAGTCGGGGGGTTAAATGTTGCGACTCAGTGAGCCATGCCACCTGCTTGCGCAGTAACAACTGGAAGCACTGCATAAAAAGAGCATTTCCATCATTTCCATATAGCGTCTCAACATCACTTTTAGGCTTGGTAGACTGTGAAGACCGCTGGCTAGGCAAATCAATGCGCCGTCCCTGCGAGTAGAAATCGTCTTCATCCTCGCCAACTTCCAAGCCACCGCTGCTTACATGTCCATTCTGACACACTCGTTGACCCTCTACGACCTTCCATAACCGGCTTTTGCAATTATCAACTCCACATCTTGCTCCCCGGACCCAAGTGCTCATAACCCGCTTCTCAAATCGTTAAGATTTTCTGCGGGGACAGTGGCTGATCTACATAGAATCAAATGGGCAGCTTATCAACTATTCTTCATAGCTACAAATCATACGTCGTAAAGGCTCGTAAATAAATTTTAATTTTAACACGATATCTGAAATTATCACGACTCTTCTTGGGCCCCTCCGCTATGAGAAGTTACTGAATTGTGCCGCGAATAGCTTCCGTTTCGTGGTGATGGACTCACCGGAGCTTGTCCTCTAATGAACTGGGGTTGGTGCTGTTGTTGAGGAGAATATGCATAACCAGCGCCATTGCCCTGTGGAGGTACCATCATTCCCTGGGGATTTCTAGGCGATTGATAACCTCCTTGCTGGCCCGGCATGTAACCAAGGCCGAACCCCATCTGCGGCGCGCCAACAAACGGCTGGGGAGGTCGGCCATAATACTGAGGATTATACTGAGGTGCTCCATATTGTGGGAACCCCATTCCAGGAATGAAACCAGCAATCATCTGTCCCGGGAGCGGGGGAGGGGACGCAGCAGCAAGGATAGGATTACCTCGCTCGTCATAGATATTCGGTTGCATCAATGGCACGAGGTTGGCAGCAGGGGAGGTAGAGGGATAGACACCTGCCCGAGGAGATGGATAGAAACCTTGAGGCTCAATTTCTGGTAAAAGGTCAAGGTATGACTTTTCTGAGGCAGTGGTCCAAGTAGGCGGCGTCACGAAAGAACGCTCAATGTAAAAAGGTTCATCACCAGGGTGCTCTTCTTTTGCTCTCAGGAACGGGTTGAACTTTTTAGCTCTCGATTTGGTTTTCAGTTGCTTGCCCCCAAAGAAAGTGGGTGTTGGGGCCTGTATAGAAACAGGAGGAGTGGCAGTTTTGATAGCCGGCGAGCCATGGCCCGATCGCGGCGAAGCGGAGGATCCAAAAGATGGTGTGAAAGAATGCGCTGAGGGATTCGGCCTGAACTCTGGCGCTTTGAAATTGAATTTAGGCTTGGATTCTGCCGGAGCCGATTGCGTCGTACCTGTGCTTGAATGCGTAGGGGCAACGGCAGCTGCTGCCGCAGCAGGTGGTTTTGGTGGGATAGACACGTTGCTGATTGGTGTTTTGTTGGGGGATCGTGCGATGGGTGTTATTTGCTTCTCCTTCACAGGCACCGCTTGACCCTTCAAGGGACTAGGAACAGGGTTTCCAACCGGAGTAGTGGATTGGCTTGTATTCTGCTTTGTGGATTTTGAGTTTGCCGTAATAGAGCCAGCAGAGATTTTTGGTGAATTCTGATCTCGTCCTTTACCAAGAATAGGGAGGAGATCTGCAGGAACAGGAGCCTTTATTTTGTAATCCTCGGAAAACTTTTTGAAATCGTGCAATCTATCCGATTTATCAGACTTGCGTTTCTGTATGATTCGCTCATTGACTCTGTCGACCTCATGGGAAACAAACTGCCTGAAGGTTCCCACCAGTTCATTTTCGAAATGACCTTCTTTCTCGCCTGTAGCTGCGTTTGCAGTTCCTGGAACATCGTTAGCGCTGTTTTGTTTGATAAGCTCTATTCTGTTGGGGCTTGTAGACGAAGATTGTTGATGTAGTGCATCTGTGGATGACTTGACCGACTTTAGATCTGGCTTTGCTTCGGACCTAGGAGCCAGATGCCCATCAGGCTGAATGATGGAGCTAGAGATAATGGCCGGATCATATGGCATTGCAGAAGTGGGGGTTCCAGATGAAGCTCGGAACGAGGGAGGGGTGTATTTGCGCGATATTGGAGTCGAAGATCGACTAGATCCAGCAGCACTTTGACTTCCTGCAGCCACTGCAGGGGTAGGAGGCGGCTGTTGTCTCCGGTCAACCCCAGAGTACTTGTCTTCTTCATCCAATCCGCTGTCATCCACAGCAACTCCCCGTTCTTCGGCCACGTGGATGTTTCCTCCGTAACTGGACCTCTCAATTTCCTGGGCGATTTTCTGAGCCTTTTTCTCCCTTTCTAAATATTCGGGATGGCTTCGATCGATGTACGTTGTATACAAATGTTCATCATAAGTAGATTGCACGCCAAATTGTTTCTCATTAGCAGAGAATTGGTCCCATGCCACGCCATTATCATGTTTAGACAACCCTTCCTCCAAGCCAGAGTTCAAAAGATCGCTATCATCGGGTTTCCAGGGCTCCAATTCACGTTCAAATAGGTCACCTTTTCTGGCAGAGATGTCGCTATCTGTTCTGAAGCCTACAGTCTTATCGGGAGAAAGATCGGGGTTTGAAATGGCCACATCGACCAGATCCTTCGGAGTAATGATAAGTCTATCATAACGAATTTCTTCTTTATTGGACTCATCCTCTTCACCGGGAGCAGAAGCAAATCTTTCGGCAAATTTCAACACCACGCCAAGTTCCCCATCGGTGGTGGCTCCTGTGAGAATGCCCTTAAACCGGGCCCCAGAAGCCACAGTGGCAATTGCAGTGGAACCTATAGATTTTGCCAATAGAAAAACCAGTCGATCATGCATATGTCTCGAGTTCTCCACATCAACAGTGGTTGTTAGAGGCTGGTTTGCACCATTGTTACTATTGGCATTGCTATTATTTGCCTTGGTGGAGGCATTTCCATTCCCAGTTCCGGTGGAAGTATTGTTATTTGCCCAATTCTTGGTAGAAGAATGTCTTCTTTGGGAGGTTGTACCATCATTGCCTCCTGCAATAGAACGTCTATTTGTATTGACTCGAGATGATGAAGTTGGTTTCCCCCTATTCGCATGAGAAGCCATATTTGCTAATCAAAACACACCACGACCGTGAAAAAAAAATACCTTTCCCTCCTAAATAAATAAAAAAAGAACCCGAATAGATATATATATATATAATTATAAATATACGTCGTATTCTTGGAAACCCTTCACAACAAGATCTCGAAACAGTTGGAATTCTTCTTTAAATTGGTACGAAATAAACCAATATCAAGAAACAAATGTTTAATCAACAAATCACAATGCTTAAAAACTATTAAACAACTTGCTTGAAGATAATCAACCACAAATTTGATTGAGTTGAAAGTTTATAACAACTAGGAGAGTTGCCGCGTCCTTTAAACTCCACCGCCAAAATCTCATGTTCCTAAGTATGCAATATACGCAGTGTACGGCTGAACAGTCAACTTTACTTCTACTAGAAAGGATCCAATTTCTCTTGTAATTGTTGACTTATATTGAGGATTTCACGGATCCCTGAGGAATTGACTTTGATTTGTTGTATGCAATGTGCTAATCGGCCCTTTAATCGGTCATAGTTTGCATCTTGAAGGTTGATTCTATCATCAGGCAATAATTGAAACCTTGAAAAAGACGAATCAATATAATCGATTGTATCCTTGATTTTGGGGATATTTTCATTATAATTCTTGTCAGAACTGACATGTGAAATCAATTCCAATGCCTAAACAAATTTCATGTTAGACAATCTCAAACCAACCAAACAGACATGTATATATATAGATATAGATATAGATACCTTATTCATAGCATCTTGTTCATTAGATGTTTCACTTTGACTTTTCTCAAGATATCGTCTATCGGCTTGTAGATGTCTGGATTATGTTTGTTAGTATATATCAATTAGAATCTCCGTGTATGGAAGAGGGGGGAGACATACTCGGATTCTAATGCGATTTCCTGTTCTAAAAACGTGATTTGTTGTCTGATTGGGGCCAAGGTCAATTCCAATTGATTTTTCTCTTCCATCATAAGTCCAAAATTGTAATGTTTATCTTGAGTTGATGGAGGTACTGGTAAAGTCGGTAGGACTTTAGCTATTCTAGCCAACGCCAATATCAGTATCAAGGTAAAAACCATTCATTACACATCTCATTCCAAATACTCACCGAGATATGAGTCCTTGAACGGTGGTTTGGAATTGTATTCGATCCTCTTCATCAACAATCTCCATGTTTATACCACGCGATACCTCCTCCAAAACCTTCACCGCTTGTTCCCGACCATTGTCAGATATCCTTGGCCATACCGCCTTTGTAACACCCGCCCGAATATTCATACTCTGAGGCCGGATCATATCCCGTCGCGCCTTCTCAAGCCGTTTCTTGACGCGTTTGGCTTTCCGTGAAGAAGTCCGACCATTTGAAGTCTAATTATTAATATACGGTTTTTCAATCATAATCCATAAGACCTACCAAGATATCCTCATCCATCATTCATTTGTCCTCTTCTTAATCTACAACAGACTATCGGGCAATTAAACGTCTATTTACCTCTCCACAAAATCAACGGAGTTTCCAAGTTCCACCGGAAGCTTTTATAAACAAAATCAATTTGAAAAGTCATTGAAACGATGTCTACGGAGTCAGGTCGACCTGAGATCCCAATGTATGAGACTTTGGATTGAAATGACTTTTGAATAATAACTAAGTTATAAAGATCCGTGATTCGGAAGTTGGTGTTTTTCACTGCTGCCATGATCATTGCTCCTTTAAGTGCATTTTTCATAGTTCAAAACGTGTTTGGTGCCAATGCATTATATTCAGGAGGTACTGCAGCATTGGTGGCCAATGTGGTTTTAATAGGTTATGTGGTGGCAGCATTTCTTGAAGATGGAGGAGGTCAACAATCTTCGGAAATAATAGATGATCGTAAAAATAAGTAAACTAATGTTAATTTATGTTATAATTATATTGTTACAAGCTTATATACACATATAAGATCATCAATAGATGCCAGGTATAATCTTCCAAGGAACTTGTTTTTTATATTCAATCCAAGTTTCCTTATATTTGGTTGCACATTTTGCTTCATCTCTCTGTTCACGATGGATCAATAATCCAGCAAAGAACATCACATAAAAGTATGGGATTGGGGTTGAAAACCCACATGGTAATGAATAAGCCCAAGAAATGATCCAATCACCAAAATAATTGATATGTCTTGATAAACCCCACCATCCTGAAGTGATGAGTTTACTTCCCGATGAAGATTGGATATATTTGAGATGCTTGGTAGAAGCATCTCCATTTTTAAAGGCACTTTTCTGATTATTGGAGAATCGGAATATAATCAAACCAGTGAAATAAACAATTAGAATGCCAATCACTCCAAGTTTGCCCAAGTACACGGGATGATCCGCCAAATATTTGGCTTGTAACGAATAAGAAAACGGTAATAACGACAAATCCCCATATGAAAGCATGAAACCAAACCCATCAGTAACAATATCCATCATAGACATTAATCCCGTCTCATAAAATGTACCCTCAATAACATACCACCCTTGGAAAATACACACCAGAACCATCGAGTCCGACACGTGACCAAAGGTAAGGTATTGATGATGGGCCATTGCGAGATTGATGACAATCCATAATAAGAGGCCAGGTCTCATTTCACAGAAGATTTTGATATCGAAATCCCCAATTCGAGGGTTCAATTCCCGTCCAATGAACCAATCGAATATGGGGTTTCCAGTATTGCCTCCAAGAGCCAAAATTGGCTCCTTATTGTTTTTATGTACAAATGATGCTCCATAGACATAGCATGCAAGAACGGCCGAAAATAAAGTGGCAACATTCATAAGTTCCAATATATGGTCATATACAAATACGAGCTCTGGAAGGGCCCAATTGGTGAGTATTGCCCGAGATAACAACACAACCCCAAGTAAAACCACAATCTTGGTACCGTTGAACTTATATTTGAGCTTTGTTTTATCTCTTAATTCAGTTCCATAAAGTTCTTTACCAGGAACAATTATGTCCAATAGAACCAATGAAAAAAACCATGCCAAATATGCATATAACGCTTCCCAAGATACAAATTTGGAAGTCTGATACTTGTATAAGTATGGATTTAATGAATTCCATGTAACAGGACATCCATGCTCGTCACATGTAAGATATAACACATTAACCAATAATGGCAACCCTAAAGAAATGACTATAGCACCAGGAACCCCCGAGAATTCAATCTCTTTGGTCTTGGGATTAAGAGTGCTCGACATTATTATAATATGGAAACTCCTTCTTCACCAAATTTAGCAATTAAATCCCTTTTTATAACTATAAGTTGCGGCACATGCTCACGCGAGGGGTCTCGCGTAGATCGTTTATATTCATGTGTGCGGGATGGAGGTGGACCCCACCTTGCCCAGATATCATAGTTTTGCTGCGCAATCTCCATGGTACATCAACAATTGTCTCTCTTTTCTTCTGTCAAAGATGGTGAGATTCGTATTACCTTGCATACGTTGGCTGCTTTATCAGGCATGAAGCCAGAACGCAACTTTAACCATTGTCTTGTGTGGGTGCCCAAGAATCCCTTAAAGGTTGTTTTAGCACCTGGAGCCATGAATCAACATGAACAATATCGTGTTACTACTACTAGTAGTCTGGTAGGAGAGGATATAAAAAATATAGCTGGTTATGAGGAAGATATCGACCTTCTTCGTAAACGTTCTTGGGGACTTGAAATCTCCGAGATGCCAGAGGCTGGCAAACGGAAAGTCATTTGTCAAACAATTCAAAGATCAAATATAATAGAAGGTGATATGTTTGATTTCATGGATAAACTGGGATACAAGTTCTCTTACGAATATTGGACTAAAGGATATGACTTCGTTTTTGGCGAAATAGCTGTACGAATCTTTCGCATCTTGCGTCAACAGCAGGAAGATTCTGATCCAATGGTGTTAGAAGACGAACCGGAAGAGAATATTGCAGAAAACAATTATAAACCATTGACTCTATTGGATGCCTCAGGAAGGTGGACGGTAAAAGCCAATACAAATGTGGAATTGTTGACTGATCTGGAGGCCATAAATATGTCTACGCAGCAATTGGAAAACTTTCAGCAAGAAATGGCCGGTCTCTTTGAATTGAATATGCCCGATAGAAATAACTTTGACACAAGAGTAAAGTCCAGATGAAGACGGAAAAAAAACCATATCAATAACGTTAGGTCTAACTGTATATATATTTATTATGATCTTAAGTTAGTTAGTTAGTTCTTTAGCTTGGCTTTGGTTTGATCAAGCTTTCTTCGTTTCTTGCGCAACTCATCCTCACGAGCTTGCTTCTTCTCAATACCATATTGCATCTTGCCATATAACTTCTTCTGCTTATTGGACATCATGATTCCCTTAAGATCCTTCTCTTCCTTCTCCTTATCAGCAGGACCCCGCTTCTTGCTCTTCTTCTTCTTGTTGGACTCAGCAGACTGTTGCTCGGAAAACTTGACCCCAGCAGCCTCCTTCTCCAACTCCCGTTGTCGTTCGATGGCGTCCTCATCCTCTTCATCGATCTCCTCATCCTCCTCATCTTCTTCGCCGACTTCTAACTCTGCTTCTTCGTCTTCTTCCTCCGCTTCGGATTCTGACTCGCCTTCCACATCCTCAATAGGTGCTTCGGGATCATAACCTGCCGCATCACCCCATGGACTGAGATGGGGCGGAAGAGGCTCACCGGGAGCATATTCTGAAGCAGGAACAAGCTTGCCCTTGTTGATGGAATCGAAAATCCACTGAGGCTGAACATATGTTCTACCAGGCACTTTACCGGAAATGGCAGGTCTATCACATATCTGATGCGTCACCTTACTCAGATCAACGCTTTCTATAACCGTTGCGATGTCATTACTCTTGGTCAAATCTTCATTATCAACCAGTTCATCAATAGCACTCTCGGAAATGACGTTTCCACCAAATGATAGGATAAGGAACTCAACAATATCAAGCGGGACTTCTCGGCCAATGAAGAACGTAAATCCTGAAAACAGGTTTGCAATATCGTCTTTGCTTTCAGAGCTCGGTTGCTGTAGAACGTCACTAGCCGCGGTTTCGGTCGCGGGAATGGCGTTAAATGCATCAAGCACAGTGGTTGCGACCTGTTCATCTTCCACTTCTTCTTGTTCGTCGATATCGTCGCCATTGTCTTGATCAGCTTGCACTGCTTTACCCATTTCCAACTTTCTGGGTTTAGCACCGTCCGAAGGGTTGGCAGTTGCTTGGGGTACTAGAGGAGCTGCGTCAGACTTTCTTGACTCCAACAGATATGCACTAATCCCACCCACACCTTTGATTTTCTGACCATCAATGTGAGGTGGATATACTAGCTCCGCTTCCATATAAAGTCTGTAGAGCACAAACTGGAGTAATGTGCAGTAAAACTCCAGGAAAGTCAGCATAACTCGGAAATCAATGTCGCTGGGCACATTCTGGGGAAACTTGAAAGGAACAAGCCACATGACTTTCTGTCCCTTTACTATGGCTTCGTAGTAGACACCCTTAATACTGACAAAGACCTTACGCAACAATTTTTCACGGGCCACATATGCCATCCACTCGTTGCACAGTCTATCAGCATCGGCCGTGATTTTGTGAGACACTTTGTCGGTAGCAGGCATGGCTGCAAACAGGAAGAGCATGCAAAGAGGATCATCCAGATCACGGAGTGCATCAAAGAAAGTAGGATAACGTTCTTTTATAATATTGTCCAGCTTATACCTTGGTCTGTTCTCGTCCAGTCTCTTTGCATCTCCAACCTCTCCTCTGCCCAAGGCCTTGGACAGTTTTCGAGCAAACACCTTATGGTCTCTGAATTTTTGTAGGACTGGTTCATGCAATAGGTATTGAATATCCTTAGTATAGTAGAAAGTGGTAGGTGCAGTCGAACCCTTATTAGCCTTCTTTTTATTACGAGGTTCCCGGGGATAAATTCCTTTGAAAATGCACAATCTTCGAAAATCAGCCAAAGACACTTGAAGCTTCTTAACAGCTTGGGTCCTGGTAATGAAATTCTTGGCCGCTCCGGCCTGATGCTTCTTCTTAATACGCATGGTTGTTCTATACTATTGAACGGTATTGATCTGAAAAATTAGGTTGATTTTCGATTTTTTTTTTTTTTTAACTTTCCTGCAATCCTCCGCCGCACTGATCGACGATCATCTTTCGTTGCCATCGCAACCGATTTTTTTCAATTACGCTCAAGCTCAATCAATATCAGGCTGTTTCATGGGTAATAGTTTCAGCATTTCTATTTGAGATGATAGGAATCTATTAGATCCATAAGGTCCCGAATCGGTCAAAAGTTATCATATGTTGTTGTAAACTTGTGGTAAGTCCTGGTGATTTAACAATACGGTTATGTGATTCAGCATTGATCCAAGGTATCAAGAGGATATGGGGACGACTATTGTTATAAATTACATGCTATACATTTGATATATATCCAATAAAATCATTTATGGACCGCTTCGGATTCGAAGAATGAAATTCACCACCACCGCAGCCAATAAAAAGAAACAAAGCATGGTGGGTCCAAATCTATCATCATAAGGTCCACTTCCTCGTCTACGAATGGCAGATGCTCTCCAATGATAAGTGACCAAAGCATAGGCCATTGTACTCATTGCAACAAGAGTAAACAATCCTGCTGAAATACGACCAACCTTATCACCAAAGTTTAACAGTCCTACTGCCAAACCACCGAGGATAACAGTGAAATTGAGCCATGATAAGAAGGTTCGTTCATTGGCAAAAAATACCTTGGGTTCAACCCGGGTCGGTAAAGCAATTCGCTTGCCTTATCAAAAACAAACATTTCCTTGTAAGATTCAACATCAATTCATCACATTACACAAATAAACAATAGAAACATACCAGGAGCAGCCTGTAACATAGGAGCACTCGACATGATGAAGTTGAAATGTATGAGTCGAAACAATTACAAGACAAGATCGACAACAATGAAAAATGTTTAATCCACAGAATATGCCTTCTCTAGTAGAAGGAACAAAATTGAAACGACTTTAAGCCCCTCCAAACGCACGTGGGACTTTTAAGGCATCGAAGTGGTTCAAATAGTTAGAGGTGCGCACGTGACGGCTGGAAAACTCCCAAATCCCCTAACCCCAAGAGAAAACGCTGAAAAATTATGAAGATCGAAATTTATAAATTTGTACCAAGATCTCCACCAGGTATTATTAGTATAATGACCGTTTCTGGTGAGATTCTAACTAAGGCCAAGGTTTTGAGTTCCAAGGCTGAGATCCGAGCTTTACTTGAAAATCCAACTTGGTCGGTTTCGGATCTTTTCAAAAAAGAACCTGCTGCAGACAGTATTTCGGAAACTCCGACCCCGCAGCTATTGGCAAAGTTATTGAGGCAAGCCGGTCTTCAGCCGATAACAGATGTTCAACATCAACAACGATTATTGAGTGAGCTTGAGAACCAACTGACATTTGTTGAACATGTTAGTGCTGTAGATACAACTGGACTAGAGCCATTAGTACGAATTGGAGGCCCACCGGTAATGGCTTCAATGACTCTAATGAAACAAACAGTCCAGAAAACTGCTCCTGAAACCCAAGGAGAGATAGCATGGACCCCTACAAATTTGGCACAACGTAAAAATGGACCCTTTTTCATTCTAGATGAAGGGCTACGGCATGAAGGAGCTTAATCATGAAATGATATAGTTTAATTTAATCATAATATTTACAGAGAATAGGGGGGCATCACCAGAATCCTCGTCTGGGGACGGCATTTTGACGGGCTCGTCGTGCCCTCTGGGATAACACCCAACCCCATGCTATACCAGTCAATGACCCAGCCAAATGGCCGCAATAGTCCTGAGTGCCCCATCTCATGACCATTCCGGCTCCATTGAAGGCTACTGTGGCCAGAAACACGTACCAGGCCCCTATTGGTAGCGGGATGAAAAATAGCGCCAACTTGGCATTGGGGACCATATAAGAGAATATACCAAACGTAGTAAACACTGCCCCACTTGCACCAAGACTGGGAATAGATGTAAACGTTCCCAACAACATTGGAAACATGATAGATCCTAGAGATGATAGAACCGCACCATCCATATATGCCGCCAAGAATTGATCTCCACCCATCCATCTAGCCACCGGGATACCAAACTGATAGAGTACAAACATATTGACACCAATGTGCCACAACTCTTGGTGACTAAACGCCGAACCAATCATACTCCACATACGGAACTGCGAGTCCTTATGAAGTAAGCCGTATTTCCACATGAATTGTATCCCCGCTCGACCCCTCCATGCCAAGAATCCCGCCACATTGACAGCCATGATCGCATAGACAAGATGATCTGGTCTCCGTTTAAACTGCGACAACCCAGGAAGTTGGAATAAATAAGGCAACGCAACAGCATTGAAAACCACCACTCCACCTGCAAATAGAATAGGTACTCGAAACATTCTCCAATACGCCAACATCCGCTTTCCAGGTGACCCACCACCACCCCCACCACTGTTGTACGAGTTTCGGAACAGGTCACGATGAGTCGCCATCGTTCTTTTCCCAGTCATCCCGAAAATCCGAGGAATTATCGAGCTTCTAAGAACCGAGTCCTTGGCCGATTTGCATTTTTGTAAAGTGACCCATTCTCTAGAAGATGCATGGTCTGACCACCATCGCCCTTTAGGTTGTGGCGGAGGAGGTGTGAAGGCCCTGATCCGTGGATTTTTGGAAAAAAAACTTGCCGACCGTGTGATACTAAACCCTTTCGGAGCAGCATTGCCAAGAAAAAAATACCTTCCTTGAGATTGAACAAACAAGCTCATATTGGCCTATATGATCTCTCTATCGGATGTCCCTCTTAATGTTGACAAATTGTTAGTGGGTTAAACATCCGCCACTTTCCAGTCTAGGCCCGAATATCATGGGCTGGGACTCAGCCGCAGACAGTGCGGCCAAATCAACGGACTTTGTTTTACCTCCATGGACCCTGAGAAATTGCGGATCAGCAAAACCAACTCCGCGGATTTAATTTCTATTACTCCGACATCCGGTGATGTGGAGTTAAACATTCCGCCTATACGAGACATCCCCCTGAGTATATAGGAAACCTAATTTCCATCGTTATTTTATCTCATTCATTCATCATGACAGCTTTAATTAAGGACTTTTATAATTTGGCAAAGGCCGACTTGTTTCCTTATGGACCCAATTTCAAAGAAGAAGATTATCCAGATCTCCGTGGTAAAGTGTACATCGTTACTGGTGGTTCATCAGGAATCGGATTGAGTATTACACGAATGTTGGTTGAAAAGAATGCAAAGGTGTGGTTTGCAGTGCGAAATCAGGCTAAAGTCGAGCCAATTATCGCCGATTTGAAAGTATCGAATCCTGATGCACCTGCTCCAGATTACTTTCTGGTCGACTTCGAAGATCTTAGTACTATAAAGGATGGAGTCCAGAAATTTTTGGATAATGAAAAGAGATTGGACGGACTGCTGCATAATGCGGGAATGAACTTTCCAGCTAAAGGTCAAAAAACTAAGCAGGGCTACGCGGTTATGCTTGGAGTCAATGCTATAGCCCCTCATCTTTTGCAGCACTTTCTCAACGATATTCTTATCAAGACGGCCAGTATTTCACCGAAAAATTCAGTGCGTGTCATCTGGGTGGCGTCCGGCGCCCACTACCTCACATACGCTTACGGTGGAATTAACTGGAATGACCTAGACAATGAAAAGAGCTGGTTCAGAACCGTATTCGAGGTATATGGGCAGAGCAAAGCTGTTAACCTGTATCAGGCGATTTTGTGGCCAAAGAAGGATGGAAAAGACTCGGACGTCGTATCGGTATCTGTCCACCCTGGTCTGATTAGAACAAGCATGCACCGTAACCTTGCCGGCTACGTGCAGAGGATGCTGGACTCACTCGCACACCCGGCTGATTACGGTGCGTATTCGGTATTATATACGTTACTGTCTCCCGATGTCACCACTGAAGATAACGGTGGTTACTACGTTCCCTATGGCGGCAAAGGAGTCCCGCGAAGCGACATTCTGGCTTCCGCAAATGGGGAGGGCGGTGAGCGTGTTTGGAATTGGTTGGAGGAACAGGTTCGTCCGTTTGTTTCCAAATGGCAATATTAGTCTTGTTGTGATGGCAAAATGTTTAAAAATGCAATAATAATATTAATAATAATTAAGTGTGGTTTAACAAAAAGTTATAACTTATTCATCGAACCCTTCCTCACCATCTTCCAGTTCAATCTTTCTCTTGCCAGACAACCTCATGCCTGCATAAGTCTCTCGAGACACCTGCTGTTGTACCTTGGCTTCCATTCGAGCAATCTCCTCTTCAGCATTCGTAGCATCTGCAGCAGCATACTCCATCACTAGTCTTCTTCCTAACAGATGTGTGCCCTGTAGCGACTTCATGGCATGCTCAGCTTCCTTGGCAGTGATAAACTCGGCAAATGCAAATCCTCTCGCAGATTTATTAAACTTCTTTGGAAGTCTAACAGAACGGAGCTGTCCAAAAGTACCAAATAATTGCTGGATATCCTTCTTCGTGGCCTCGAAGGGAATATTCTTTATGAGAATCTTGTTCTGAGGCTTTCCACTTGGGATCTTAGAGTTGTTTGTCGACTTGTCACTACCTCTATGCGAAATCTTGAGCTGCAATTTGTGACCATCCAGCACGAAGCCGTCCATGGCCTGTACCGCAGTCTCCGCAGCCTCCTTGCTTTTGAACTCCACAAAGCCAAATCCCATGCTGAGTGTCTTGCCAGGATTTTTGGCGTCTGGCTTCATTTTGACCTGAGCGACAGCATACCCATCTAGTGCCTTGAAAGCCTTGTGAAGATCGGCGGAAGTGGACTTGAAGTTGAGATTCTTGACAAATACAGATGTTTGGTCTCCAGATTCTTCAAGATCCTCCTTTTCGCCCAAAATATCATTCACTGATATCTTGGCCTCCTTTCCTGCCACCTCTACCGGAGTAGCAGTCTCAGCGTCCTCGTTAATATCATCATCACCCTCAAATAGACCCTTAGGACCCTTTTCTAAGTACAGAATCGACGTCTTGAATCGTTTATATGCTAGTTTGGCAAATGCAGCTCTGGCCTGCGTGGCAACCTTGAAAACCACCATGGCAATACCACCGGCCGGTGGCATCAGAACCTTCTTTAATTCGCCGTGAACTGAGAATAGATCAGAAATCTCCTCGATTGACGTGTCGTAAGGGAAGTTCTTGACCAAGATAACTGTGTCACTTTTACCCTTACTGTTGAAAGAAAGCAAGTCAACGCCCTTGGATTCAAAGTATTGACGAACACCGCCGATTACGGATGTTTCAGCCAGTGCTTGTTGAACAGCCCCGTTGCTAGACTCTGGGTTCAGTAGCTCAGATTTCGACACTCCAAGCTGTTTAGCAACAGAGTCCATCACAGTATTTGTGTTCATATACAGGGAATTCCAGCTGAACTGTTGCTTTGTCGCCGCCGCTTTTCGCCTCAGCTCATTTTGTTTCTTAAGCGGTAGATTTTTAAGATCAAATTCATCCAACTTGTGTTCCTTCTTGGCATCTGCAGCCATTATGTGAAGAATCCGGCCCTGGAACACTGTACCATCCAGCTCTTGGTATGCGCGGACAGCTGGTTCTGGTGACTTGAAAAGAACATATGCAAAGCCTTTGGTTTTGCCCGATTTGGGATCCACAGGTACATGAACCTCTTCCAGCTCTCCGTATGGAGAAAAAAGCGTCCGAAAGTCATCCTCCGTCGAAGAATACAGTAGGTTCCTCAGAAACAATCTTCCAGACTCTGATATTCGTTGTGCAGTTACTTCTTCCTCAGTTGGTTCAACAATAGGCTCTTGCGGAACAGACGGTAGCTCCCTGACAGGAACCTCGTCATCATTATGTTGCTGCTCATTATTATTTTCTTGGTCATTATTATTTTGTTCGATCATTCTCTTTTGTCGCATACGGAGCCAGTCCATATCAGTAACATCTTCGTCGCCAGCCAGACTGTCGTCAACAGGCGGTAGAGGGATCATTTCTTCCTCCTCGTCCTCCTGAGGTACTTGAGGCGCACTCATATCTTCATATTCCTCATCTTCATCATTCACCTTATGATTCTGCAAAGCTTTCACAGTCTCTATACTCTGTTGTTGAGTAGCATCTAAGGATGGCCCTGTCATATTAAGCACATCGTCGTTTGCCCATGATTTATTTGATTGTCGAGGTTTCATAACCTCCAGATATTCCTTTAGCTTTGGGTCTTTCTCAGGTTCCTCCACCCGGACCTTCTTTTTCGGTTTAGTTTGTTCAGGAATGACCTCAGGCTCCGGTCCCCTCTTGTTCCTCTGGTTCTGCTCCTCGTCCTTGTGGGTTTTAGCGAGCTCAACCGAGATTTTGGATGTATCAATGAAACTTTCATTGAAATATCTCACAGCCTCCAAGGCATCTTCATCCGACTTGAATCCTATGAACCCAAATCGCCGAGACCGACCATCACGGGTCTTCATGAGCTTCACATCCGTAACCTGCGCCTTCTCTGCAAAATGCTTCTTTAGTCTATCTTCCGCCAGATAAAGCGGTAAGTTTTTTATAATTATCCGCGACCTAGCCTGTTAGTGAATCTAAAATCAACCTTCACACCATTGCTGCCTTACATTTTGATGGTGTAAGTCTACGATTTTTTAAAAAAAAAAAAAAAATATTTAAAAGTGCATGAATCACATGACCCGGTCCGCAAATCAATATTTACGTCCAGACACCACCAAAATTTCTACATAAGAAATTGGCACAATAAACACAGATATTGATATTTTGATTTAAGGTTTTCCGGGTGCGATATGGCCGATAGAATTTTCTCACTTCATGGACAAGGGTTGAAGCTTGATACTGCTGAGGATATCCAGCCGCATCTTGAGAAGCTTGAGGATCCCAAATCGGTGCGAGAAATCAACCTTGCGGGCAATACATATGGGGTTGAAGCTTCTAAGGCTTTGGCTAATGCATTGAAAGATCTTGAAGGGTTGGAGATTGCAAACCTTTCTGATATGTTTACTGGTCGTTTACGAGAAGAGATTCCTAGTTCGTTGGATTCCATCTTGACTGCTCTATTGTCTTGTAAGCATCTTCATACGATTGATCTGTCTGATAATGCATTTGGAATCGCCACGATCGATCCTTTGGAATCATTTTTGGCCCAGCATACTCCTTTAGAACACCTCAAACTGGCTAATAATGGGTTTGGTCCTCTTGCAGGGGCTCGTGTGGCCCAGGCTCTTGAGAAGCTAGCAGATGCCAAGAAATCTGCTGGAGTCGAATCGAAGCTGGTCACTGTGATCTGTGGCCGAAATCGACTTGAGAGTGGATCAATGGAAGCATGGGCGAAATTCTTGGCTGCTCATGGTACAATTAAAGAGCTACGACTATATCAGAACGGAATTCGTCAGGAAGGAATTGAACATTTGTTTCTGCACGGTCTTTCCAAGTCACCAGCACTTGAAAAGCTAGATTTGCAGGATAATACTTTCACTCTCAAAGGTGCAAATGCCTTGAGTCAGGTGTTGGGCAAGTGGCCTAATCTTAAAGAACTGCAAGTCGCGGATTGTTTGCTTTCTGCTAAAGGTGGTGAAGTTTTTGGTCGGGCTTTATTGAATGCTGGAGAGCTGCCTAGTTTGGAGATCTTGAAACTTCAATATAATGAAATAGATCCCGTGGGACTCGAGCATCTAAAGAATGCAATCAAGAAGAATATGCCTAACTTAAAGTTATTGGAGCTTAATGGAAATAGGTTCGCAGAAGATCATGAGTTTGTGGATGAAATCATTCAACTATTTGCAGACCGTGGTTTTGGCGAATTGGACGAATTGGACGATATGGAAGAAGAAACAGATGAGGAGGATAATGAAAGTGAAGATGACGAAGACGTAGAGCAAGAGGCACATCTTGCTTCCAAGGATGCTGATGAGGAAGAGGATCAAAATGTTGCTCCTGAGACAAGCAAGGAAGTTGACGATCTTGCTGGTGAAATGGCCAAGACTGAGTTATAGAATCATATATTACGTAACGTAGCTAATGTAGAAATTTAATATCCTGATACCAAGGACGATGTGGTGGTTTTGTTTGGACCTCTGTACCCTTTTGGAGCTGCAATTTCTGTAACAATGAGTCTTTGTCTACCCAAGTTCTTTCGAGCCATCTCTCAAGTGCTCTGGTTCTACGTGGAAGTGACTTTATAGAGTGTCGTCGAACATAAAGATATACCGTCCAGCTGTCGTTTTTATCTGCTTTAATAAGATCCCAGACTCGGGGAACCTTAGCAGCTGTTTTCACCTCCAAATTCGCCTCAGAACCGCTCTTAGACTCTAGCCAGTAGCTGACAGTGATATCATAAACAGCATCGACACTTTGTTTCCGAATTACTGGGATTATTTCCGTGAATGCTGCGTACCGAGGATATAAAACATTGAAGAGTATTGGCGACCCGGTGGATTGGCAAACACGGACATGCTCCTCTACGAGCTCAGGTGTCAAAATATTAACCTCTGGAAACAAAACAGTCCCTAATACAAAAACTAGTTAGCTCGACTCCTCATCACTCTCAGTGCGATCTCGGTACAATATGGATATTCCCTGCTCGTTACTGGAGAAAGGAGCTTGGTCAATCTCTTGGCAGAGACATTCCAATTCGCGGTATTCTGAAACTTTTCATATATCACTCTCAAATCCGGTATCTGCACATAGTTTCTCCATGCAAAAAAGTAGCATTTCCCTTGCATATCATGTCGCACCGCCAAGTTGCCTAGAAGGCCGTAGTCCAAGTAAGAAAGATGATTACTGATCAACAAGGCCGATTCATTAGAGTTGATCTCATCACCCAATACCTGAATTGAGATATTTGAGATATTCTTTTAAGTCAATCGAGTTAATCTCAGACATTATTACCAATAGAAAACTCACATCGGCAATTCCAATCGCGCCCCACAAGAACCGCGCATAGTACGATTTGACCATACTCCTGGTCGAATCGGGTAATGGCCAGCATACTACAATGATAACTATATTGTAGAATGCAATAAGAAAATAAATGTACACAAAGTACAGCGCTATCTGTGGGCTAAAAGACATTAATTCAGTATCGGATAAATTATGCAGGTTGGCGGAAGGCATCTCATTTCCCCTGCATAAATATTCTGGTCGTCGAATTAAGATATCCGAAGGCTTTTTAGTTTTCATCGCGTTTAATAATTTACCAAAACTAGTTTACGTGAACTCTGTGAGAGGAAAAGTTGAAAATACGACGAACTGCCTTCTTTATGCCTCGTGAGAAGCGAGATTTCCGGGAATCCAATACGTGATGCAAGGACTTTCTGAGCGACACTGGCAAATCAAAGCCGTTGCGACGGCCACTGTTGCTGATTCCAGGTGTTGACCATTCTTTCAATGCCACTTCTGGCAACACAAGGTCGTCACCATACTGTGCACTGCATTCTGAAACGGCCGCCGAAAGCTGATTGCTGATAGCAGCGTCGTAAAGATCCGTATCAACAATAAAAGGCCGAGCGGGAGAAAAGACGTCTTCAAAGACAGTGGGAGTACTAGGGAGTTCCTCGAAGCGGTCTTCATCATCGAACGTTTTCCAAATGTCACGACGGTGTACTTGAACGCGGATAAATGGACAGCCACTAGAGGGAATGCGAGAATGTGTGCTCTCAATCAAAATCGGATCAACCATACACCCAATGCTAGGATCGAATACCAATGTTCCAGATTTTTTTCCGATGCCAATGATATTTTTTATGCTCTTGATGTTTTCAGCAGTAAGAAAGTTGATGTAAAACGCCCGCTGGTTATAGGGTACCAGCATGTTGTCTCGGTTGCAAACCAGATCCTTTGCATAACCGGCTTCCGAGCTCGCATAACTATCATCATCGTCCTCATCATCATCTAGCTGCCAGATAATAACGGTACGAGGATCGAGATCTTCAAGCTGCGGCAAACGTTCCCCAAGAGGATCATACTCGTTTTCAACTTCACCATCGAGATCTTCACGGCCTTTCGTGCGGTTGAGATCATTACTCGTCAACTCCCGAAGTGCTTTTCGATTCACTTCACACTTGTAATCTCCTTGATTTGAAATCTTGTGTTCCGCTTCGGAAGACTCGAAGACGTCAAACCCTTGAGATGTGTTAATCATGCTTTTTGCTTTGCAGGTGGAATCTCCTCTCGAGCGTATGCTAATAATATCCTGCCTCAGATTAATCGAGATGCATGAAAATGAAATAAATAAAACAATTATAGCCATCCAGTCAAGTTTTATACACCCGAAATAGGAAAAGTGTCGTGCAATGAGGTGCATCGAGCATAATTATGCACACCCCACATTGAAATTTTTACGTTCCATCCAGTGCACGCCATTTCTGTTCGCACTTCCATAATGCGTTTTTATAAACTGGAAATCGTGCAGAGCCCCAGAAGATCCAATAACTTCGAATGAGATCTCTGTGGTCGGGTTTCACTGCATGCATTGCTGAAATATAAATCATGGATGCCAGATGAAGCGATAACCCCGAATCAAACGGAATAGCATATACAGAGTCTAGGATCTCCTCTATTACTGTTTGAATAGTATTTGCCACCTCATTGGAAGCCATGAATCCTTGTTCGAGAGCAACCAGAAAACACCCATACTTCCAGGCCCGGGCGGCATACTCGGCATAAGAATTAGCAGAATTTTTAGCCAATATCTCGGACAATATCTTGAGTGATGCATTATTTCTGGTCGATTCAGAATCTGAGAGTATTTCCGGAAATAATGCAAAAACCTCCTTAGGACACCCGACGGGGGTGAAAAATGTATCATCGATTCCGTCACGATGCCAGTTTTCAAAAATCAATCCACGGTCCCGCGAGACAACTGTACCAATCACATCATACCAGTTCAAAAGAGTCACTGCATGCTGTAAACCAGGTGTTTTAGAAAAGGCCTCAATCATTTGTTGACCGTCACGGCAATGCAAGTCCAACAGTGATCGCGCACCCTGGATATGACGATGCCAGGATCCAAATGGAGCATAACAGACATCAAAGTAAGTGAATGCCAGAATAGAGAATATCGCCTCTATGACGCCTTTCTTGATGTATAACTGAAGTTCCTCAATAGCAGTGGCACGTAGCTGGAGCGCCCTTAGATCCGACGACAAGTCGTTTCCATCGCCACGCTGTTCTAGAGATGAAGACACAAACTTCCAAATCGTTGTTAGAATCTCCGATTTCTCCACTTCTTCGTGAGTTTCCATGTCAGTCTTATTCCTCTTGGCATGCACATATGCCGTTAATATGGCCTTGATCCCCCAAAGAAAGTTTTTCACCTTGAGAGGATTTGTGTCATTAACATCTGACATATCGCGATCCTTCATTATAGAGTCCAGCGGGTTGTAGTCCACAGTAGACATTGGTGAAGTAGGTGAGACGGTGGATTCTGGCGTTGCGACGACTTGTTGCGCAAAGCTAGTAGGAAAGCCGTTACTATTCGAACCAAGTTGAGAATTTATATCATCCAAGACAAACACGACTGAGGACACTGATTCACCCCCTGCTTCAGCTGGCACAGACTTCATTCCAATGACTTCCTTTGGTGCATGCCATTTCACTCGTGTCGGATACCCTCCACATATCAACCCCGAGTCCAAGCATGGAGAACAGCCCGGTCGGTTTAAGTCGCACTTGACATTACGAGACCTACATGTGAAACAATCTCGATCACGACGAATGCCACGAGGCCGCCCTTTTTCCTTCCTTACCTTGTCTATGTTTTTTTTCATCTGCAAGTAGGAGGACAATTAAGCCTAAGCGGAGGTAAAATGTGGTGGCAGATAAGCTCTCGCCGTTCTCGGCGAACCGACGCCGCACGAAATCTGGGGTATTGCCTCTCAGAGATGCCCTGATGGCAATGAAAGTGCTCCCTTTTTGACAGCCATTTCTCTACAGGTGAGGATTGAGATAACAATCTGTCGGGAACTGGTACAAAAGCTCGAGGCAGTCGTAAAATCGACAACTATATAGTCTCCCCTAAAAAGCTATGGACATCATCAATTATCTTCGAGATCCTTTGGATCGGGGTCTTCAGGATTCGACGGATATTGTCACCTTATAATAGAGACAGTTTTAGTATCAAGGAGACTAACCTTTCATTGTGTGTCTACAGCTGGAATCCCACTGTAACTTGATCGCCCAGGTATACCTTAAAAGCTGGGACCTTCTCTCCAAGAAGATCAATGGGAGAAAACTCTGTGGGCTGGGGATTCAAGTACTTTAACGATAATCTAAAGTACAGGGGCTGTTCAAGAGGCACAAATGGATACTTCCAGTATTTGACAGCTTACGAAGCACATTGCTCAGCACTTCCAGAGTCTTGTTACTCGTCGACATTGCCAACATAAAAGATGGATACTGCATAGGTTCGCAAAGATAGCACTGGCTACAAATCCAAGAACATACAAATCTGAGGGTAGAATATCTTGCTGTCACAACATCCTTCGATTGAAAGGTTTAACCCAGTGAAGTTTTGTCCTAGATCTAGATCATCTGCATATGTGGACTGACTTTCAATCTCGATCTGATAGTCTTGGGGTTTGCGACTGGGGCTCTCTTTAGTCTTGGGGCCTCGCTCTCAGGATCTAGTGAACCTCTTGGAGTCGGAGTCGACTCGATTGCCACAGGTTCCTTATCTGATATCTTTTGTCTTTTAGGCGAATGACCAACAATTTTTGGTGGTGTGGAAGGTTTGGTAGATCATAATAGACTAGGCAAATCCATCCTCCATTATTAAACTCCGCTACACCAGAACTTGAAAAGAAAAGCTGCTAGTAAATTCGGATTCAGAATTCATGAGGATTTGTCTTCTCATTTCGCCAAGGTTACAGGTTTCAAATTTCAAATGAACTTACTGTCCCAAAGATCTCTGGCCGGGAAGAAACAAAATGAATAGCCACACTTCCGATTCAGCTGCAATAGAGGACAGTCCTCATCACTTGATTATAAGGCAAATCAAAGTGATAAAAACTAGAGTTTGCATCATATGCTTTTAACTATAGTCAGTCAAAGATCTCGAATGAACGAGGCTCGTATGTAGGAGATCGACGCTACAGTAAAGTTCCTGCATGACTTTGCATGAGCCTCAGCGTTCATCTCCGCCATGTCGTTTCACACATACCATACGAAGAATATGAATATAAGAATGGATAATCTAGTTAATTGAGCTGAAGCTTAAGCTACTCGGAAAGTTGTAGAGTATTTATTTTTGGTTTGTTGAGGGTTTCAAATTGGGAAAGTGTTAAACTAAAATCTGCTATGATCAGAGCTCGATCTGAACTAATGATTTACATGACGAGTTAGCAGTCAATCTTTTGGCTAGATGGCCAGTCGTAGTTTGAGTTGCAAGAGATTAGGTTTAAGACTTCTATCCTGCATTGTTCGGATATGTTATAACTTATAACTTTCGGTTACATTTCATTTCATATCTTGTGGCTATCTTTTTATTTTAGTCGGAAGTTTATTCAAATGCATTATATAAAGAAATTGTCTCCCCTGATTATCTAAGTCTTTTAATCGATCAAATGAAGAAATTGTTATCCAGGTATGCGGGGTTTGAGGGGTTTGAATATAGTAGAACCTAAGTCATAAGCAGCGATCCATCGATAACCTCACTTAAAGCTCTTTGAAAGGCTTAGGACATCTGTGAGGTACTGAAGTGCGCTGTATTATCAACTGCGATCAAAAAGACCACTGTGGCCGGAGTGCTTCTCGAACTCTCGATCTTTCTTTTGAAGACTAAAAACTACGAAAGCAATAAATACAACCGCCATTAAAACCTATGGAGTATAAACGACTTAAATGCATATGAGCCTGCCATCACTTCTTTTTTGGTCCTCCTAGAGGAGATCCAATGTCCTTTCCTCGAAGCTTGACACCAACCACGCGCTCGATCTTACCGAGAAGCTGCTGGTTGGGCACTGCCCTACCAGCTTCATAATCGTTGATTACATTAGGCTTCTCATTTACCCGAGTTGCAAGATCCTTCTGTGTGAGACTCTTATCCTGTCTGCCTTTTTGAATAGCCCGACCGACACTCATATCGATCTTTGCTGGTGGAGCAACCTCGTTCTCTCTGTCGATCTTGGTCAATCTCTGACCCTCAGATGACTGGACCTTGTTACCACCAGCACCATACTTCTTATCCGTGGCAACGATATTCCCACTTCTTCTGGCAGCGTTGATCTCGGCTTGTGATCTGGCAACAGTGGCTCTTGGGCCTCCGCCACCGACTCTAGCTCTTGAGCCGATAACAGTAACCGTATCCCACTCTTCAGTCATTCTTAAAGTAGCGTACAGAAAAAAAGGTTGTAAAAGTTGGTTTGTTTCTTCAAATATCCCTTCTAATAGAAGGTTGTGGAAAATGACAGAATGACTTTTTGTTACTCAAAGAGACCTAAATCTTGTAAATTACGTAATGTGATTTGCGGGACCACAAGTTACTCAGTGATGGCAAGTACGCGTGCCAACCATACCAAAATCACCGGCGCTTAATATCTATACCTGGCGTTTTAAGGCAAGGCCATTGAGATGGGGCTTGAGGTGGTAGAAGAAGATACTGTTAGCGTCTATATACTAAACAAAAAGTTACCACTGAATGGTGGGGTTGAAATATTGGAGGGAGATGATTTGAAGCAGAGATCAGCTGTGTTTTATGATGAAGCCATTACCGTATATGTGCTATTACGGGCAAGGGGCCGGGATTTGGCTCGAATGTCATCTCATATTGTGATCGGTCTTGATGTCAGTGTGTGTGGGTCAATTGCTAGTGATGGAACGGGGCAGGTAGTTGAGCGGGCGTATATTATCCATTCGGAGACGATGGGGCCTGAGAACCTGATGCAAAGTGGCAGCAATTGGGCATTATGGAGCATTGAGTTGCCAGTCAAACATCCTCGCATTCGACTGATTCGGCCCAGGTTAGTCTTGGATACTTTTGTCAGTATCAATGAGGCTGAGGATGCAACTCCAGGTAAGGAAAGTCCAGCGCGGCCCAAACAGTCGTCGTCAGTCTTGGTAGACTTGGAACCTCTCCAAAACATTAATCTATTTGAACCTCTTTACCATGATGATTATGGCCACGGGTCCCATACTAATCACCATCGTCATCGGCATATGCACCACGAGTCTCGTTCTGAGGACCCGACATCTAGTTCTACGACGGCGCCGAACACGACTACGTCAACAAGCAATACTAATCGCATAGCATCAACTAGCTACACTATTCCCGTGTATCCTGCAGTCACACTACGGCTACGCTGTGCCAAACCCGCAGGAGAAACGGACAACATCGTGGCCATTCTGGATGTTAGTTCCAGTGATGATTCACAGGCCAAAGTACGCATCAACTCTGCCGAGATTGAGCTTTTGAATGGCTCCGTCACTCCATTGGGATCACAGGAGTTTCCTCTTTGGTTGGCATCTGGTGAAAGCTACGCATTGAGCTACAATCTGAAACACTCTGACGTGTCAATTCCTGGCCATTCGCGGGTCAAACCTATCAGTATCCAGGTGCAAAGCAGCCCCGTGCTGGGTAATTCGTCGATAATAGATGATGATGCCAACTATCCGGTCATTACCACCAAATGGGAAACTACCGTGGATTTCGACATTCAGCCGTACTCATCGGCACCCATCAACTTCCCCAGTGATGCACTGGGACTAAAGAAACGGCTGATGAGAAATGCCAGTAATGCGTCAGCTACAACTTTACGGTCACGCAGTATGAATGGCGTTTCAATTACGTTTTCAGGACCAAGCACAGTAAAAATGGGCCATGCATTCCAATGGAGCCTTTTTGCAATCAACAAGTCGCCGGCCGCAAAAAACCTATCACTTTTTTTCAAAGTGGCAGACAAAAGTGACCGCGCCGTGGGTTTAATCAGCCTCGTCAATGACGTAAGGATCGGGCCTCTGGCCCCTCAGGCATGCTACGAAACAGAAATCAGACTACTTGCGTTGTCGGAGGGAGTGCATACGCTAGGAGGCGTGACGTTGGTGGACCTCAGTACGGGCGAGACGCAGGAGTGCGGCAGACTACTGGAAGTGGTGGTGCCAAGCGAGCGATCGCTGTAGAGGGATATAATACGGGCCAATCACCCGTTTACAGGCGCGAATTATCGCAAAAAAACCGCATCAAAATGGCCCATTTTGCGATGTTTTCTGGCACAAAAAATTAAGTTTTTCGCGCTCATAGTATATAAAGGGCTGGGACCAGTCGCCGTGTAGAGCACTTGTGCACTCATCCTTAGGCATTAGACCCAAGCGCATCTTTCTGCGCGATGGCTGGGGTAGAGGTTCACGACGGTAATTCAAGCACTTGTGTAAGTTTGGATTGGTGGGGAGTGGATGCTTGATGTCTGACGAGCGATTGTAGCCTTTATCGAATGACACGCTGGCGAGTATCGTGTCTGAGGTGAGTAAATGTGGGATGTTTCGACTCCGCCGCGCTGGAGTTTCTAACTTGCAGGCCTGTAACGCTGTTTTGGCAGAGGAATATGATCATGAAAAGAGCTCATCCTGGAATGGTCAGATAATAGTATGGTTTGCGAAGTAGTTGAGGTTGTGATTGGAGTCTAATTGCGGCTTGTAGACGAGAATTATCGACCAATTGAAGGGCCAGTCAAAAAATTACAAGTATATGATCTATCTGACCTTAATTGACCAGAAACAAAGCGGGCCTAAAGGGATCCGTACGTCGAGCGGCGCGCTTTGGAATAAGGAAAAGGATGGGGTTTGGAATTATAAATGGAGCGGCAAGGGCACTGATGCCGTCATCAGCATAGCGTGGATAGCAAGCTCCTCGTGATTTTATTATATGTTATTTTTATTAGACGTAAAAACCAAAACAAGAACAAAATTAGCATGATTTATCGCAGATGTGCAATGGCATTTTTGAACAGCGATTGCCACATATATGCCTCGCTGAGAAGCAGCTCAATGTCCTTCTCGGTCCAATCCTTCGTAGGCAGAGCCTGCAGGAACATCATAATCTCCTGGAAGTCCAGTTCTTGGATCTTGACGGACCACTTAACCAAAAATGCCGCGCAAACATACACATGGAAGTCCGAAAACCCATCTGAACCCTCCGCCATATAGGTGTCCCACATGCGAACGGTGTTCTTGACACTCACCTCGCGCATTAGTAGACAGTTCATCCACCGGAAGCTGAACTGCATGAATTCAACATTCTCCTTCTTGAGATGATTGAAAAGCCCAATGTCGATTCGTTGTGTAAGGTCCCGCAGCCCTGCGACTTGGCGCTGGATCCCCGGTTGCGCGTGTATGTAATTGTCTTGGATCCCGTCCAGGAGCTTCGTTAAACACCAGAATGTATCTGCTTCCACGACATTTATAACCTCTTTGGGAAGCTTCCCGGGGTCATATTCCTCGGGGTCTCCCTCTATGTATGCAGATAGAAACGACTGGAAAAAAGGTGTCACCAGATCGTTGATACCCTGCACGTATCCACTGGCAGGATGTCTTATTGCCCATAGATATAATATTCGTTCCAACGATCTTTGGGTCTGCTCAAATCCGTAAAGTTTAATACGAGGATTTGTTCGCGGCACGTCGATTGAAATCTGGTGCCATATGTCTCGTTTGAGCTCGTTGGAAAACGCCTGGCTTACACCGTCCAGGTACTCCTGTCGTTTGCGGGCCAGAGTGGTGACTCGTCGTTCCGCGTTTGATGGTAAATATCCTAGTAATAGTTGCCATGACATTGGTCGAAGCTCATCAGGTATGCCTGACCATGCGAGTTCTTTTAACTCCGCCAGATCGACATTGCTGGCCTGTAAAACCCGTTTGAATCTGTTTATGCGTGATAATCGGGCATTAATCTCGTCGACCTCGGCCTTTGTGCGTTTGTCGTCGCTGATACGTTCCGATGAATGATGATGTACAGAGTATAGAGAGTTGGCGGGGTCACGCATGATGCCATCAAATTGCAATTTCAATCCACTATGGTTGCCCAGTGAGTATAAATCTCGTGTACTTGAACCCGTCACATCGGTTTCGGGGAGGTTTTCAATCGATTTCTGTACTTTCTGTACATTTATTAGGTCATGTTCCACGTTGGCATCCCAATCCTCATCTATATCAAATGAATCACCTTCACGTCTTGGCGATCGATTGGCCGATGAATCCTGAGGTGAAGAAGCAACGGATCTATATCCATAGATTAGAATATTGGCCTCAAGATTTGTTTGAATCAATGAATCTCTTACAATTGTTCTAATCGCAATGCATCTGCATGTGAATATGCAGCTCCTATAACCCGTTGGTCTCCTTCTCGAGTATTGGTCGAGTCTCGAGATGCAAGCCGTTTAAAGAATGTCGATGATGGGGTACCTTTACCACCATTCTCATCAAACATGTATTCATTATTATCTATCATTTTATTAGCTCATGTGGGTATCATATGAAGCAATGATCATACTAATTTGTACCATCTCCTATATATGTCATTAGCAACAAAATAGTCCAAACCACCACATACATCACTTACCGGCCGACCACTACTACGAGGACTATTCCTTGACATGATTGAAACTAAGGATCATTCACTTCATTAGCGCAAAAAGACGGGGCTAATGGATATTCAAACCAAAACCGTCTCTTTACTAGTAGTAAATAAACCCGCTTGGTGGGTAACCGAAGGCGTTTGCGGGCCGATTTCAACCAATTTTTTTATCTGCCCTCCACAAAGACCATGAGTGCATGTAAAACGCTTCTTGCCAGTTCAATTGCAAAGCCTTTTGTATTGGAGTTACAAGAAGGTGTCAGTGCTTTGGATAGGAAGCCAACCTTGGTGGGATTTTTGGCAAATACCGATCCTGCTGCACGAATGTATGCGGAATGGACTGGTAAGACTTCACAAGAGATTGGCTTTGATTATGAGTTGAGGGTTGTGGACAAAGAAGAGTTGGAGGAAGCTATTATGCAGGCCAATGAAGATGATAATGTTGATGGGATCATGGTTTATTTCCCGGTATTTGGAAATCGACAAGATCAATATCTTCAACAAGTGGTATCACCCGAAAAAGATGTAGAGGGTCTAAGTCATATATACATCCAGAATATGTATCATAATATTCGATTCTTGGATAAGGCCAAGACTCAGAAGAGTATATTACCATGCACTCCTCTGGCCACTGTTAAGATCCTTGAACATCTGGGAGTATACAATGCTGTTTTACCATATGGGAATAGATTATATGGCAAGACTATTGCTGTTATCAATAGAAGTGAGATTGTTGGTCGACCATTGGCTGCATTGTTGGCCAATGATGGGGCTACAGTTTATTCAATCGACATCACGGGAATACAAAGATTCACCCGTGGTGAAGGATTAAAACACATTAAACATCATGTTGAAGATGTGGATATTGACGTGGAAACGGCTATTAATCTATCTGATGTGGTCATTACCGGTGTTCCGAGCCCGGATTACAAGTTCCCTATCAACTATTTGAAAGATGGTGCAGTCTGTGTCAACTTCTCCAGTGAAAAGAACTTTCCACCGGAAGTCAAACAGAAAGCTTCTTTATATGTGCCTTCTATTGGTAAAGTCACCATTTCAATGCTTTTAAGAAACCTGCTGCGATTGATAAATAATAAGACCCAAAGATCATAGTAGACAATGTTAAATTATTATGCTTGATGGATATATTATTCCAATCGTGCCTTCTTGGAAGGAATATCATCATCATCTTGATCTTGATCTTGATCTTGATTATATTGCTTCTTTAATCCTTTCATCTTTCGGGTTTGCAATTTACCCAAATCTTGTTTACCAACATGAATACGTCCCACCTTATCGCCAAGAATATCTGTTTCAATGTTTTTCTTGGACCGAGCCTCCAATTGTCTCGGTCGTTTCATGGCATCCTTCTCCATTTCTTCAGTAGCAGTATGGATTCGTCCGATTCGGAAATCAAATCGAGGCCCAATCTCATCCAATTCCACTCTGGGAAGCTTGGGATTAGAGCTTTTCAGGGTTTTAAGAAGATAAACCCTGAAATATACTAATGGAAGTGGCTTTTGTCTCTCCACTTCTCCGGTGGAAATGGATATTATATGTTGTAATCCTGCAACATCCAAACTGTCTGTTACTTGACCTCTAAAGAAGTCGAGAAATAATGATTTGATTTGAATAAAAATCGGATCCATTTCAAATGCAGGCCCTACAAAGTTGAACATTGGTTTCAACCCGACATTAAAAGTAGATTTCCGGAAATCATCAAGGAATTTGAACTCTTCAAGCTTTAACTCAACCATATCATAGATCCTATAATCAAATGTCCTTACAAACGTTAGATTATTTGGACGTTTTTTATTATGGGATCCAAGAACAAGTAATGAACTATCATTTTTCTCGGAAAAAAACTCTAATGATGCTCCATCCTCAAATGGTCTTATATCATTTTTCTTTTGAAATCGCTTTGCATCAGGCTTTTTCAATGCATTCAGATCAACCATAGCATTATGAAGTATCTGATTACAATTTGCTCCGGGAATAAATAATGCTTGCTTTACATTTTCCACTAATTTAGCCTCCTTCTTATCTAAAGCCCGCTTGGCTCGTGCATTCTTGGGCTTCACAGTCCTTAACATGTTATCGTCTTTGGTATAAGTTTTCTTAATTAATTTTTTTTTCTTTTGGACTTTTTTTTCTATCACAGTTTTGATCCCAACCCAAAAACCTCCACCGGAACATTCAACTGTTTATATTTCATCCCAAAGCCACAGACGATATGGATTCCAGTTCAATACGGCAGATCCGTCAATCGTCGTTTCGGAAAACAAGTAGAAACCGTATTACTAGTCAACATGGTAGTAGTCGGATTGCTGAAGGGTCTGTTTTGGAAGGGTCATTGCCTGTGGTGCCGGAGTTGAAGGATGGGGTTATCGAATTGACGAAAAATTCCCGTTATTGCGTGTCAAAGCTCCCGGCAATTCCTGAAGTGTTGAATAAAACATCTTCTGAGACAATTCTAGAAGGGGTGGCCGACCAATATACCAATTACGCGGTCATCGTGGGGTCGAAAAACGTCCATGTGTGGGACTATTCTTCCCCAGATCATTTACCAAATACACTGTCGTTTCCTTGTGAACCTGGTACTTTGGCGACATTGGTGGCTGCATCGCCCGGAAGTAAAGAACCAGGGCTTGTCATTGTGGATCATACCACCGGTCTCGTCACGTTCTGGGAAGCGGTAGGTGGTGCATTGGCTGAAGAGTTTGTGAATCGATCGCGGAAAAGTAGAGACCATACTGTTCCTTTACATGCGTCGGAAGTGGTTGAGTTTATTGCCAATGTAGAACCTGTTGGGATTGTCATTGTAACCAGTAGTGGTCGATTTATTCTTTTAAGCCTCCGTGACCAATACGGTAAGGTGAACCTTCAATCATTGACCATGCATGGATCAATAGGAGGAGGGTTCTTTTCATCTTTAAAGGGATCACTCTCAGTCGCAGCTTCACGACGTAATATCGTGACCCTGAAACCAGGACCACTTATCGGAAGACACGACCGAGAAGTGCTCTCTATCAATAAAAATGGCGATCTCACCATATGGGAATGCTCCAGAGGTGGCCGCTCCAAATTACTGTTTGATTTCAACATACGGCAGGCCATGGTCAATCACGTAGCTACCCTCTACAGCGAGATCTCAAACTCTTTTGTAGTGCATGACGTGGAAGCCTACGAAGGAAATGTGGTGCTGGTGCTGGCATCATTCGTGCATAACCCGCAAACCATGGAAATCTATTATCTATTGTACACTATTAACATCACTGATACTCGGGATATCAAGGTCATCTCAGCACACAGGCTGCAAACATTCGCCAGAGACTCGGAGGACTTCGAGCCGAGACTGATATTCCCCGAACCTCGGCGAACCATCTTTGTGGTGTTTCCACAAGCAATCGTCCTGCTAGAGGCTTTCCCGCAACGGGATCAAGGAATAGCAAGGAGATGGGAGGATATTCTCACATTTAGAGACGGCGTCAAGCTTGTGGGCGCGAGCCGGGAAGACGTTGTGAGGGAGGCCAACGATAAGATCGTGCGACACAGCGGTCTCATTACATTTGCCAAAAATGCCGGTGTAATCCGTGTAGAGATGTACCCGGACGAAAACCAAAAGCTGGCGTCACTACCGCCGTTGCAGCGAGCAAAGCAAATGGAACCTGAACTGGCCAAGTCAAAAATTGAGCAGGCAGTGTTCTACGGCGGTGACATCAGCAATAACCCTCTCGATTTCGAAACTCGCGAGGAAGTGACATTTGACACTGAAATACTGGAGGAGGCATTTTTGCAGGTGTCTAAGGAGATTGTCTCGAACTCTTCCATATATATTCCCTCGATGCTCCCATCCGCTGGAGAGCATATTTCGTTCCGGGTCCATTGCCTGCAACGATTAGGCCACTTTCTACACACAAACTTCCGAAATACTCTATCTGTCAGCGCCAGATTCAAGCTTATGTGGGATCTGGAAAAGGCTACTGCAGCTCGAGCGTTGTGGGCCCATGCCAATTCACGCATGGGCGATAAGGTCAACCTGTTGACCGCTGTTATCGACGGAGAAGACGACGAGCGAGATGTTCTAAGGAACTGGTTTCTATACCATATTGATGATTTGGCCAGCCTGCTTGCGCGAATTGTCGAGTACTGCAAGCAACATTATTCCAACAACGACAGTAGCAATATAGAAATTGTTGCCGATTCCAATGCAGTTGTCTTGGAGGCGATCTACAACTCGGCGTACGGGGTGCGCAATCAGTATTTCCAGCCAGTTTACGGCTTGTATGAAGACGACTACAACGAGCACGAGCATGCATGGACATGCTCCTCCCTAATGTTGAATACCCTAGAAACCCAGTACAAGCTTTGCAAGTCTGTACTCGAGATTCTTCCCAAGAATGACGTCAAATATGCGCCTCTGGCTGCTCAGGCAGTATGTCTTGTTGAAACTTTATGTTCTACTTACACTGAGAAGCTCAACTGGCTGGCATATACCAGTCGCCAGACAGACGGCCAGGAGCTGTCAGCGCGCTATAATGAATTGCGTGGTGGGTGGCTGCAGTTCCTTGCCGACATTGGTGAAAAGGACGCTGCAGTCCGGATTGCGGAGCAGTTTCAGATATACCGGTCTCTTGTCGAGCTGCTGGTAGAGCATTGGAAACAGGCATTGGTGGCGGATGACAAGAGCAATCCTAGCTCAATGTTTTCGGAAGCCATTTCATTCTACCTCAAGAAGTTTGGCTACGATTTTGCCGTGGTGCTCTATCAGTACTTGTATGAGACCAAGCAACTGAAGACATTACTTACAGAGTTCCGAGGCTTTGAGGACTATCTGACGCGGTTTTTCAGTACAAGGCGTCATGGACGCATTTCCTGGATTCCGGAAGTCAACTCAAACCACTACCTGGATGCATGCAAGACGCTATTTCATACGAGTATGAATGTGGAGGATTCGAACGGTAACAAGAAGCTGCAGTTGAGCATTGCCAAGTTAAGTTTACTTGCCGAAAAGACGCCAACTGAGGAAGATGAAGAGGAGTTACAACTGCTGCAGGATATCAACAATCAGCTTCTTATCGTGAGTATCCAGGAAAGCATCTACAGGCAGCACGAGTCAGGTTCCATTACCGTACCAGAACGGGAGACCAATTCGATGGTCAAAGTGTTGAAGCGAGGACTGGCGCGCATTGGGCAGAATAAAGCATTAACGTTGGATGAGCTTATTGACATTCTAACTCTGAGCATACCTGTGGAGGACGCGAAGGAGAACTTCTATCTTGCGTTTCAACTACTTGCTTCATGTCTCCCTGAATCGGAGCACGAGAAGCGTGTGCTAAATGAGAAGCTGGTCTTCATGCGCCTGTTTCTTGTTGACGACTGGATGTCGATCGTGAATACCAAGCGCAAGACAGACGCTACGGTGCAGGCGATTGCCGACTCCACAGCGCTGTACCGCACCATCAAGCCTGCATTCGAGGAAGGTCTGCTCAGTGAGCATGCTTTAGAGATCCTTCGCCAGCCGGAGCTGTCTGTGGTCGAAGTGTCCACTGACCGGCTAAAAGCCCGATTTCCTTATGCTGACGACGAGTTTATTTCTGGCATCGCTGCCGATATTGGGCTGGAAAACCAGATGTTGTTGGACTTGGAAAGGAATGCGTCGCTGCATTCATGGACACAGGGTATATACTCCCGAATCCAGCGCCAGGTCGTGCAATCTGGTATGGAGGTCGATGGATAAAGTAGTAGTTATTTACATTTTTATTCTACACATCTAGTCAACGCGTATCCGTACCAATGTCTCGGGAAGCTCGACTTCTTCCTCTTCTTGTTGTTCACCGTCACAGTGCTTTGACAACGAAGAAGCAGAAAGCTTTAGAGCATGCAAAATGCTGCTCCAATTGGCCATCACTTCAGCCACAGCTTAATTCCAATTAGAACCATTAAATAACACTTGACAAAAAGGCCCCACTTACAATGGGTACCAGAAGACATGAGATCCATCTTAGATGCTAAAGTCTCCAGCTCTGTCACCAATGCCTTGCTCGTGGCTTGCAACCGGTGCAAGTTCTCCAACTCTCGCTTCTTATCCTCCAGTCGTGCCGCCAGCGACATTTCGTTTGGCGTTGTTCGATCGATAATGAAATACAAAGCGGGGATGGAACACTAATAAACTAGAATGTTGTCGGGAAAACCGAAATCTAGCTCGGGAAACAAATGTTTTTCCGACAATATAGCTAGAAATCAAACTGGGATTTGTTAACAACTTTTTCTAGCTGCTAGACATTTGCGGAGTTTTTTGATCGATCCGGTGGAATATGAAATTTTCTAGCAGGACTGTGAGAACGTACAATTGGACCATATTAAGTGTTGTAGAACTGATAGTCATTAGATCAGAAGTAGGTAGAGACGCTATTGTTTATTCTAAACGAGTTTGGCAGAATCAATGATAGATATTGGCTCTAAAACGAATGATTAGACAATCTAATTGTTAGGTCCAGTGCCAATAGTGTCGATAAGACGATATGAATATGTTCAACTACACGTTATATCGCCGAGTCGTCTCGGTCATTTCGTGCAGGATCACGGACGCGGCGGGTTTTCTGGGGTTTGTTTACGTTTTGACATTTTTTCTTTCCCAACCACCAAAACCCACTGATGGCCAGGCTTAATCAACCTGAGAGCCAGAACATCGATATTCGTAAGTGTTTTGATTGATTTCAGTTGCTTACAAAGTCTAATGGTATAGTGCGTAAGAAATTTATAGCTCAGAATCGAACTTTGGCTAAAGCTCATGCCGCCTTGGAGGAAAAGGTCCAGCAGCTGGAGACCCGCAATCAGCAGCTGATGAATGAGAATTATGAACTCAAATGCGAAAACATTCATCTCACCAAGCTACGCGCAGAGTCTAATGAGGTGCTATATGGTAAAGTGAGAGACGTACTTGCTGAAAAATGGAACGAAATGGAGACTACCATCAAGGACCGATTCGGAATCGTGGATCAAGCGCCTAGAGACCCGCAATGCTCGATAACACTGAGACGAGGGACTTTTATTGCTGATAATGAATGTATTCCTGAAGAAGAAGAAGAGCCAGTATTAGATTTGCAGTTGGATCCGAAGCCAGAGGAATCTCTTCTGCTCGATGTGGGATCCGTCAGCCCTGAACCTGTCACTGCAGAGGATGAACCAGAAATACCCCTTGCAGTCGAGGCAGTTGATATAGTGGTGCTGGAAGAAGAAGTTCGAACAATCGAGCTTGAACGCGAGCCTCTAGCCGAAGACAACACCGGAAGAAGACCGCTACAAGTCATGGCAAATAATAAAAACAAACCTGCAGATACAGAAGAGATGCCAAAACCATTGCGCGCACGACGTTCAGCGCCTACTAGCTATGCATTGCCGTCTCTGCGTACCAAGATGCGACGTGAGTCACTGCCCGACGACAAGGAAAACGCTGCACCTGCGCGCAAGCGCAAAAGGTCTTCTAAAAGAAACTGCAGCGCCTGAAACGATGAAACGATGAATGATGTTTATGTAACTAATGACGAACCTACTGATGAAATCCGGACAACATTGTCGGCGGCTGGTCCTCGTTAGGATCGCTCTCGAGCGCGCTGGTGCGCACCCGCGACATAATGTCCTTTAGCATCTTGGTATCAATGTCCTTGCGGGCCCGTATCATTGTTTCGAACAGCTCCAGTGGTGCATCCCAGTAGTCCCTACGCAGGACTGTGAACTGCTCTACCAGCCCGTCTACGGGGCTTTGCAGAATATCCAATAGCAGCTCGAATACATGAAACTCATGCTGCAGATGCTCCACCCCACCTTCCTCATCGCTACTGTACTCGGCAAATAGATTATAGAACATCTCAACATCCAGCCGGATACGCTCAGCAGCCTTGGATTTTAGGGCCGTCGTGTTATCGAGGGCTCGCAGATACCGCAGAATTAGATCTGCTAGTAGTTCATCTACGAAAAACTCAGATAGCGTCGGGTCGAGATGCCTGTCGCAGTCAGCAAGGTATTCGTGAAGAGTGTCAACAATCTGCCTGGCGGGCCTGCCCTTGAACCAGGCACTAGAGTCAAATAGTTCCTTGAATGGCTTTACCAGGTCGTTAAATATAATAGTGTTCAGGCCGAGCAAGCACGATTTGGCAAGGTTGACAAAGCCATTGGAGACATCTTCCATCAGTTCCGTGATCTGGGTACTGTACTTCTTGCTTACTTGTCCCGACCGCTGGCTGGCAATTGCCTCTGTGAAATCGGCGCCCTTGATCTGGTCATTGGCAAGAGCGATTATGTATTCAACCAAGCCTCCCGCTACTGTCGATCCCTCTTCACCGGCATCGTCGATCTGTAATGCAACCTGTTGCTTCATCACTACTTCCCAGTCACGTTGTCGTTCTTTTAGAATCGTGGCACACTCCTCAATGCATCCTACCAGAATACGGCCTTGTTGGCTGCTTGCAGCGCTTTCTACCTGCTGTGTGACGAGCTTGAACATAATTTGCTCACCCTCCATGCCCAAGAGATCTCCCTCAAACGTTTCAGGCGGAATCTGCCGCTGGATGAAGTTATCTTTTTCGGTGGCCGAGAAGTTAGTGTACCATTCGCGCAACTTTGACTTGAGAATATCCAGATATTCGTCATAGAGTGCATCTTCGTTATCGTCCAGAAGAGGTGGGACCAGCTTTTCCCGAGGTATACTTAGTCTTTCCATCTTGGAGTAGTAGTCCTCCACATAGTCCAGTATCAGCAGTATATCAGACGCAGAGGGCCCTTTATCATTGATAGACTTTATCAAGTTATACATCCGAGTGTGGTAGAATGATATAAACTTGTCCGTCATATTCCATCGAGAGGGTAGAAATCTGTGGAGTTCGAGAGTAGCGATTTCTAAGTCGGCAAAAACCCATTTGAGTCCTTTAAACAGCGCCTCGAGGTCGTTCTCGTAGCGGTCATTATAATACTCGATGCAACTTTCAAACTTGACGTCTATAGAGTCTTCAATTGCCTTGAAAAAGCGTGCTGGGTAGTCTCGGGCTTGCCGGTGGCCCTTTGTCAATGATTTGAGGATAGCGGTTTGTTCATTGGTTTGAATCTCGTCCGATATTGTGCTTAGAAGGTCCTGTTTCTCCTCACTGTCGACAATCTTGGCTGCACGCACGATAAGCGAGACATCTCCCGACCGGATGATATCCAGTAAAGAGCCCACGATCTCGAAGAAGGTCTCATCGAATTGCTTCACTACCGACTGTAGATTTGAGAAGTGCTTTGTGATTGTTCTTCGTACGTCTTCTGTCGAGTTATGAGCATGGAACCACGCATCATCTTCCACATCACGTAACTGCGAAAGTCTATAATGTACAGTCAACAAGTTTGGCATTGACGAGGTCTTAACTTGGAAATTGCCATCTTGAGCCATCAGAAGCTGGATATCATTAAGGACCCGTGACATGGCCTTGAAGTTGTCCAGGAACCTTTGAGTATCTTCGAAATTCTGCAGGATCCGCGACACCTGGTTGATCTTGTCGAAATCCTGTACCGAGTCTTCATTTTCCTGACGTAATTTATTAATACGAGCCATATCATTGCCGACATGTTCGACCCGCTGCTTAGCATCCGTCAACGAGCTGATGCCCTGCAAAACAACGTCAATTTGCGCCTGAACACCAGCTTTAAGCTGACTGTCTATACCGGCTTTTTCCCTCTGTAGCCGCTGCTTGAACGCAGCCACCTTATCCAGATCATCGTGATGTTTGATGACCTCTGCGATCTTGGCTCCGGGTACGTCCATGGTGAAGATGTGTCTTAAGGTTCCTCCGTCCGACTTGCCGTGATTTAACCACTTTCTTTCCACAACAACAACAGCAGGAAAATGAGCAGAGCAAAGGTTCTTTATTTGTATAAGGAATTGCTTTATCTTGGAAAGGAATATCCGTATGTTTTAAGGAATACGGGTATTATAGTCTGAATTAACAGATGGGGTAGAAGCGGATACGAGGTATTCAGAACCAAGTTGCGCTCAGCATTCCGAAGAAATGCAAATATACCGGTAGAACAAGTGGACAAGAAGCTTCAATTCGGGGAATATATCAAGAAAGAACTCATTGCGTTATATCAACTACGGACGTATAGGGCTGTCAGACGTAACTACTATTCATAATAACTTTTTGGGCATTTAATGATTGAGAATGCCACCGATTCGCACCGCCTTGGTCTGAGTATAGCAGTCCAGAGCCTCACGGCCCATCTCGCGGCCCATACCACTTTGGCCATAGCCGCCGAATGGAACCTGATGGTGGAAGTCATTGTATGTGTTGACCCAAACAGTACCAGCCTTAAGGGTATTTGCAATATGAATGGCCTTGCTGATATCCCTGGTATGGATACCGGCAGCCAGACCGTATTCAGAGTCATGTGCAAGGTCTAGAACTTCCTTAATGGAAGAGAACTTGCTGATGGTGACAACAGGGCCAAAGATCTCTTCCTTGACAATCTTCATGTCTTCCTTAACATCGGCAAAAATGGTGGGTTGGACAAAGTAACCCTTGCGAGGCAATCGAGAACCACCAGTCAAGACACGTGCACCGCCTTGCTTACCGTGTTCAATGTAACTAAGGATTCTGTCAAGTTGGAGCTTGGAGGTTTGGGGTCCATAGTAGGTTCCCTTGTCAAAGGGGTCACCAGTGACAGTGGCCTCTGCCTTTTCCTTGAACTTCTTGAGGAACTCCTCATAGATAGTGTCTTGGACGTAGATTCGGGATCCTGCACAACACACCTCTCCGGAGTTGTAGAAAATGCCCGTGTTGACGGAATTGACAGCGGTCTCGAGATCCGCGTCGGCAAACACGATATGAGGCGACTTTCCACCTAGCTCCAGAGTCACTTTCTTGAGGTTGGAGGTGGCTGCGGAACGCATGATGTGTCTGCCGGTAGCGGTGGAGCCGGTGAATGCGACTTTTTTGATCTTCATGTGGCTTGAGATGGCCTGTCCGACCTTACCGTAACCGGATAGGATGTTCATGACACCAGGCGGGAATCCGACCTCCTTGAACAGTTGGGCGACATACAGTGCAGACAGAGGAGTGGATTCGGCAGTTTTCAACACCACGGTGTTACCAGTGGCAATAGCAGGGCCAATTTTCCATGACCACAACAGCAAGGGGAAATTCCAAGCGATAATCTGGCCACAGACCCCTAATGGTTCACGACGGGTGTAGCTGAAATGATCAGTGTCTCCTTCGACAATGTCACCATAAAGCTTATCAGCCCAACCACCATAGTTTCGAATAACATCAATGACAAGGCCGACATCTCCAGTGGCCATGGCCAAGGATTTTCCATTATCAAGGGATTCAATGGCCGCCAAAGTCTCTTTATGTTCCTCGATTTTGTCAGCAAACTTGAGCAACAGTTGGCCTCTGATTTTGGGGTCCGTGACACTCCATAAATCAAATGCCTTTTGAGCAGCATCCACAGCCTTGTCGACATCATTTTCATCGGCCTCATACACATCAACTATGTGTTCTTCAGTGGCCGGGTTCTCAACAGCAAGCTTCTGGCCTGATGAGGAGGCCACAAACTCATTATTGATAAACAACCCAGTGGGTTGCTTATATTTCAATCCATTAGGAACAGTAATCTCTGCAAATAAAGAAGCCATTACTATAAAATAAGATTCCTCGTAATAGTAGAAAACTAAAATGCATTGGGGTCTTAGGGCCTATATTTATATGGCCAGCAATTTGCGGGGCTAATGCCGGATCTCGGGCAAACGTTACCCAAAAGTGGGGGGCAGAGCCATGCGGTTAAATCGATTAGTAAAACTCTTCGGGTCAATCTCGCTTCGGTTAAAATCGGAATCATCATCAAAAACAAACATCATCATACGATTCATCACAATACCCCTCATTGATCCCGCCATCCGCGAAATCTCCGGTTGTCCCTTAAAGGCGGGGTATCCCCAACTCTAAACGAGACACCCTAATGGACAGACGGAACTTTGTTATCTCCGGAAAAGTCGGGTGGATTAACCCCCAACCAACAACGCTAACTCCGTGAACCCTTACCCAGTGCTCCCAAGTTACCCTGGAGCTAACATCAAAAATAGAGATTCTACAAACGTGCTTTTTAACTGCACTGGAGACAGTGAGACAGAAAGTGGAACAAACACCAATATCAATATCCAAGGGAGGGGCAAGGACAATGAGATTATTTGTATTGATAATAAGTTTGGTGGTGGCATTGGTGGTCAATGCTTTTGAGGGCACCTCGCCATTATTATTTGTATCGAATTCAAAGCAACTGGCATCTATAGGCTCGGGATCTGACAGTCTAACGTCGTCGAGTCAATTGGCATCTCTGATCAAGTGTCAATATGATGCATATATAGTGGTGACGCAACCCCAGTTCAAGGAATTATCTGATCTCAGTTCAGATACAAGCCCACATCTTGCTCGTCTACAACAATATGCCAAGCAAACGTTGAATATCCCACATGCTCTTAATAGTGATGCTGAGCAATTGGTCAATGTCATACTTGAATGTGAAGGAATTCAACATATTGATGTGGACGTTTCCAATGCAGACCAATCATTGTTTGAACCTTATATCGATACTGCTCCTAGACTCATCACTCTAGATTACTCTGACACAGACTCAGTGTTGCCAAAAACTGACAACGCCTTGTACTCTATCATCACCAAACTGCCTAGTCCTAACTATGCTATCCTCTACACTTCCTCACAACAAGAACAACTACTGTTAGAAGCAGTGGACTCAACAATTAACTCGACTTCATTATTTGCAAACTACCAATTCTTTGGACCTGGAATCTTTATGGGCCTCGTTGTGTCCTTGATCCTGATATTCATCTTGGTAGTGGCTCTTCAAGGTCTGGCATCTCTACAAGTCTCTTATAAGGCATTTGATCCTCCGGCCCGACCTACGTCTAGTAAAGCTCAATAATTTGTATTTCGTTAACTGCAACTATCTTAGATGATGATCCATATGGGTCAGTTGATCACTCTCCTCTAAGAGGATTGTGCCAACCGCAACTAAAAGCTCCTCAGCCATGTATACTCTTGACCCAGTCCTGACTCTAAGAGCATCGGGTGGGCTTAACTGAGATAACTCCAAATCAATCGCCGCATCCATATCAGCTGTGAACCCTCCCCAGGCACCATCTAGTGCAAAGATATTAGCCAGCGATACATCTCGTTGGAGTATCTTGGCCTTTGAAAAGAGAGCGAAGTGGCTCTCTAATGCTCCCCGAAGTGCCCGTATTACCTGGACCACGTCCACGATTCTATCGTCCATCCTCATCCACCCCTCGGCTCATGTTCACGTTCATATCAGGGTACTGGGTTTTCTTCGTATTCAATTTCCCAAGATTTTGAAGAGTAGTTCCAACGGTTCGGAGAATCTTCATATCATAGTCAAGTATCCTATACGTTCCATGAACTTCCAGATCAGATGACGCAATATTTGCATGTACCTGTACACTCGCGGCCGAAGCCAACAAGCTGCCACCATATTCCCCTCCTCTTCTCTGAAAGAGTTCATAGCGAGACCTTACTCTTATAAGCTTTCCGCTGCCAGACCACCCGATTATCCAGTCAGTAGATCGAATATTTGAGTGCTCAAGACAATATTCACCATTGTCACGAACCCATCCTCCTCCAGATTTGCTACACAGTCGACGTCGTTGTCCTTAGCCTTTCTATACATCTCGCTTTCAGGTGTTCCACTTGTGCCCTCCCGTTTCTTCCAAGCCGTCTTTATGATGTAAATCTCTCTACCGGGTTTACCACTCCGAAGTTTTCGTGCTTTCCAACAGCAAGTTCCGTCTACATAAAGAGAAGTGAGTGCTATAAGCTCCAAAAACTTCCGGTAATCATTGTGAATATCAATTGGATTTGAACCGCCGTAAGACGAGGCTGCGAGTGGCCAAGTAAACCGTTAGCTTCCACCCCCAAAGTGTCACATAAGGGAAGTGAGATCGACCAGCCTGGTTGAGCATATAGTAATATAGGTAAGAAACCGCATCATCTTGGGCCTTTAGATAATGGCCATCGCTTGCTTCGGAAGGTCCTAGAAACCTTGTTCAGGAACAGAATCCATTTCCAACTCTTGAGATCAAACATTTGCATTTATTTTAACATTGCCAATGCCATATTAAGGTCCATGACTGATTTCAAGCTCAGTTTTGAAAGTCAATAAAAAGCGTAGCACCATAAATGCCATTGCATTTGCTCATTTTGGTGCGGGATAGCACATCGACCTTTGAGCGCGGCGCCCCTGCATAATGTCAAGACATTCACAAAGCGTCGTGGCAGCACTAACAGTGATTCAAATCCATAGTGTCTATTGAGTGAGATACTACAAAGAATCAAGTATTCGCCAATATAAGAAGCACAACAAGGATTTCGCTCTCTTTCTTTACAATGTTCTGACTGTAGTCATGTCTAAATAAGGGTGAACTGCGCAGGGCGGTGAGTTGGGAGGAAAGGGGGGACAGATTTTTAGTGATGAATTTAGCCCTAACGTCCCGATAACAAAAATGAAAAGCCCTAATTTGTGACTGTTAACTTCTCGTTTTGTCCCAAACTCACTCAACTTTCAATCCCCTTACCTTCCACTCTAACATCATCGACAACAGGAAAGTTCACACACAAAATGGTATGTAATGAAAGATTGGTTCGAGAAGGAAATCAGGAATGATGTGAATACTAATGAGAGGATTTTAGAGTGACGCCGTTACTATTCGTACCCGAAAGTTCATCAGAAACCCTCTTCTTGGAAGACGTCAATTTGTTGTCGATATTCTCCATCCCAACCGACCAAACATCGCCAAGGATGAGCTACGTGAGAAGCTTGCTGCCATTTACAAGTCCGAGAAGGATGCTGTGTCTGTTTTTGGATTGAGAACCCAATTTGGTGGTGGAAAGACCACAGGTTTCGGTTTGATCTACGATTCTGCTGAGGCATTGAAGAAGTTCGAACCTCGTTACCGTCTTGTTAGATATGGATTGGCAACCAAGGTTGAGAAGATCTCCAAGATACAAAGAGCTCAAAAGAAGAACCGTGGCCTTAAGGTTAGAGGTACTGGTAAGCGACAAGCCAAACGAACCAGAAACAGCGATTAAAGGATTCAACCTCCATTTAATAAAATTAATCCTTGTGCAACGACCATCTCATAAAAAAAACTCATTCAAAAAATGTAGTAATGTATTATTTACCTTCAAATCTTCTTGCGACTTTTGTTAATTTTTCATCAATTTCATTATATAATTTTGTTAGGGCCGAATGCCGTAAATTCCCACCGGAAGAAGTCGAAGCATCAAGTCAAAGTTCCCGTGTGTGAGGCACAACAACTACGCGATGGGGCCTAAGTTTGATGAAGCTCATCAAAAGGAGGAGATCCAATTGAATGAGAAAATCGCTAATGAAGGTTTGTATATTGAATGTTATGAATGATAATCTTTTAACTAATGTTTGTTTTATAAGAATATAAAATATGGAAGAAACAATCACCGTTTCTATATGATATCCTATTAACAAAAGCGTTGGATTGGCCATCTTTAACTGTTCAATGGTTACCGGATATAATTCCATCCACTTTTGCGTCTACATATAGTTTATTATTGGGGACTCATACCTCCAAGAATGATGATGATTATATCCAAATCGCCAAAGTCGACCTACCAAATGTGGATTTCAATGGTCAATCTCAAGTGATTAAGAATCGATTGGATATCTCCCAGAAAATCTCTCATGAAGGAGAACCAAATAAAGCACGATATAACCCTCGCTCACCCAATATCATCGCATCGTTGGCGATATCGGGAGAAGTGCTTCTGTTTGACCGTTCAAATATCGACATTCAACAAAAATGCCCTCCGATTCAACGCCTGAAACATCACACAAAGGAATCTTGGGGCCTTTCATGGTCTCCATTTGAAGATAGAATACTCACAGGCTCAACCGATGCCACTGTGGTTCTATGGGACCCCGCCAAATCGTCCCCTCTAAACGTCTTAAGCCATCATTCTGCAGATGTCAATGACGTACAATGGTCCAAACAAAACTCAAATGTGTTTGCCTCTGTCTCAGATGACGTTTCAATTAAAGTCTACGATACCCGAGACTTGTCTTCACCTGTTATCAACATTGATGAGGCCCACGGAGAGGCCATAAACTCGTTGGATTGGAACTCAAATGAACACATCTTCGCCACAGGCTCCAATGATGAGAAAGTCGGGCTCTGGGATATTCGAAACACCACGAGAATGATCCATTCTCTGGCCGGCCATTCAGCAGACGTTTGTTGCGTCCAATGGTCACCTCTAGACCCTTCCGTCATTGCATCTGCAGGATACGACCGTCACGTAAATATCTGGGATCTCTCCCTGACTGAAGTGGAACAATCGCCTCTACAGGAACAAGAAGGCCCACCAGAACTCATTTTTATCCATGGTGGACACACAAATAAACTGACAGACATCTCATGGCACCCTACGATTCCATGGGTTATAGCCTCGACATCTGAAGACAATGTCGTCCAAGTTTGGAAACCAGCCGGTGCTATAGTTGAACAAGAATGATCTATGTACTTTATACCTTTGTTGACCATACGAATAATAAACAGAAATGACTAACTATAACCACCTTTCAGCTTTATTAATATATATATATATATCTATATTATACGGCTTAACTTAAAACTAGTTACTGCTTAAAGTCGTCTGAGTTCAAATCAAAACTAACAGAAAACAATAAAAGACTCAACGATCGATGATACAACATCTTGAAACACTTTAAGAGATCAATCAAAGTCATCTTATCTGAATTATAACCTTAAATTATTTAAATACACAAAACTCGAAATTGTTACGATTCTTGAAATCAAATTTATGACCTCTGTTTCCTATGCACATCCAGCGGAAACTCTCATCCCGATCGTGACGGATCGCCAACCCCACCAAATTGACCAAATGAACTTTTCGAGAATCAGCCCAAAACTACCTGTATTATTCGTAATTTTGAAGACTTAATCATATCATTGTATTGATTGAATCAAATCGAATTATCTGGACCAGTCCCGTGTAGTATTTCTGGCCCAGGTAGCTCGGAATTACGGCATCGAAAGCATGGGGGATCGGCTATCCCGCGGAATTCCGCCTCTGACCAAGATTCATGCGTATATATATATATAAACCTATGTATTGGCAGTAGCAATATTAACACCAAGATTGGAACTAGTTATAAACCTGATCAGTCATCATGAATGATGATGAAGAGACAGAGAAAAGTGCTGAGGGTTGTGATATTGACTTGCCAGCGGTCGAACTGAGGGCCGTTGAGTCTGAGACACCTTGTATTGTAACATTCGAGGTTGGCGACCCATGGAATCCACACAATTTCTCACGTAGGAAGAAGTTGTATCAGACTATCGTGACAACTCTTATGAATTTCATATCAGGTATGGCATCATCCATCCTGTCGCCGGGGGTAAAAGACGTTGTGGCAGACTATAATATCCCTGTAGAGGTAGGGCAGCTCACAACGGGTATGTTGCTCATTGGATACGCCGTGGGGCCATTGGTGTGGTCTCCGATAGGTGAGGCCTTTGGCCGCAAGGCCGCATGGATTCCTTCCTTTGCTTTGCTGCTCATGTTCCAGATACCGGTTGCGTTGGGCACAAACCTGCAGACAATCTTAATCGGACGCTTCTTCCAAGGCTTTTTCGGCATCTGTCCAATTATAAACCTCGGCTCAGTCATGAATGACATATGGTCGCACGAGGATCTGGGATATGTGGCTGCATTCAATATCTTTGCCATTTTCTCAGCACCTGCATTCGCACCTATCTTTGGGTCTTTTTTTGTGGAATGGGTCGGCTTTGCTTGGCTTTCATGGTTCGTGCTCATCATAGGTGGCGTGTGCATGGTGTTGTACTATTTTGTCGAAGAGACATACGAGCCCATTGTACTCAAGAGAAAGGCAAAGCATATGAGAAAACACCATGGACTTAATGTTCGGGCACCCATAGAAAGTATGCCACCCACATTCAGAAACATGATTCAAAAATACGCATACAGACCGGTCGAAATGCTTTTCGGTGATAAGGCCTTATGGTTCCTGTGTCTGTATACTGCTGTGGCGTATGGGTTGCTATACGGCTTTTTCGTAGCCTATCCTATCGCATTCCAGGAGTATAGGCACTTCACATTTGTTTCAAGCTATATTCCAGATGTCTCGATTGTCATTGGAGTACTCATTACATGCTTCGGTCTGTGTATATCCAACAACCGGTATATTCGTATATGCAAGCTGGAAGGCGTGGCAGCAGCCGAAGAACGACTAACAAACATGTGCATTGCAGCCCTATTTCTTCCAATCGGACTCTTTATGTTTGCATGGACAGGGCCATTTATTCATATACACTGGATCGTGCCGGTCATCTCCAGTGTTATTATGGGGTTCAGCACTTCCATGATTTTCATAGTAGCAGTGCTCTACATCCTGGACGGTTACAAGACGTATTCCACCTCCGGTCTGGCGATAGCAGGTGTGATTAGAGCCCTGGTTGCAATTCTCTTCACGCTTGTCATCCGTAAGATGATCGTCAGCATGACCTTTCAGGGGGCTTTTTCGCTTTTCGGGGGAATCGGAGTGGCTGCCGCGCCAGGTCCATTTATCTTAAGAGCCAAGGGCAAGCAATGGCGATCGCAGTCCAAATGGGGTACTTCTTAGGTGGATATCTCCTTCTCATGCTTAACACCATTGACACCGTTCACAACAGAGCCATTTGTACCTCTTTTTCGTTTGACACTTTCCGGGTCCAAAATAAGCTTTGGGTTCTGCATTTCATGGAACTCCTCGTCCATTTCCCGTAATTTTTGCATACATTTTTCTTCATATATCACACATTCATCGGAAAAGATGTTCTGCCATTGCGTATGTTTGTAGCATTTGCGTTTTTCCACCATGCAGACGTTATCGCCCAACACACGGCAATCCTTGTCCAACAAGCTGTAGTTGAGTCCACATATCTCCTTCTTCTTGACATTCTGTTCCTGTGCTAGCTGCTCACCAATCGATTTAGCTCGATCTTTGGCCTGCCGTATAAGTTCTTTTCTATTTGACCACATTTCCGCTTCACTTTTAACTTGATTTCTGTCGCGCTCAATAGAATCCACCACTTCTGGAGATAGTTCCACCTTGTACACATAGCCAACCCCAGCCTGCTTGAAAGAGTCTTTATCATTACGTTCTTCCAATAGATCGGCAAGATCGACCTTTGAAAACCCTGCAAGCCGAGACGTAATGAGTTTCATAAAGTCGATTCCATGTTGCCGACTGCAGTATTTGGTGGGTTCCTGTACTATGGCCCTACAACCAGGCAACCGACAACACCTTTTCCAAAGCGTTTTATGGTCTTTACAGTTTGGACATGCGTATCTAACGATTCCTTTAGCCGATTGTTCAGTCAGATTTACACAATCGCCATGGAACCAATCATCACAGAAGTCACATGCTATCATCCACCGCCCATTATCCGGCATCCTGCATACACAATAAACCTCCTCTCCTCCTTCATTCTCCTTCTCTATAGAAATAGCCTTAGGACGTGGAGTACTGGACTTCTTCCTGGTCTCGTCCAGAACCGCCATATTCTTAACCGTCTGCATGTGCTGAGTGTAACGTCAAAGATCTCCGCTTCTTAACATCTTTGCCTGAAATCCATGCCTGAACTACAAGAAGTTGCGCCAGAGCCTTTGCCGGAAGAGGAGTTCGAACCAATTAAACCGCCGAGGAAACAGTTAGGGTTCTTTCGGTGGGTCAAGGGCATTCAACGGTATTCGTCGTACTCATTCACTGCATTCTTGACATTGCATGCCTCGTCGGTGATGTTGGCTCCGGCTCTTGTTTCCACCACAGCAGGAGATTCGGCTATTCAGATTACACAGGCAGTATACCAGGCTCCAGGTGTAGAGCAAATAATGGTGTTCGGCTCACTTGCAACTCACATTATCGCAGGCGTGACGTTGCGATTACACAGAATGTATCTGGATCGCAAGTACTATGAACGCATCAACTTCCAACTGTCGCCAGTCGCGGTTAGCGGATACTTGATCACACCTATTGCAATCGCTCATATCTTACTGTCACGGATAGGACCACAGAAACTGCTGGGTGATAGCTCACTGGTATCGCTCAATTATATTGGATATGGAATGCACAAGCACCCAGTAGCATCGTTGGCGCTCGTGCCGTTCGTCTTTCTCACTCTACACCACTCCATATGGGGATGGAAGAAATGGCTCGATCTCTACGGGAAAAGGTACACTAAGAAAACCTACGTATTGTTCTTCTCTCTCGTGGTCTCTGGCTGGGTCAGCCTCTATAAGATCTGGCGCCTCCCCGTCGGATCGGGCTGGATCGCAAAACAGTACTCCAAAGCATACTCAATCCTATTTACAACTGCATGAAACTGTTCTCTATATAATTAAATATGTACTCAAGGCTTGGTGCGTCTCTGCAGCTCGATCACACTCTCAATCTTGGACAGTGCCAGCTCAAGCAGCTCCTTGCGCTGCTGTAGCTCAATATGCTTCTTGACTTTGGGGTCCTGCTTTGCAAAAAGCTCGACCTGCTGCTCCGACAGGTTCTTGCCCAACCGCATATCCAACTCCCTGGGAAAATTGTAGTAGAAGTCGCTCAGCAACTCCACATTCAAAAATAACACCGCTGTTTGGGTGAGCTTATCAGCAACAACGTCAAGGAACACCTCGGGACAATAGTACTTGTTCAGCTTGCTCTTACACTGCCTGGATTTGACCGCCAACATTCTCATCCGCAGAATATCGCTCCGGTCACGTAGAAACATCGCCTCCCGGGCCCTGTTGAGGAGAGCCTGCGAAAATCCAAACCCCTCTACTGTTGCCGTACCGTTCCGCGACTGTTCGACGTACTTTATCACCTGATCGAGCTTCTTGCTTCCGACAGCACGCTTGATACCATTGAAGCCATCATCACACTGACGACGCTCCTCTTTCAGCAGATTATAGGCATGATCCCGTGAACTGACCCACTCACGGTCCTCGACCTCGACTTCATACTTATAGGGCTTGATACAGTTCTCAACCTGGTCCGAGGTAGAGTAGAATCGCATATTAAGAATTTCCTGCGTCGCTTCTTGGATAGCGTTCACGGCAAAGGGATGATTCTTAAAGTTGGTTGCAGCCACCAGATTCTCCATCTCGGCAGTCAACTTGTCAATTACCAGAGAAGTCGACAGGCGACCAACTCCAAGTTTGGTTAGACTGGATGTGGAAGCATCCAGCTTGCGATGCCAATATATGTCGTCCATCGCCGAAGTCGGCAACTCTGAGAGAAGTGGCTCCTTAGCCACAGTGCTCTCATCCTTGATATCACCCGGCTTGTTCCAGTATCGTTGCGCCAGCAGATCAAGTACTCTCTGGTCTAGCTCACTCTTCAGGATTTTGCGCACCTGCTCTCGCCCCAGATGGCCGCTCATGTCCTTGAATGCAAGCTTAAAACTATCGACCGAGCTTGCAAGATACGACTGTGGTGTAAGCACTCGGTCATTATACTCGACCTTGAACTGGTATGCGGTTTCTTCCAGCTCTTGATGGATAGCCTCAGACGTGGGCTGGAGGCTCCGGGCCATTGTAGACTCTAGGACGTTCATAAGCTTTGACCGCAGCGTACGCGTACCCACGGTACAGTCTTGATATGCGGCATTTTGAGAGAAAAAGCTGTCTTCGTTTTGAGAAACCAGTTCAGTCAAATTGCTACCATGACCGCGTCGCACAAACAACCCACCGGCTGAGTGTTGAGGAGCTCGAGTGATAACACCCACATAGCCCATTTTGAGGGGATATGCAGTATTATTGAGCACGTCCGCACCGCGAGGACCATCAACGAGGTCCATCTTGGTGATAACTCCAATCGTGCGTTCTCCACGAGGATCGACTCGTCGACTTGCACGCAGAGCACTAGAGTTTGCCAGGTCCACATCTGCAGATGAAATAGCCAGGATGACGTTCGGGGCCTGGATATATTTCTCGCAGAGTTGATTAATTTTTTGTTTGAGGGAACCCGGCTGATCGGATGCAGCTACCTGGATGTAGCCTGGCAAATCAATCATTGTCAGATCAGGGACATTAGGCGAATAAATATTAAGTTGGATCGGATCGTCTGACACGGCCTCCGTATCAGGTACGCTAAGATTGAGATCTGATAGAGTACGCTGCACCTGTACAAAGTCTGTAAGCTTCCCGAGACCCAATGCCGGGAACTCTGCATATTCGGCGGCACTTTCAGGAGTGTTTATGAGTGTAAGTTCGATTGGCCGTCTAGTGACCATATTGGAACCCTTGGGTAAGAACTCATGACCAACTATTGCTTCCAGTACAGATGATTTTCCAGAGCTTTGAGATCCGATAACCACAATGGAAGGAAGTTGCAACGTATCACTTTGATCGATCTGCTGCAGAATGCTTCTGATTTCAATCATCTTCTTGGTCAACACCATGATCTGGTCTCCCGATCCTTGAGTATCTCGATTTTCCGGTAGCTCACTACTAGCTGCTGCCACTGCAACAGCACCCACTAACACGTCACCGCCGCCACCCCCGTCACCCCCGCCATTATCCTTATCATCCTTGCCTCCTTTACCTTTAAATATGTCGGGTAATCGAAATTCAGGAGCTTCCAGATCACCAAAAAAATCACGTGTACTATCCCATGTAGATTGCGCCCATTCTGTCGCTTGATTAAACCGGTCTTGAGTATAATTCGAAACCTCCTGGACCTTATAATTCACGTATGCAGCCCCTCCAACAACAGCACTACCAATCGCAGCAGGTACACGTACAACCTTGGCCATCAACTTTGGAATACTATAAATTGAGAACCTTCGAACGCCACGAACAGCCATAACCTTTGTAGAATTATATCGAAACCCCTGTAAAGGAGAATGCGATTGTAATAACGGCACTCGGGCCCTACTGGAAAGATCCCTAATAAGTCTAGGACCCAACCGGCGACATCTTCTAACTGTTATCATCATCTTATAACTTCCATATCCCGATTGTAGAGCTCTTAATTATGATGTTTGTTTTCTCTATCCAACTTTTTCTTTGCGGAGTTGGATTTGGGACAAAATCATTTATTTTATACTACTTAGGGGAATTAGGCCCACTAATATGGGCCACTATAAGTACTTATTCAAAGCATCAAAAACCACTCGGTGAAGGGCTTCATCATCCGTAACAGACTCTTCCGTAATAAGCTCTTCAAGATCGGGCACTTAATTTCATGTTTTGTTCCGTATATTTATGGGCGGACTCATGTATGGATTTTACATTGAAGAAGGTGTCTATCAGATAGTTCAAGCAGATTGGGTACTGAAATCTCCGCCACAGTAAAAGTTTCAGTAGCAAGTATAGTGGGAGACCATACATTTTGCCTAACAAATTCCAGTAGCTCAGCTCACCTCACAAATCCTGCTACCGGTCTCCTCCCAACCTTCGTACTGCACGTTCCGACGCGTGCACCAGCGCGTAAATGAGATTGCGACTGAGCGTGGATAGAGATAAAATACGGCTCTCCAGATCATGTCAACGACGCCTCCCACGAGGCGTCGTATCCTCAGTAACAAGGAGCTTATGAAATGCGCGCGGCCTCTTAATATGGTCAAGTGTTTGCGCCTCCAAGGCCGTGTTCCTTTGGAAGTTTTGAAATCATTGGAATCAACACAGTATTTTTCATGTGCCTTTTGCTCTATTGTTTTACGAAGAGACATTCCTGCAGATAGTGAAGATGGAGAGGCTTCTGAAAGTCGGGAACAGCTCGATAGCAATTTGTATAAGCACCTACAAACTCATATTAGAGAGGATGAGGAGATGACTAGTATACTCAGGGCCGTGAACGCGTTCCATGCTGAATCTCGCCCGAGTAAGATCGCTGAAACCAGATTCCTCCATATCTCGGACATGGTGCAAAACAGTCGATCAGTGAGGTCGGTGCTGAATGCTAAATGTTTGACTGAATCCTTGACCGGTGTTAGGGTCCTATTTCGAAGCGAACGTGACGTGAAGTTGCACTTGACATATTTGCACGAATCGCTGGTTCAAGATTTGCGCGACCAGCTTAAAGAGGCAACATCTGTATCAATTGGTATGGACAGCTGGAGCTCGCGCCGTAAGTCAATCTCGTACTGCGGTTTTGCTGTCCATTGGATTGACAAGAACTTCGTGCGTCACTCCCAAATAGTTGGATTTGAGCATGAAAAGCGGATCGAAGTAGGCGAAATTGAGCATCGCGGACAAACGGCAATCGGCCTGTGCGAACTTACCTGGAATGTCATGCAATGTACTGGAGTGCAAGATAAACTCTCTTTCATTGTTGGAGATAATGCTGTTACCAACCTTACAGTGTCTTACCATTTGTATGATAAGTGTAAACACACATACAAAGGCCCAAAGACGGAGGATCCAGATGTCTACCGGGGGATGCCGTTTTCGGGGGTGTCGAGCTTTGCTAGATGCCTATCCCATATTATACATTTGGAATGTAAGGGAATCATTGAAATCGTCAAGAATGTTAGCTGCATTTCTTGTGAAACTCCAAGCGGTAGGACGAAAGACATGGACTGTCTCACAGCACTGAGGAATATAGCTCAGGTCACGCGAAATAGCGCCCTAGAGCGTGAATACTGGGAGGAGTGCTTCGATAGTACCGCTCCCTTTATGCCCCAAGAAGTAGCTACTCGTTGGGGAGCATTCTATGAGTTTTTGGTATACGCGGTGACCTACAAAGAGCAAATCGTAAGCTACTTCCATTCAAGGGGTAAACCAGCAATTCCTGAATACTATTGGGTGTTCCTGGAATTTGTTCTAATACCGATTTTCAAACCTCTTAGAGCTCATACCAAGATCGCAATGATGGAATCGTCCTTAGGCAGTCGAAACTTGGTTTATCTGAAGCGTATGTTGGTCGAACAAAGCCACACGGCCACAAGACTTTTGTTTGAGCATGCCAGATCAGTTGAAACGCATGAAGGCGGACTCTTGAGCCCCGAAAATCAATTATGGGATAACTTCTTATCGGAATATGTTAGTAAGCAAGGGGCCAAGTTGCTTCCATACTTCAATTGGATCAAAAAGCAGCCCCTTGAGAAACTGAAGTTTTTTATTGTTCCCTTTAATGTTTGGTTATATCGTGAAAGCATTGAGGATTTGCAGGAAGCCCTTGGTTGGGGAAGTTTTGCAGAGTTTACGAGAGACGTTTCGTGCCAGCTGAAGGATTATTTTTCAGGCCGACGATCTAATGAAGAGATATCAGAAGCCTTTACGCCACCTTCATATGACAATTACGATATTGAAGGACTCGATGCAGAAGTAGCTCTTTCCTATTCGTCGCCAGTTCGCGGCCAGGACACCTGCGCACCGTGGACACACACAGGCAGTCTACACTTGTCTCATACTATTGAAAACGAGCTTGAACGCTATACTAAGTACTGCTTCGAATATGAGAGAGTCGATTATCGATCGGGGGTCAACGCAATTGAACTCGAATCAACAATTTCATCTCAGACCTTCACATTTTGGAAAGAGAATGCTGCGCGACTACCGATGCTTGCAAGCGTTGCAAGTTCTATTCTTGCAATCCCATGCAGTAATTCGTATGTCGAATCTTTGTTCAGCTCAGCTCGTACAGTACAGAGTCACAACCAAGCGAAAATGAAGCCTGAGCGGTTCCAGACTTTGGCATTTTGTAAAGATGCTCTCAAAGCTATCATTGAGCTTGACAACATCGAAGCAGGAACCTCACAAGGCAGAACAGGTTTGACGCATAGCAGTCCGGGGCTGGGGCCGAATATGAAGCGTGTACAGGATATTTACGTGGCAAAGGTTTTATCTGGTTCTTCGACACCAACTGCCAAACCTGAACCTGAAATCGAACCTGAACCTGAACCTTGTGATTGCGATGACGAAGAACCTGAAATTTACCCTTACCATCTCAGTGAGGTCACCTTAGAATTGCCTGATGAGGAGGTTGGATCCGGCGAAGAGGAAGATGTAGAAGAGAGCTACTCTCCGGAGCCCACGTACAACCCTTTCGTTAATCATCTCACCTCATTCCGCCCGGAGAAGCATGTGGTCGGTATAAGCAATTATCATGCCAATGATATTCCAAAGATTCGTTCTTTAGGTTACAACGATTTGTTGCAGAAGAAAGATGCTGAGAACTAAAAGTGCCTTCTGGCCTAACACTACGCTAACCCCCTACTAAGCTATAATGCTCTAGCTTATAAGAAATTCTTATTTCCATGAGAATATTTCTTCTCTAAACCTTATAAAGTCTACGAGTTTTGATTTAACGGTAGGTGAAATTTGTCATTATATGAATTTTATTGAATATGAATTTTGAATATTTCAGTAGCATGTTTCAGTAGCTATAAAATATCACCATCTACCGCTGCCAAACAGCTTGAACTCTATGTCTATGCCCAAGCCGCATCAGTTTGAAATAAATAAATCCAAAGCAAATAAATTCACCTATTATCAATTGCCCAAGCTTTGTCTTACTATTACTATCAGATGGAGCTAAAACATTGGCTGTAGCGGACTCCCGGAGGGCATAACTGGCTGAAGCATTTCAATTGAACTATCCCATAAACGCCTAGCCAGATCCATATTATGAGCCTCCTTGTTCTGCATACCCGTCTGAATGGTGTTGTCGAAATAGAATTCGCCCTTTTTCACATCTGGTGAAACAGCACAATATACGGAGGAGCAAGCACCCTCGTCGAGATTTCTGATCTTAGATAGTCTCATGAATTCAGACGGACGCAGCAGAGATCCAAACATGGCTCTAGAGCTCATCGTGCATACCATTAAAGCTATAGACGAAAAATCTGAGTGCCTTGCCAATTCAGACTTGACGGTACCAGGGTGGACGACACTACAGATGACGTCTGCTCCCACCTCGTCAAAGCGCCGCTGAAGCTCCCTAGTGTGCAAGATATTTGCCAGTTTCGAAACTCCGTAGGCATTCCATGGGTTGTACGACTTTTGCGCCTTCAGATTGTCAAAGGGGATACCTCCTGAAACTGGAAAGATAGCGTTTCCATTGGACGAAACATTAACTACTCGCGAAGTATTAGCCCTGAGCTTATCAATGAGCAGGTAGGTGAGCAAGAAGTGTCCAAGGTAGTTAACCCCAAATTGCATCTCAAACCCGTCCTTAGTGTATGCTAGTGGACAACCCATTACCCCGGCATTGTTTACGAGAATATTCAAAGAACATCCTATTTCTTTGAATTTGTCCACAAATTCTACAACGGACTTCACGCTGTCCAGCTCCAATTGCATAGGAACTAAGTCAGCGGCGGGAACAACTGCTTTAATCTTTTCCACCGTGCTGTTCGCTTTATCCATCGATCTACATGGTATGATAACCTTCGCGCCATGGGATGCGAGAACCAGGCATGTTTGGTATCCTATACCAGAGTTGGCGCCACTTACCGCTGTTAGCTCCAGAATTAGTACTCCGTAACAAGCACATACGTGACAATGGCAACTTTGCCCTTGATTTCATCGGCAAGCTCAGCCGCAATCTCACTTGCAGTGGAAGTTGTAGTAACTGTCATGGTAATCCTGAAAACTAAGAATCTGACTATGTAAACTCACGAGCAGAATGGTGAAAGATATAGGACGATTCGTTTAGTCGTTTATAATGTGTGCTCGAGCCGTGATTAATAGTCGCTCATCGCGAGGAGCAGCTGTTAATTCCGAGCAGCCGCTCCCTGCTCGGCATTAAACACCGCCTCTTTTCCTGATCGTCCATTGTGCAGCGCTCCGAGCTTTACGTCGGAGCAGAGTAAAAAATCAGCCTCATTATCCGTAAAATATCTTATTTGAGAATGTATATTGTATATTGTATATTGTATATTGTATAGAATTATAGTTTGGAAAGATTCTCGCACCCAACATCTGCATTGTTTTCGCTTTTCTATAGCGCATTAAAGTAGCTGAGGTAACCCGTAAGCCGCAGAATTTCAACGCATAATAATTTTGCAGCGTCGGAAATAATACAAAAAAATAGCGAATTCACTTGGTATTGAATATATTTTCAAGCCAGGATTTCATTCCATTACTTCTAAAATATCCTAGCGTTATTAGTAATTATACACATCATCGACCGGCTCTTCGCGCTTCGCAACTGGGTTTCGCAGACCGAGATGCCGAAAGACGAAGACTTTGATTTTAGTAATTATACACATCACCGACCGGCTCTTCACGCTTCGCAACTGGACTTCGCAGACCGAGATGCCGAAAGACGAATACTTTAATTTTTTTCTTAGTAATTGCAAACTCTAAGTATCTCATAGACTATCATTTATTTCGAGATACCTGTTTATAATGGTCTAGCTGTTCAATTTTCTGGAAGCATTTGATTTGGTCGGACGAGATGACCAGGAGCGCAGTGCCAGATGCAATGGGAAATGTCAGTTTGTGGCTCACTAGAGTAAGACAGAAAATGTCCAGATTTGGCTACGCTATTTTTGCATGCTCTCAAATGCTTGATATAATCAGTGTTTCTGGTGTTGTGGCGAGTCTGGCTGACATACAGCGACATTTTGATGTTAGCTTTGACCAAGCCAGCTGGGTCCTTTCAGCATATGCCATTACATTTGGTGGGTTTATTCTTCTCTCAGGACGGCTTGGGGATATTCTGGGCCATGATAAAATCTTTTCATATGGCCTTTTCTTTTTTGCCGTCTCTTCTGCTGTATGTTGTGCTGTAAACAGCATTATAGTGGTGTCTGTATTTCGTGCATTTCAAGGAATTGCAGCCGCTTCAATCATGCCTTCTAGTTATGCTATAGTGGCGAATATGTATACAGGCCGAAGATTATTTCTGGCGCTCGGCGGATTAGCAGCTTGCCAAACATTTGCCTATGGCATCGGCTTAATTATTGGCGGGGCTTTTGCAGAGTCGGACAGCGGTTACAAGGGCCTCTTTTATCTTCTCTTAGGAGTATCCGCAATATCCAGTCTTTTAGCCGTGTTCTGCGTAAAGCCAGTACAAATAGTCACTGGGGAGACTTTGCGTGATGTTGACGTTACTGGATGTGTGCTGTTGGTAGGCGGCACTGTACTAGTCATTGTGGGTCTTACCGAAGGTGGTCAAAGCTGGCACTCGCCAAAGGCATATGTAACAGTAATTGTTGGTATTCTGGTACTATTTTCATTCGCACTTTGGGAGTACTTCGTCAATTCCCGTAGCTTTACTAAGACATCAGCTTTGATACCGAGGAAAATGTGGCACTTGAAAAATCTTTGGCCAATTGCAGCCAGTGCTGGGCTTCTTTATGGAGGATTTTTTTCGTTCATCTTAAACATTGTTCAGTACTTTCAGAGGGTTCAGGGCGACTCCCCGGTCATTGCTGGGGTCAAGTGTCTTCCTTTTATTATCACGAACCTGGTGAGTTTGGTGGCGCTTAATCTCATGAAGAAGCACTCAGACAAGTGGGCTTGCTCGGCTGGACTCTTAATTGGCGTGGTTGGTCTAATAGTCATCTCACGAATTCAGCCGGATTCATCTTACTGGAAGTTTGCATTCCCAGGTATGATTGTGTTTTCAGTTGGAACTCTGACTTACTTTGTGCACTATCTGAACACAGTGGTGTTAGCGACGCCGCCCGAAATGCAAGGGCTCGCGTCTGGTATTTGCCAGAGCGTGGCACAGGTTGGTGGAGCAGTAGCATTTGCTGCCAGCGCCTCAATTATAGGCAATGCAGATACAGCAGCCCGCAACGTGCTGAATACACGGTACCATGATAACTTTTATATGGCTCTTTCATTCTACGCAGCTGCATTTCTAATTGTTCTCATTTTTGTTCACGACGTTGAGGTTCCAAAGGTTGGGCCAAACGATGATCCTGAAGCTCAAACTATTGAGGAAAACCAACTAAATTCACATCCATAAAGAAATGAAAAGCTTTGCTTTGCACCTCTAAATTCATAGACTTTTTATATAGATTACTTTAGAAATTATGATTCATGATTGTACGTACAGAGACCTTCGCCAACTTACAATCCGGCAAAATTCGGCTTCTCATCATTGTAGCTATTTATCCTGATTATGGAAATAATAATCTTAAAGCAGTTAACTCCGAGTTAGAATTCGGACTCAGTGGAATGATGTACTCGGCCTTTCGGTAGTCGGCATTCGGTGGGCGAACATCGCCGCACCATCTTACTGCAGGCAGTAGCCGCGTAACAGTTTCGAGTGATGACCGCCCCGGGTAGGGTTTCAGACTTATACCGAAGGCATTTGTAATAAGCATTTGTAAGGGGCGAGCTTTGTAAAGGAAAATTGCAAAGCAACTCGCGAATATAAATACTGATGCGTGAGGGCTGATACACAATTACCATCGAAACATCTCAATTGACGTGCATTAAAGAGTAAAACAATAGAAATGACTGGAAGATACCTTGTAACTGGTGCCAATGGCTTTATGGCTAGCTGGATTGTCCACATCTTACTGGAGCGTGGCGATTCTGTTGTCGGGACCGTCAGAAGCCTTGAGAAGGCCAAGTCTCTGATTGAGAAATATCAAGACGCCTACAAATCTGGCCAGCTAAGCTTCGTGACTGCTGATTTGGCTGCCAAGGATCCCTTCACTGAGATCCTGAAAAAGGACCAGGCGCTGACTGCGGTTATCCACACTGCACAGCCGATGCCTACATTTGAGAAGGACTTTGTAGCCAACATAGTGAAGCCGGTCCTGGATTCCGTGAACAATCTGCTTGAGGCAGTCGAGAAGCATGCTCCTCAAGTAAAGAGATTAGTGTTTACGTCCTCGTCCGTAAGCATGTACGATCTGTTGGCACCAGACTTTGATGTCTTGTATACGGAAAAAACTTGGCTCGGCATGACCCTAGATGAAGCAGAGAAGAGTCCACTTCATGGTTACACTGTGGCTAAGAAGTATGCTGAGAAAGCAATCTTCGAGTACCATGAGAACCACAAATCGCACTTTATTTCTAAGGTTGTTCTTCCTCCATTCATTTTCGGTCCTCATGAGCAGGGATTGAAAACAGCCGAAGATATTCCATTTAGCGACGGTTTCATGTACGCACTCTGGAATGGAAATGATTTCACCGCCATGGGCCCGGGAGGTTGGTTTACCGACGTCAGAGATGTTGCACTCGCCCATGTCCAGGCCGCCGACCCCAAACTGACCCCCGACACTGTAGCCCGCTATGCGCCTGTCAAGGAGAAGTTCAGCTTTATCCAGGCCAGTCATATACTCAGGAAGCACTTTGGAGACAAATTCCCTAAGATCTACGACAATCGTGAGACCAATGAACTTGTTTCTGAATCATCGCCTAACTACGATTTTGCAAACACTTTCAAAGATATCAAATTTGAGACGCCGGGATATGCGTTCGAGAAGTCCATCGTGGACCTTGGAAATCAATTCTCTAGTCTCAAATAACCTCTCAAACAGTTTAGTCACTTTAATGAGGCTTTAGTTAATAGAAATTTGATTTGTTTATCATTTTTGGCCGTTCTGCGGGTTGATTCTCTAGTGGGACTTAATTGCAATTATTGCATGCCGTTCCAAAAGCCATTTTCTTTGGGAGCGAGGACTCAGGACCTCCGACCACGATGCCCATATTCGCTTGACTTATACCAGGCTCCCAGTAGGTTACCCTGTTTTCAAATCGATTTACATCACCAAAAATGTCCAAGTTTTGACTTGACGATTGGAAAGGGTGTTTTCTATAATGTTTGGATTGGGATTACTTTATTACGGTAAGATGGAATAACAATTGGATTGGAAAAGTATTTTTTTAATTGGTTATAAAGTGACAGTATTGTTGTTGAATGCTGTTGCCATTCTTAATGAAGAACGATTTCTGGCTCGATGTAAGTTTTTTTGGGTATATACTTTCAAATCATAGACAGTTGATAATGGGATATATATAGTGGGATGGAGCGGCGATCAAGGGTTTGGAAATAATGATGAATCGGTTCAAAGTAAATTATTAGGATTAATAAAAGCCACTAGGACGGTTATGAGACGTATGTTGATTTATTTGTGTTTTTTCTTTTTGGTTAGATAAGGATCTAAAATTGTGGGTTATAATAAGCGTTTTTGATAGCCTTCAACATCATAATAATAGTCTATGAATTGGTATTAGGATGATAATAAATATATATATTTTTAAAACTCCTTTTTCTCAAGAGGATTATATCGTAAAAACTTTTCGATCAAATCAACATGAGTAAGAATCATTCTTCGACAACAATATCGTTTAAGCTTGAGTTTATCAAGTGCATCTCCTTCTGTCATATTCTCATCTTGTAAATATGATAAATAAGTATCCCATTTATCACCAATGACCTATATCATTAGATTCCTAATACATCCAAATATTTCAAACACAACATTTACCTTGCCACAGGAGAAACATCGTACAGGGATAATCATTTCTGTGATGATGATGAAGAGAAATATATTTTTTTTCTTCTGTTTGAAAGGAAAACTCCCAACTTTCCACCACATAAAAAAAATATTTCAACAGTTTTGGATCCAAAGCTTAAATTTTATTAGCATGGACGACAAGAAGCGAAGAGGTTTCGGGTACTCAAGCAATTTGTCATGGAAGGCCACCTCGACGGTGGGTGGCAAGTTCCCTTCAATCAAACCGGTATTTAGTGGCAATCATTTCATGGTTTTGACATCGTTGGACCTGAAAATCTACTTATTGTCCACTAAACAATGCATAAGAAGCATTCCTGTCGATTCCACCGATGTTACCGATATGTATCTGGCGGGAAATGACCTTATATGGCTGGCCCGACGGTCAGGCAAATGCGATATTATCAACTGGTCCGATAAAAGCATTAAAACTGTGGATCTGAAGACGGCAGTGTTGAAATTCATATCCATGACCGCCAATACTAATAAAAAAATAATTCTCTCAGAATCCAAAAATATCACCGCCATAATGGAGCTGAATGAAAAAGGTCAAGATACTATGCTTTGTGGCTGCAAAAATGCTAAACTATTCACCCTATCGCATAATAGACAATACTTTGCCTACTATTTATCAAAAAAAAATGAAATCAAAATTGGTCAAATAGGCCACGACAAACAGGCAACTATAAAGAGAATTCGACCCGTGTCTGCTTTGGCCGTCTCGGATGAGGGAATTCTGGCCGTGGGATCTGTCACAGGCGTTATCGATATGTACTACAACTGCTTCGATGATGAGCCATCGATCCGAGCTTTGAAATGGCATGTGGACCCAGTAGGGGCCCTGGCATTTTCCCAAGATGGAAACTATCTTCTCTCAGGGGGCCAGGAAAGAGTACTTGTGTTTTGGCAGCTAGAAACAGATAATACCCAGTTTTTGCCTCGATTGGACGGCGATATCGTGGATATAACCGTGGACGGCGAACTCTACGCACTGACGCTCAAGGGTGACCAAGTCCTGGTACTGTCTGCTATCGATCTTCTGAGTAGATTGCAGGTGTCAGGTGTGAAGGCTGAATATGTGAAAGTTCCTGCCGACCCAGAAAAGGAAAAACGGAGACGCAGACGGAACGACAATGACACTGTTGGAGATTACACTGCACCATGCTATATCAATCCTAAAACAAAAAACGCCTACTTCCCCACCAAACAATCCCAGATTCAAATATACGACGTCGTGAAAGATGAACAATCAGCAGTGTTTTCAGTTGCGTCCACTATCCAAACCGGTAAAGTTGGCACAGAAGCATTGATCGAAGATCCCTCCATATCACACATCTGTTTTACTAATGATGGCCAATGGATGGCCACAGTTGATGAAACCCCTACTCCAAGCATAGACAACCTAATTTCCAAGGATGACCGAACCGTCAACCTCAAGTTCTGGTCTTACAATAACAAGCAAAATAAATGGGAGCTGGCCACCAGAATTTCGGCCCCTCACGGCGCTAACAAAAGCATTGGTGACATCATCGCCGCAGACAGTTCGTTTCGTTCCGGCCACGCGTTTGTGACTGTGGCACTGGATGGAGGAGTACGACTATGGAGACCCTCCAGCCCGTCGTCGGGGTGGAGTGTTCGAAAAATCCTCGCTGCACGGGGGATGACTGCATCATCTGTTTCTATTGCGTGGTCAAAGGACTCGAGTGCTCTGATTCTGGCATTTGAATCGTCGATTTATGTGATTGACGCTCTAAAATTCCAGGTTTACACGACTCTGCCGAATATGATTGACTCTCGCGTTCGGACCGTACAGCTTATTGGTACCAGTCTCGTTGTACTGTCCAAATCGAGACTGGTGGTGTGGAATTTGCTGCAAAACAGGCAGATGTGGGCTATTGAAGTCCAATCTCCAAGTCATGGAAAGCGGTTACTGGCAGTCGATCATGCGAACGCACGATTTGCACTGGCAATGAACTATTTCACAAGGGATTATAGAGCGGTGTGCAAACTGTTAATATTCACACTGGATTCGCCATTGCCTGTACATATCGAGTCACATGGTTGTGCCGTCAGTTCCGTTAACCTGATTCCAGGGACTGCCAATTTCGCCGTTCTTGACACTCGAGGTAGAATAACAACGCTTACACAGGGTATTCTCACTAAACCCACCACAGTATCCGCAGGTGAAGATGAGGATGCTCTAAATCCCGACATTGAAGAATCTTTTGAAGGAAGAGTCAGCGCCCTGTACCGAGCCAAAATGACGGTGAACGTGCCTCAACGACCCGATCTAACTGGCAATGGCCGCTTAGACAAGGTCCTTAACATTCACTCATTCGATGATGCATTCGAGGATGCTGAGGTCACATCCATGGATGCTCTGTTCGATAAAGTTCTGGGCGTAATCAGCTCATAATTAGTCCCCGCCGCACATAGTTCTTTTAGACTCGGAGCATTTCGTTTGCTCCAAATAACATTTAACTCTCAGATTTTTGCCCGCCAATTCTCGCGTAGTTATTACAGGAATGCCAACCGAACATGGCAATGCTGTTATCGTGTCCTTGCTGGACACAGATCTTTACAAGCTAACTATGCAGGCTGCGGTGCTCGATCACTTCAAAGATGCCGAAGTGGAGTATGGGTTCACGAATCGGACCCCAACGAAACGTCTCAACGAAGAGGCTATTAGATGGTTAAGGGACCAGATCACTTATTTTGAAGATCTGCGATTCACTGGTGAGGAGATTGAGTTCTTGAGAGACGCTACTTCCTTGCCAGAGAGGTATCTTGAGTACCTAAAGACCTTTCGACTCACACCTTCCAAGCAGGTGCAAGTGACTCATGATAAGCAGAGTGGGGAATTTGACATTCTTATACATGGTGCATGGGTGGAGACAATCCTCTATGAGGTTCCTCTTCTTGCTCTTGTTTCGGAGGCCTACTTCAGATTTGTCGAGAGAGACTGGAACTATGATGGGCAGGTGGGCCTAGCTTCAACCAAGACGGAACAGTTGCTCGCCAATGGATGTTCGTTCTCAGAGTTTGGTACCAGAAGGCGGCGTTCCTTAGAGGCACAGAAACTTGTTTTGGAAGGCATTGTGAAAGGGGCCAAGAAGCACGACTCGGTGAACTGGAGAACCCTAATAAGCACATCGAACACATACCTTGGTTTCCAGATGGGACTACGTGTCACAGGTACCGTTGCACATGAATGGATGATGGGAATTGCGGCCTATACGCAGGATTATCGGGATGCTAATCGCTTGTCTATGGAGTTGTGGATCAAGACCATGGGCCAGAAAAATGCCGGGTTTGCTCTCACCGACACTTTCGGAACGGACAATTTTCTCAAGTGCTTCATTCCACCTTATAGTGATGCCTATGCTGGAGTACGGCAAGATTCGGGAGACCCGGCTCTGTATACGCTAAATATAGCTAAGCATTACTCCAAGCTCGGCTATCCGCCCAATTCCAAATCTATCGTATACAGCGACAGTTTGAATGTTGAGAAATGTCTGGAGTACAAGCAAACGGCGGCAAAAGCAGGCCTCAAGTCATTCTTTGGTGTCGGAACTTTTTTCACAAATGACTTTGTGTGTCTAACTGACGGTTCTAAGAGTGAGCCACTCAATATAGTCATTAAGATCTCGAGAGTAAATGGTAATCCGGCGGTCAAGCTGAGTGACAATATGGGAAAGAATACCGGCGATTTTGAAACAGTCGGCAGAGTTAAGCGAGAACTGGGCTATGTTGAGCGGGACTGGCAGGAAGGCGATGAGTCGCATCGCTGGAAATAGGCCAGTATGCTATGTGTGTGATCAGTATCAGTGGACTGACTATGAAATATAGTCCAAAATCGCGTTCTCCAGTATATGTCTTCAATGAAATATTATCTGGATCAAACCTTCGCAAGCGAAAGTAGCGCTCAGGTTTTAACAATAGACTGTCTGTAAAACTGGTTGTAATTATAACGAAAGCAGATGCAGACTTCGTTCCTTTTTCTATCGTTCACGTCGGAACACTTACAGAGACCGGAAACGCCTGCTTAGCATTGGTCCAATGGTTACAGGCATGCATCTAGCTCCGAGGGACTGCTGGAGTGTTCATCTTAGAAAATTTCACGAACATTGCCTTCCTCCGTAGTGGTCATCCTTGATCTAAGGTCATTGATCAGAATGCTATGCCATTATCAGTCTTCCGTCGATTTCCTGATAATGTCTCATGTGATCTGGAAGAGCGAGTCCTTCCATGAAAATCTTCGAGATTCTTGCCATGTCGGGCAGTTCCAGCTCGTTTTCTCTAAATAATGCAGCCTCTATCATACCCTTCTAGACATGTATTTTGCCATATGATGGCCCATATCTGACTTGAGTTTGCTGCGTTCTCTCCTGTAACTGCCCACTTTCTTTTTGATGTCTGTCTTCCCTAGTTGACCTTTGAGGCCATAAAGTTCTAGCGAAATACTTGTCGTCCTATTTCAACGATTTTAGACATTTTGACGACGTCTGTTTGGTCCTTGATATGAATGTCCTATTCTCGACAGAATCTGATGATGAATTCAGTGCTTCAGGTTTTCCAATTTCCAGATCAGATAGCATTGTGAATCTTGGAAACAAGGTAACCTGTATCACCCTGTAATAGAGCAGGCCATATACATTAAGCATGGCTATCATGTTTTGCGAGAATATGAACTGAGATTTACGTTTTTGCATGGCTAATAAATTGCTTTCCGTTTAGTTCACCGCAGCTGAAAATCCAACTTTTCCCTGCTCTGGCGTCCTAGGCTATAGGCAAAGCACTCTTATACCATTTTATATGCGAGTTGTAACCTATTTGGCCATAAACTCCCGAATATAAACTGTAGTCCGTAAGGTTTGAATCTTTATATTTTCTTTTAACGCGCACCCAGCCGCTCTATTAAGCACCGCATTCATAAAATTCGTTACGAGAAGTTAATTTCAAGAGTTATCGACTAAGTTGTCATATTTTCAATTTTTTATAGTTATTAAAACTCAAATTTGAGATACTTCGATAATTAGAAGTCAGTCCTTAAATACTTTAAATTCGAGCAGTTGCTAGCAGTGGTATGCTCAACAATTGTCATTTAGCTTTATTAATGATTTGGTTCTACTGATAAGCAGTGGTTATTTTCAATAAAGCCTTTTAGGGGAGGCTTTCTGCATGTGCCATGTACATATAATGACATTGTACGATTTTTATTGTGACTCGGGTCTGTGGATCTCCAGCTCCTGGTGAAGAAGACATCAGTCCTTTTCTGATACTAAGACTCTTAGCGGTAGATCTGAATTGGTTTAGACTCTTGGCATAATATTAAACAATGTATGATACCTATCAATATTCTCTATCTTAGATACTATCTTTAATCTATTTACTAGCATATACTGCGCTAGAGCATATCGATATCTCTTTAACCAACATCTGGCATAAGGCCCTTGGAGTTTGTAGAGCCAAAACCACAAAGTCCACACACAGATCATATGATACTATGCTTACATGCTTAATAAATGACAAATTTACAAAGTCCATCGATTATCGATTGACCTGGAACGTTTACAATTTTTTGTTGAAGATAATTATATATTTAATAAAAACAGAATAACATTATTTCAAGTCAACTAGCTTTAATCTAAGCCGCCTAAACACCGGTGACAATTGAATATATTTGACAAAGAGGCATTAATAAATTGGTAAAGGCTTCGTTTAAATTCATTCAATGTGCAGGGAAAGCAGTATGAAAAGCGATATCCGCATTGGCGACGATCACCATCTCTCCCGTCCGAAAAAAAGTACGCAAGTCCGCCGCATGGCTCAACGTTTTTCTTAATCCATGGACCTGACACGTCAAAATTTACTTTTGGCACTTGATCAGGCCAGTAGAGATGATCAAAGTAGGCGGGATGCGCAGTCTAATTTAGATGGATGGCAAAAACAAGCGGGATTTCATTCCTTACTTCTTGTAAGTGGCCCAATTGTGATGATTCATGAAAGGAAGGGAGGTTCTGACACGCTATGGGTTTGCTTAGGACATATATTTGGATAATACGGTTCCAATGTCAATGCGATGGCTGGCTGTAATATCGTTTAAAAATTCAGTGGAATCGTCATGGAGACGTAATTATGCAGCGTAAGTGACATGAGGATCTAGCTGAAAAATATATAGGGGAAGAGGCGACTAAGGAAGGGAATATAGATCAATATCGGCGGAGGAAAAGAGTTCGATTCGGGCCAAATTGTTTAGTAATGTTGGCGAACCTAATAGACAACTGAATGCACAAATATCTACAGCTATAGGAATCATTGTTAGAAAGGATTACCCAAGAGATTGGCCGGATCTTTTTGATCAGATTGAGGCTATCATTACCAACTCACACCAAGATCTGACCACGTTATACAATGCATTATACATATTGAACCAAACTCTGAAAGTGCTAGGTTCTGTTAAATTCGGCCTCGGCAAGACCGGACTTCGAGAAAATGCAGAAAGACTGGTGTCAACGATTGGGAATTTGTATATGGCATTTGTCCAGGATTGGATGTCTGATTTTGATCTCGCCAAGATGGAAATCGGATATCTCGCACTAAAAGTAAACTGTCGTTTGATTACTACCGGCTTCGACAATCCATCAAGATCTCAAGATGCTTGTGCGTTTTTCGAGCGCGCTTATGAACATACCTCCTTGTTTATGGATGCTTATGACCAACGACCAATAGACCTGTTATCCAAACATATACGAAGATTGGGCAAGATGTTTCTTGGCCTTGTTGAAGACCATCCAGCACAGTTTGTGCTTATGCCTCGCTCAATAAATATCCTTCACCTATATCTCACCAAAATTGAGTCTAAGGCAATGCTTTTTCATGAAGAGGGGGCCCTGGACGATAATGACTGGGCAAAAATCATTATCCAAGGATTTTTAATAATAAGAAAAATGGCCAAGGTCTCCTCCTCTCATGCTCCGGCGCTAAAACGACGTACTGCCGAGGACCGTGCAGACGTCGAAAATGCCATGAAAATTCTTGCAAAGGATGTGTTCACAGACGAAATCCTTGCCCAGCTCACCAGTCTCATTCTTACCTGGTACTTGCGGCTCACTGCAGAGGATTTGGCCAATTGGAACAGCGACCCCGAAGACTTTGTTATCGAAGAATCGAGCGAAAGCTGGGAATTCCAGCTCCGACCCTGCGCAGCATCTCTGTTCTCGTTGCTATTGGTCACCTTCCGATCACAGCTCACCCCCCAAGTGCTATCATTTATAGAGCATAGCGCCCAGCAAGAGACTGCAAGTATCGAGGCAGTTCTGATAAAGGATTCTGCATTCTATGCTCTAGAGCTAGGCTCCAGTGTCTTTGTGGAAGATACTAAATTTGAGCAGCTTCTCGGTTCAATCGTACTGCCGAGCTGTCAAAATAGAATATTGAGACGCAGGTTGTGTCGCATTCTTTCTGAGTGGGTACCGCTAAAAAGTACTACAGAAACACGAGCGGAGGTGTTCAGGCTTGTTCTCAAGTTCCTTGACGACGCGGATCCGGAAAATGATCTCGTCGTGCAACTTTATGCTGTGGGGGCTCTGCGTTATACTATAGATAACTGGGAATTTAAGCCTGAGGAATTTGTGCCGTACATGGATGTTGCCTTTCAGAGAATGTTCGTTCTTATTAACCATAAAAGTAAGCTGATTGAAACCAAGCTGAAGCTACTTCAGGCTGTCTCAGTAATGATCGAACAACTGGGTAAGGTGACTCAGCCATATATTCAGTCAATTCTTAACATCCTTCCGCCGTTATGGGAGCAGTCTATGGAAGCGCAGCTTTTAAAAGGAACGGTGCTGCAGGTGTTGACTCATCTGGTCCAGGCTCTTGGTCCCGAGTCGCGAGTGTGCTTTGAGTTTGCAATCCCCGCCATTATGGTAGCCGCCGATCCTTCGAATGATATCCAAACATATATCTTTGAGGATGCTCTGCCGCTGTGGCGCGAGATCCTGCGTAACGCATCTTCCGCTCCAGAGGATAGCGCACAGGTTGCCATCCTCATTGAGCCATTGCTGAAATTGATTGAGACCTCGACGGAACACTTATCTGCCGAGTTGGACATCTTAATGGGCCACATGATTTTGAATCCCAAACTTGTTTCGGAAGCTGCATTTACATACCGATTGTTTGGCGTATTTGCGTCTTATATCCCACACATGATCGATTCGGCTTTGATAGACGTGCTTAAAGTACTTCATCTCACTGCCACTCTAGCTTCACTAGCCGATGTGAAAGGTGCACTAACTAGCTCGGGTATAGTTGCTGACCAACCACTCACCCTTCTGCAGTCAATTATGGATGCGCTTCTGTTTGAGCGTCGTGACAACATCAACTTAACATCAATCCAGATCCACTCGTTATTTTCTCGCTGGGCTTTCAGTGACCCGGTCATGTTCTGGAGTATGCTAAATGGCGCGGACGCAGATGGTCGTGGGGGCTCCAAAATCGTGGATAAGCTGATTTCTAAATTCAACAGCACGGGTCATCCTAAAGATAGAAAATTGTATGCGCTTGGAGTTACGGCCCTTCTCCGCACTGGCGATTCGACGGTTCTAAAGAATCTGCCGGCGATTGTAGATATATGGTGCCAGGTCCTAGAGGAGATCTCTGAGGAAAATGGCGACGCTGATGCATATTACTCGATAGTGCCGCCGGCTGACGATGAATCCACACCTGAGGATAGACGTGTCAAGGAAATGGAAAAAACACGGGATCCTGTGCACTGTGTATCACTCAAAGAAGCTGTGCAGGCAACCCTCAACCACCTTCAGAGTCTCGACGGCTTTAACGAGTTCGCAAACTCTTTGAACCCAGATGCTATACACACTTTGCAGTCAATGCTACAATGAAATTATTATGAATGTATAACTATATTATATGATGAAAAGTTCACCTTCTGATCTGAATAATAAATCCTGATTTAAAATAAAACAAATCAAAGAAAGTGAATAAATAAATAAATGCGGGGTTCTTCTCAAGCCTGTTGTTCGGAACACCATACTGCTACAGTTTCGTAGCATAAGCAATATTGGCGGAGGCTCTGTACCATGGATAAGCGCTGCCGCCGAAAATCGTGGACGACGTTGAATATGAGATCGTCATTTTCCCCTTCTACATGTTCGTCCGATTGAGAAGGGTCATCAGACTTATTGAGAATATCAAGAACAGTATCAACAGTACAGAACGTGCCTGTGCGTCCGCACCCGGCACTGCAATGTACCATAGCTATAGGATCTTGTTCGTCTGTGGAACTTGCAGACTCCAAATACCGCTCCTTCATGAACGAGAGCCCGATGATGTCTTCAGGATAGGCGGGTGAACCCAAATCTGGCCACGCAGTGTAATGGATCTGAACCACATTATGAACGATATCACCCTGATTCAACGCGAACTTGCGAACCATGACCCTAGTCTCTGTGTTCTTGCTCAGTGTCTCATTCTTCTCCGATATCTTGGTGAGTTTGACGTCTCCAAAACGGCCATTTTCCCAGTAAGTGTGACATTTCAGCTGACCGCCCTCAGACTCAGCTGTCAGCATCACAATGACCGGGATTTTATGCTCCCAAATGACGCGCCAAAAATCACCAAACGTTTCTGGTAGAGGTCCTTGCGTGGCAATATACCGCTTTGTTGAATGTTTGTGAGAGATGTAGCTTGCGTTAATGTAGTCTGAGTCTCCCGGAAGCACAACCCGAGTATGGTCATAGGGCCAGATGTTGTTGTACCTATTTTTGGCCCCTAGCTCGATACCTGCAGATACGCTGTATGTCACCTGCCCATCTCCTCCAGTTGTATCGGATCCAGTCGTGTTATTTGGTTTTGAAAATGCTCGGTCTCGCGAGAATGCCAGCTGTAGCCTCGCCTTCTCGGCTTGTTCGATGTCGTAAAAACGGCGTGCCACAATCTGCGAGGCGTCCTTTGACGCAGTTACGGAATGTAGCCAAGAAGGTAGAGAGTGAGAAGCCTCGATTCCCTTGGGAAAATGCAGAGGCATGGCGTCTTCCGAGTAATCTTCGTAATTTGCCCGGATATTAGTGGAGAATGCTTTGACTGGCCCATCCTGAATACTACTGAATGGCAGACTAAACCCAGTCAGGACTGGTGGTAACTGCAGTCGGGTGCTGTCCAGACTGGACTTCCGGTCGCGCGATTCTGGGCTTTGGCTATCATTGCTATCCGCATCGTGAGTCACAGAGATAGAGTTCCGCTTGTAATCATTAACAACTGCCAGCTCGTCCGTTTCCACCATATTGGGGTAGAGTCTCGTGAACTCATCGATGCCGCCGCGCAGATAGCACAGACGGCCCGTGACTTGCTCGGCTTTGCTGAATTTGACTAGTGTATACAGCAGTGCCTGAGCTTTATACGAGGAAACTTCCTGGGTCGATTGATCGTACAACACAATGTAATCGTACTGTTCGAGGTTTTCAAGTTTCTTTCGTTGATCGGGAACCATGCACTCGATGAACCTAGATAGAACAAACCCCGGACGCTTCAGCAGAGTCGATGGAATACAAATATTAGTAGCTGTTTCAATGCGGGATGACACGTATTGCGCGAAGGGACGCACATCCACGACGAAGACCTTCCCGTTAGCAGCACTGTGTATTGAAGAGCCGATTGAAGCCGGCGACAGAGTGGGGAGCAGTCCATCTTCGTCGCCGTCATCGCCATCTTCATCTGGGCTTGAGGTTGGTGGGGAAGGTAGGATCCTTCCATTCTCCAAATCTTGTTGTTCTTCTTGTACTGGTTCCGGCACTTCACGGTGAGGAAATGTAGGCAACTGGCCACTCAGCATCAGGGAGAATTCCTGACACGAGATTGGGTATACATTAGAAGGGACTTCGACGGCGGATCCCAGGGTATTGACGGGCAACGACGGCGATCTAAATCTAGCGTGATAATTGTCGGCATTCCTGCGGCCGCCTGAGTCGCCAATCGCATGCGGAGTAGTAATTAAAGGATGGTTTTGAAACTTAGTTTGAGAGGGGAAAGAGAAGGACCCCGCTTTGGCGCTATTGGGGGTGCGAAGCCCCACAGTTGCATTCAATAGATTAGAGGTTTCCTTTGAGAGATCCAGGTTGGCGGGACGTTTCTTGCGTACGCCTTCACCATCAGTAGGTCCGCCGTTGAAAGCATCTGACATGGAGGTATGATGTAATAAAGGATGAATAGGTGTTGATATAGTTGAAGGGGTCTTGACGGGAGCATGAATAGTTGATTGAGGTTTTGGAGAGGACAAATATAACGGGCCCAACGCCAGATTATTTGCATCTTTGATTTCCTCGGGGATTTTCAATAAACCCGTCATGGGTGATAAATAATCACCGCCACTATGATTTGTCACGTCGGCACTAAAGTATGACGGTGAAGGTGTTGTAGTTGGAGGGATGCTGGCTCCGGCAGTGATGGAACTGGAATAAAATGGACTTTTGGTATGATTCAAGCAAGTTTCATCTCTTTCATCTCCATCATTATCAGATGAAGATGCAGAAGATGATGAATGATGACATAACACTGAAGGACTTCTTGATCTTGTTACTGCACTTGGAGGTGAAGATGTTGGTGAAGGAGAACAAGAGTTAGAAGTTCCTTTATATCTGGATATCCCGGTACTCGGGGAACTAGGGCCTTTTAGGCTCATTCCTTTCTATAATATGAAGTGCCACAGGCAAGCAAATAAAATAGAAATAGTAACCACTTCTTTCCCGTTACTTATAAATAGAATCAATACTTTATATCAAGTATTCCAATATTCAAATCTCCAAATAAAATAAAATCCCTTTGCTTCAAACAAAATTCCTTATACCTCAACCTCCCTTCAGTGGAAAAAAATTATTATGATTTCAACCAAACCCAGTGATGGAGGTTTGGATTCTTAATAAAACCACTTAAGATTTTTGGTGGGGCCGGCGGGTTTTCGCTGTCAGCGGAGCAATGATGTCATATCGCCGGAAATTGCCCGCGAATATCTCAGTCTGACTTTGAAAGTGGCGTTTCCCAGTAGTCACGTGGGAGGTTCGGGGTTAAGTGGTTTTGGAAAGGGACGCGTTTGGAACGCGTTTTTATTGTAATACGCGCGCTAAGCGATATATACTCGCGAATCACGATAATGGTTGATATAGAGACGAATTTGGTTCGAGAAAATACTTTTAATGCGAAATTCAAAGTATATGAGTTGAATCGAAGACTTAAATCCGCACCTTCTTCATCTCTGATAGGATCTGTTGAGAGGTTAAAGAATCAATTGCTTGAATCGGAAGATCAAATCCGAAGAATAAAGGTTCATAATGGAATGGCAATAGATGAACCAATATTATCATTGGATAAATTGCAGGAAGATTATAAGATATCTGCTGATCAGTTTCAAAAACTGCTTAATGATAATGATAATGTTACGAGAAATTCCTCTGAAAAACGGCCGACGGTTGTTTTAAAGTCCGGTCTTCCTCTTGGAGTTAAACAATCCCTTAATGAATTGATTCAGAAGAAAGGCAGAACATCACAAACAAATAAGACAACTCAGCCTTTGGTAGAGATCAATGACTCTGAGAAACCGGTGTTGGCTAGTCAAAGTTTCGAAAAAACTACCGAGGCAGTGATTCGAGACAATAACGAATTACAACGCAGACTCAAAGATATTTCAAACTCCAGTAATACTTCTATTTCATTCCCAGATGAGAGGTTACTGAGCATAGTTGAACACGAAAGGGATGAATTGAAGCAACGGCTACAAGCTGCACAACTTGAAACCGTTGAACTGCAATCTAAACTACACGCAGTTGAGAAAGATAAAGATTCCTTGAAATCTCAAGTGGAAAGCTTGAATGCCGCAGCCGCTTTCACTGGTCCAATTGTGAATGAGAACTTTACTCCGCAACAGCTAGCCCATATTTGGATGTATAAGGCCGAGCGTGCTCGGGAACAGCTTTGTGATCTACAGTTTCTTGATGGCTACAGAGTGGCGCTGCTGGAGACCTACCAACAAGCAGGAGCAAACCGCTTACAGCTGTTAAGCCGGCTGGGCTTGATAAAGATCCTAGATGAATCTGTTTTGGAGGATTCAAGCCACTTATATTCTCCTGCATCACATTCTCCGCGGTTTCGGACCGTTGCAATGGCGATTCTAAGCTGTGTACGACTGAAAAACAGATTGGACGCGGCAAGAGTCAGAAAGCAACAGTTAAGACTAGCACTTGCTATTACCGACTATTAACACTACGCTACTAGAGACTATTTATTTAACTAATGTTTAATCTAAACCTTATGATGACAATTTCAGCTCAAACGTCACTGATCCCGAGTCTCCACTGGATACCTCAATCTGCTGAAATGAAGATGGCTTCTGGGAAGCACTCCACGTCGAGTCACCTCCATAGAGAATTCTATCATCCTCGTCAATAGTGAATTGACCCGCTTCATTACTCCTTGCACATGAAAAGACGCCGTCTACCACGTCACATGGTCCCTTCGAGGATGTAAGTGTGACGCCATAGATGCCCGTTTTCTGCGTGAACTTGGCACACGTGCCGGACGTATACCACTTACCGTTGGAAATTAAACATCCACTCTGACCACTGAGTTTAATATTACCACGGGATGTGTTTCCACCACCACCACCACCACCTCCTCCTCCACCATGTCGCTTGCCCTTTGGATAGTAATGAAATCCATCCCGACACGAATCCTTGGTGGGAGAGTCTATTGGAATAAACGTGCCACTAGCCACCGACCCTTTTAGCTTGAAAAAGTACCAGATCTCCTGCAATGCATTGCTTCGATCGCATCCCAGTCTCACCGAAGCACCTCCAACATGCGAAGAGAGTACGCTCTGGATCTCTGCCACATTCCACGTCTTGTCTTCGGAAGGAACAATTCCAGCTGCCTCCAGGAACTGGTACGTAGGCAGTTCCCGCCACAGATCCACCGAGGTAGTAAAGAAATCAGCAACATTCTGCTCTTTCGGTGAATCTGATGAATAGCACTCTGCATTCACAGTAGCCATACATGTCCCATGCTTGTTGAACTCATGAAGCCATAACTCCTCGTCGGGTCCACCCTGGTTCTTCCAACCATAGTTCATCTCCTCCAACAAATCATCATATCCTAATGCTGATAATGATTCGGTGACATTATCGATCTCCCATCCCTTATTGCAATACTGGTTGAAGCCTCCACCGCATTTATCGACCCACAAGCCATGCAAGGTAAACAGATCACTTGGCCCAGTGGCAGGACTGTAGTCCCAAAACTGTGTAGATAGAAATACCCCGTTGGTACTCTCGTAACAACAACTATCTTGAATATCAGTTGTTGAACACGACAATGGAGTATTTATCTTGCATGCTTCATGGTCCGGTGCAGAACGTACGGGGCTCTCAAATCCACCACTGGACGCGATAAGCGGCGTCATCCCCTCTACAGATGACACTAATAGTCCAAGAGATGCTAGCCATGGTGATATATACATTTACAGGCGTTCGTGTATGTGAATCAATTATGAATGATGTTAACGAAAGCTCGAGGAGTGGCAGGGCAAACTGTCTGGCCTGACAAGCCGCTATCGTGCGTAACCCTAGCCCACATCAATGCTTATCGAATGTCGTTCTGTGATTGGACAAGATATTCATTATGTGATTGTTTTATCAGTTAAGTAATAAGTATGTAGAGGTCATTTATCAGCTAGTTATAGACTTTTTTGAATGCTTGTTCGAAGTCGGCGATAATATCATCGATGAACTCTGTGCCGACCGAGATCCGGATCAGGTCTGGAGTTACACCACTGGCGGCCATATCTTCTTCATTCAATTGTGAGTTGATTGTGTGATAGGGAGCGATGACAAGTGTCTTCATGTCTCCAACATTTGCTAGATGGGATGCTAGTATCAATTCGTCAATGACCTTTAACGACTGATTCTCACCTTCCGGGCTGGGCTCTGCACCAAAGGAGAGCACGGCACCAAAGCCATTTCTCAAGTAGCGACGAGCCAGATCATGGTATGGGTGAGATTTCAATCCCGGATATGAAACCCAGGTAACATGAGGATGAGCCTCCAGGTATTCTGCGAGTTGGAGAGCGTTTGAAACATGTCTTTCTACGCGCAGAGATAGGGTCTCAACGCCTTGTAGGAGCAGGAATGCTGCAAATGGACTTAAACATGGGCCAAAGTCCTTCAGGCCCTCGCTTCGAACGCTCATGATGTATGCTAGCTTTCCGTACCTTTCAGTGAAAACAGCATTTTTGAAGGCCTTATTTGGCTTTGTCAAATGGGGGAATTTGTCTGCATGTTTTGCCCATGGGAAGTTACCACTGTCGATAACCACTCCTCCGAGAGTTGTACCATGGCCACCGATCCATTTTGTCGCGCTGTGCACCACAATATCAGCGCCATGATGAAAGGGTCTAATCAAGTAACCACCCGCACCAAAGGTGTTGTCAACCACGAAGGGAATACCGTGGTTATGAGCCAGGTCAGCAAGGGCCTTAAAGTCAGGAATATTGTATTTCGGATTGCTGATACTCTCGACGAAGATGGCACGGGTATTTTCGTCAATCAGCTTTTCAAAATCTTCGGGAGCATCTCCGTCCACGAATCTGGTTTCGATTCCAAATCTTTCGAAAGTGTACTTGAGAAGAATATACGTGCCTCCAAATAAGAAGTTGGTAGTGATGATGTTTTGACCTGCAGATGCCAGGTTTGCCAATGCTACAAACTCGGCCGCCTGGCCTGATGACACAGCCACTGCCGCCAACCCGTCTTCCAACGCAGCCATTCTCTTCTCGAATACCTCTTGTGTCGGGTTACCTACGCGTGAATACACATTGGCCTTCGTTTTATGTGCAAAGATGTCGGCGGCATGTTGAGAATCGTTGAAAACAAACGATGTCGATGCATAAATCGGCACTGCTCTTGCATTTGTAGCTGTATCAGGAGTCTGGCCTGCATGTAATTGTAAGGTGTCGAAATGGGATCCCATTATTTACGACAAGTAAGAGTGCGGGAGAGAGAGAAAACGTCTCAACAGGTAAAAATTTTGACCGTTTTTATCCTACGCTTCAAATCGGAAACGTGGTCCCGTCTCTTCTGGAGTCCTTACTCTCGGTGTGGAATAACATTCATGATAAATAGGTGCATGAGTCATTGTCAACTTAATAGACCCTAGAAAGGGTATCGGAACGATCGGCACGGCATCATTTTGGACTGTTGACGCATTTGAGTCTGGCTCTTTCACTGTTTCGCGCCAAATAGCTTATTTGTATACTACTAATTGTGCCATGCTGACCATAATTTGACTGCTCTAGACTTGTTGACTGGACCTCATTGAATATTGTCCGCAGCACCAGTCGGAATTCCACACAAATCTAAAAGTAAACACTCAAAACATTCATCTAGTTGAATGAATGTTGATATGTTTATGGATATGTATACATTTTTAAAGCCAATATACGACTATCTTTCACTTCAACACTAAGTAGTACACTTATTTAGCCGTTTACGTGACCAGCCGCATCGAAATTGAAAATGAGTAATTAATTGGCTGATCTTTTTGGGGAAACAGCCGCAGCATTTAGGGTTTTCATTTCTTAATGCCCGGTGGGAATCGTGGGCTTGCAGGTTTTGGCGTGGTACGGACCGACTGTTAATCTCCAAGGTTATAAGAAACATATCAGATCTTCCTTTAAATAGGGATTCATCTGCATGGTTTTCATAATGTTTTTAAATTTTCCATTTCTAGTCATGACCACTGCTCTCTTGTCTTCGGTTACAACTTACAATTAGTGTGGCATGCGTCAATCAACTTGAGATATAACCTTCTCTTCGACTCCAGTGACTCTCCAGTAGTGAGTGCTCTCTGCTTCATAGGAAGATATTGCCGACACAAGATCAATTAGAGGCTAGCATATCCTCCTGGTTCCGAAATGGGGAAGTAACATGCTTAAATAATACCACTGTAATTTTAACTTCATGATAATATATTTGTGACATTTCTATATACTCCATTTGAATTTTAAATGGTTATTTAGCTTTTAATAAGCCTAGTAACGTTATAGTTAGTTAACCACTTAAAAGGCTCGCTTACGTAATTGGTTGTTCGAGGTTTACATAATATTCGCAAAAATTAAAATGTGTAAATTAGGATTTTTAATTTGTACGCGTAAGTTGCGGCGTAGGAAGATCTGTGGGTTTTTGCAACTAGGAATATTTTCTTCAAGGCCAAGTTTGGAAATCAGCAAAAGAGTAGAGAGGTTCTAAGACAGTCATTATTGGTTGATAGTGCTGCTTTTCACGACTATTTTAAACAATCTTTATTATCTTGAGCATGTGTGCTTGGTGCAATTTGGGTGGATTTTTGTAAACTGTACCTTTCATGTTTGTTCGAAAGCGAGGTATAAACCGTTGTTCAAAAAAAACTGGATTGAAAGTAGTCTAACGTGATTTTAGATGGTGGCGAAGAGCCCTTGTTGAGACGTAAAGTAAGTGGTTTATGGTTCGACCTGGTTTTGCAGCATTACTAATGACTTGTGATTGTATAGATATTAGCTCGAGTTGGAAATCTATGCTATGGATTGGATCTGGACCATGTCAGCTCTGAAAAAGTCGCTGAGACTGTGCTAGGTGGTGCATATCCACTAGTGAGTACGTTTGAGCTCGACACTCTGTGCGCCGAAACATGTGCGTATATGACGACTATACACCCCGATTATTCCAAACTAGCAGCTAGGCTATCAGTTTCAAGCCTACATAAGCGGACAAGTAACAAGTTTTCTCAGGTCATTAAGGACCTGTTCATGTTTTGGAATCCTGCGACCCGGAAAGCCTCCCCAATGGTCTCCAAAGAGATCTCGGATATTGTTATGGCCAACGCCGACCAACTAGATTCGGCAATAGATTATTCTCGGGATTTCGAATACACTTACTTTGGGTATAAGACCCTAGAGCGATCGTACCTACTACGAATCAATGGCCAGGTGGTTGAGAGACCTCAACAACTATTGATGCGGGTGGCTCTGGGTATCCATGGCTCAGATATTGACAGAGCTATCGAAACATATGAACTCATGTCACAGAAATACTTCATTCACGCTTCACCGACACTGTTTAATGCTGGTACGCCAAGTCCGCAAATGTCATCGTGCTTTCTGGTGGCCATGAAGGACGACTCAATAGAAGGAATTTACGACACTCTAAAAAGCTGTGCTTTGATCTCTAAAACTGCCGGTGGTATTGGCCTTCATGTACATAATATTCGTGCAACAGGATCGCTGATTGCCGGTACTAACGGAACCTCGAATGGCCTGGTGCCGATGCTCCGCGTATTCAACAACACCGCTAGGTATGTGGACCAGGGTGGCAACAAAAGGCCAGGTGCTTTCGCTATTTATCTAGAGCCTTGGCATTCGGACATATTTGGGTTTTTGGATCTTCGAAAGAATCACGGTAAGGAAGAAATCCGAGCCAGAGATTTGTTTTACGCTCTATGGATTCCGGATCTTTTTATGGAAAAAGTGGAACAGAATGAAGACTGGTATTTGTTCTCACCCAACGAAGCGCCCGGTTTGGCCGATGTTTACGGTGATGATTTCAAAGAGCTTTACGAAAAGTATGTGACTGAAGGCCGATTCAACAGGGTTGTCAAGGCTCAGAAACTCTGGTACGCGATACTAGAATCTCAGTCCGAGACAGGAACTCCTTTCATGGTCTACAAAGATTCGTGTAATCGGAAATCAAACCAAAAGAATCTGGGAACGATAAAATCGTCCAACTTATGCACAGAGATCATACAGTACTCTTCGCCAGAAGAGACTGCGGTTTGCAATCTTGCCTCTGTTGCTTTGCCGACATTTGTCCATGAGGATGAGAATCGCATGTGGTACGACTTTGAAAAGTTGCATGATGTAACCAAGATTGTTATCTATAACCTGAACAAGATTATAGACCGCAACGCATACCCGGTGCCGGAAGCAGAGCTATCCAACAGAAGGCATCGACCAGTAGCGGTTGGTGTGCAAGGACTGGCGGATGTGTTTATGGCCCTAAGGCTTCCATTCGATTCACCACAAGCAAAGCTGCTGAACATTCAGATATTCGAGACAATATACCATGCCGCAGTAGAAGGGTCAATCGAGCTTGCGAGGGAGCATGGTGCATACGCTAGTTACGAAGGTTCACCCACATCCCAGGGCTTGCTTCAGTTTGATCTTTGGAATGTAAAGCCCACCGATCTATGGGATTGGGACTCGATAAAGAAGGACATGGCTGCTCATGGTATACGGAATTCACTGCTGGTGGCACCGATGCCAACTGCGTCCACATCTCAAATCTTGGGATTTCATGAATGCTTTGAGCCATACACTTCAAATATTTATACTAGGCGTGTTCTTTCAGGGGAGTTTCAAATGGTTAACCCTTGGCTACTGAAGGATTTGATTGAGCTTGGGTTATGGAATGATGACTTGAAAAATAGAATCATAAGCGAAAACGGCTCGATACAGAAGTTACCCATGATACCGGATGAAATCAAGGCTTTGTACAAGACAGTATGGGAGATAAGTCAGAAGACGATCTTGGATATGGCTGTTGATCGCGCGCCATTTGTTGATCAATCACAGAGTCTCAACATCCATTTAAAGGACCCAACAATGGGCAAGCTGACAAGCATGCACTTTTACGGCTGGAAAAAGGGTCTTAAGACCGGAATGTATTATTTACGGACACAAGCAGCTTCTGCACCCATTCAATTCACTGTCGATCAAGAAGCATTGAAAATTGAATTCGATTCCTCTCAACCTTTAAGAATGCTAAAGAAGCGCATTTATATGGAGGCCACTCATCCTGCCAAACGAATTCAACCGTCAAATACATTTTCTCAACCCTCCCAATCAGAATTATCATCACCAACAGACATTGATTCAGAAACGTCATGCGATGACTCCCAAGTGACTCTGCCGGAAACAGTTCCAGGTAGTGATTATGAAGAACCTGATCAAAAAGGTCACCTTAGACCGACCACGAAACATGATGACGATGATGATGATGAAAAAGTAAGTGCCGACACTCGCAATGACATCCATTCAAATGAGATTCTAGTGTGTGCCATAGCGAACCCGGAGAATTGCGATATGTGTTCGGGCTAAACGCATAACTTCACTCCATATATATAAATTATGCCCTGTACATACTGAAAAATACTCATCTATTGAATACGAGCGATCTTGATTGATCGATTAGATTACCGCTGATTTAGACGGTGCATAGATCGGCGGCGACCGTTGGGTGTCGCGTGAGAAAAGTTTCCGGTGCAAGTAAAAATAGAAACCTAGTGTAACACTCAACTGCGTGCAGATGGTACATATTTTACAATGTCTGTGCATGATAATCGCTACAAGGACATAGAGAGGCAGACGCCGGTGGATATAGATTCCGAGGGATCGGAGACTGAAGAGGAAATGGTGGTCACACGAGGCCAAGAAGTTGATGCTGAGCATGACTTTGAGGAGCTTCTGCCAACTGACTCAGATGGATTAGGAAATCGATCACCACGTAGAACATATTGGCGATTATTAATGGATGGTCCTAGTCGGACCCGAGACCCGCGAGTTAGCATGATATTTCTCTCTGCACAGAAATTTCCACAGCAGATATTAACGCGAATAACTCAAACTGGACAATATGCTATATTGGCAGCTTATGTCATTGTCTGGACGCTCATATTCATATCGCTGGCTAAACATTCCATATTGGCATATCCTAGAGTGGATAAGGAGCCTGCGGTCTTAGTGGGCTGTGGTATTAACTATAACATTTGGAAGGGAAAAAATGACCATTGCGGTCTAGACGGGAAAGAATGCTTTGCTTCTAATATAGGAGAAGAGTTCAAATTCAAATGCCCTGCAGATTGCATAAAAGAGAGCTGGACGTATAGTCAAACTCCAGTCGGTGACTATGAACCAATCTACCGACCTTTTGTTGTGGGAGGAAACAATAGCTACAGAGCCGATTCATTCATATGTGGGGCCGCTGTACACCATGGAGTGGTCAGTAACTTACGGGGAGGAATTGCAGCTATTAGATTTGCCGGCCCAAAGCCATTCTTTGTGTCGGAGAACAAGAATAGTATTGCCAGCATTCCATTTGATTCGGAGTTCCCTGCCAGCTTTGAGTTTGTCGACACAAGCCATATGAAGTTGTCCGGTCAATACGATTTAAGACTATACATCATAACTTTGAATATCGTGCTATCCACATTGATGAGTTACTTTGTTTCGAGCCCCAGTCTCTTATTACCTGTGGTTTCTCTATCGGGATTCTGGACTGTAATCCTCGGCTCGAATCCACCCTTAGAAGGCGGAGGGGAGCTAGCTAATGCTGAGCTGATTTCGGTCGGTTTCCGCAGACTACTGCCTTGCTGTCTGGCACTCTATGTGATATATGTATTTGCTGTCAAGCCTCAGCTTCAAGATTTATCTGCCAATCTAAGCAGGACCGTGCTATGGATAGGTGCGTTCTGGGTAGGCATCTTGGAAAACTATGTATTTGCATACCTACCGCTAGACCGTCTCACGGTATCAGATTTAAACACTCAGCCTGGTGCTTGGGTTGCGCTTATTTCATTGGTGGCCGTCATTTTCATTATTGCAATAGGACAGGCATTTATCATCTGGCGTGCTGGCAAATTCAAGCCTTATATCACTTTTTATCTTGTTATAGGAGCGCTGTTGTTTGCCCTTTCGTGTCTACCTCATGAGACACTGCGGATTCATCATTACATTATGGCCTTAATCTTCCTTCCAGGAACCGGTTTTAAGACTACACCGGGACTTATTTATCAGGGTCTCCTGGTTGGACTATTTATCAGTGGAATTGCAAGATGGGATTTCGATTCTATTGTGCAAACTTACGAACAACTTCGTCGAGGGGCCCCTGCTCTGAGGGGCGGTCTCGCAACTTTCTTGACGCCATTTATCGACAAAGGTTCTACGGCGCTCGAGACATCTGTAACGTTAAAATGGGAACATTTAACTGGGAATGCGACGGAATGGGACGGGTACAGCTTACTTGTGAACGATGTGGAAAGGTTTAGAGGACCGGCCACAAATTTCAGTCTTAGCGACTGGAGTGTAAATGGAACGCTCTTTTCCCCTCTAAAGTATTATGTTCGCATTGCTTATGCCCAGTTAACTTCTGGCAGAACTGGAGACTATACTCATGCAGCAGTCATCGATCTTACCAGTGCATCGTGGAAGTTCCCTGTGCCTGGGGCTTCTTAACAAATATTACATTGTATAGTATTATTATTGGCGACGCATAAATTAGAGCTTTCGCCTCATCTAAAAGATATTCTTCTCATATTTACATTTTGATTGTTCAATAAATTAACGGTGAAGCAGCACTACATTATCTGCTTTGAAAACTTCCCACCCTGATAGCCAATCGATATGCCTTCTATCACATTCTTGGCCAAGTTTTTAGCGTAGAGCTCTGCTTCAGCTTGATCTTTCAGATATGGTAAGATGTTAGACCGGCGCATCACCTTTAGGCCCCTCATGATATGCACGGCAATCTTAACGCCATCCTCGGGGATTTTGCCCTGAACATGCATATGAACCGAACCGAGCCCACGAATAGCCAGACTCAGACCTTCAGGGCCAATGGTATATACCTGTACGTCTGTATAATGGCCGGCATATTCGGGTTTAACATAGAACCAATCTGGATTCTGAGGAAGATACATGCTCTCAAGGTATTGAACTCGTTCGATAGATCTCGCAATACGCAGTTTGCGCTTGGTCCCATTCATGATTGACCATACAATTAAATGTAAGTCATCACGCTGTAACAAGAGGAGACCACCCACGCTAACAGCTTGGCCATGTTTCTTGGAGAGAACAATAGGGCTGCCCACATTATACTTTGCAAATCTAGTGGCAAGTACGTGACCTTTGCTAATCTTGCGAACTTCCATGTTGTTGACCATATGGTAAAGGCTATTATCCTCATAAAGAGAAGGCAGGTCGGTTAGAGAACGTCCATCAAGATCGTAAGTGAGAGGTTGAAGACTTGACCAGGGGGTAGAAGGAACTCCTTTGAGACGAATAGAAATATCTTGGGGCTTATGGGCAAGTTGCTTGGCGAATTTGTTAGTCATGGTTAGGGCCAGCGTAGACTTCCCTGAATTGGTAAAGCCCACCAAATAATTGTCGGCAGTCAATGCTTTATTGAGTTTGTCAAGGTTCCATTCTCTTTTGGCACTGACAGCAAAGACATTCTTCGGTTCTTCACCAATTAGACGAGCGATTTCTTGTCGTGCATAAGGTAAGAATCTTTCGTCTAGTTTGGCCCGATCTTCAACTATAAGATCGGCTCTGTTGATGACCCAAAGAACTTTGCCACTGCGATTTAATGTGTGAAGAATCGGTTCGACCGATGCAGGAAAGTCAAGCGCGTCTATAACATGAACAATTGTGGCGTGACTTGGGATTTCTTCTGCAATTCTTTTCACTGTCAAGTCAGGCTGGCTAAAGTCAAGCGTTTCCCCACTATCTATAGTTCTGCATCTTTTGCAGAAGTGTTTGAACTGGTAAGACTTTTTGTGAAACCGGTGCTTATTTTTGATCATCTCACTGGTATTAGAAGGATCCCTCATCTCTTCGGGGCTCACGGTGCCAAATTTTCCCGCCTGCTGGATCAGGAATTCTCGCTTGTCCGGATCAAGCATATCAAACATCTTAAGATAGTCCTTAACTTTTTTGGCCCTTGAAGACTCCCCAATCGGTTCGCTGGCTTGAAGCTCTTCCATATAACCTGCTTCGTCTGGGTTATGTGTTTGACACGGGCTCCCACAAGTATAACACTTGTCCACCAGCAATTTGGCGATTCCTTTAGAATGGAGATTATTAACATGATGTAAGTTACCCGATATGCCTTTGTCATCGATCTCTTTCCAGGGCTTTATCACAGTGAATGTAGGATTTTCTGTCTCTTCAAACACTGGTCTGTTAGAGTTGGTTGAATCATCTATAGAGCCAGAATGATTTCTCCGTATTATAGCCACCCCACGCCCCAAGGGTCTGTCAAGCCGTATGAAGCTTGCCCGAGCTAGGCACAGAGCCCTCCCCGGTATGCCTTTGGAAATGAGACTCATTGGTTCATGAAAACTGGGTCAAGCCGTGGATAAAGCCAAAAGAAAAATCAAGAAACTTTTTACGGTGCGGCGCCCCAGGACAGGTATCAAATCATCTAAATTCAAAAAATTAATGTACATAAAAATTTACAGGCTTCAGGTTACAAATGTTTTATTCCATATCTTCGTCAGCGCTATCTTTATCTCCTTCGTCTTCACTGTCCGAAAGACTAATATCGACGTCTTCGTCTCCTTCCACCACAGACTTCTTGCGCTCCTCTTCTTCCTTATCTTCTTCCAAACTTTCACGTAGGATTCGAGCTTGCTCCTCTCTAATTTCTCGCTGTATGACAACATATGCACCAAGGGGAGTTTTCTTCCAGTCTGCCTCCTTGAGGAAGGCCGCAACCTGTTCCTGGTTTGTAGGGCCGAAATCAACAGAGTTTCTCTGTTGCTCGATATACTTTGAATTCTGCTCCAGTTTTTCGACAATCTTCTGCAGCTGTTTATTGAAACGGGAGTTCTTGCTTCGCTTGACGAATCTTCTAAAGGTGATAATGGCCGGAATAGCGAGTTCGGGGAATGCGATACTCTTGGAGTGGAGAACGAAAAATTCACCAAGTAAGTCGACAAATTGGTCGCAGACACCATCCTGATAAACTTTCGTTCCGAGATATGCCTTGTTTGCTCGAATATTGTGCTCAAAGTCCAAAGGCTTCAAAGTGCTGTGTTTTGGTGACTTTGTTATTGTTGTCGAACTAAGAATCTCCGTCATAACAGCAAGTAATGGAATGTATACTCCAGTCTGCTGCGAGAGACGAATCAAGCTTCGCACAAGATAGAACCGTAACGGAAAGTACTGTGGAGTAGGGATCAATCGCATGGCACCCAACGTCACTTGAACAAGCGGATGTATCAGTTCTCTCAGAGCGGAGGGCTTGCCCTTTAGGGATTCCCGAGTAGGGTCACATTGGGTGGATAACACACGAGACCAAAAGTCGAGGGAGTGTATGTATTGCCAGTTGTAAACCGCTTTGTAGGATTCCGCAGTCTTATTCACAATGCTGTTTCGGAGGTGAATGGCCAACTGCCTTATAAACTGAAAGCCTTCTTGATAGGATATGACGGGGTCAATTTCATATAAGGTGGCGGCAGAATTCTTCTGCAAGTTGATAGATGGCATGGTGTGGACAGTAGTACGTCTACTGGTCTTGACTATGCCCCCATATGTTGATTTGAGAATGGATTCCAGAAGCGACTTTTGATATTTTTCAGCAGCAGACTTCAGGAAAGAAAAAGCAGCGAGCTTGGTGGAATCATCCGCAGCGCTGGACCAAATGTTGACTGCTGCATTCAAGATATCCTTGACTAGACGTCTGTAAGATAGGAAGTAAGGAAGTAGTTCCTGAATTGACTTAAGGATCAACACAATGGTCTCATGGTTATGATTGCTTGATAGCAGCACTGTTAATGATGAGGCATGCGATCTCAGAGCACTGGAAAGCGCCTTGAGTTTCTTTCCCTCTGTGGGAGCACTTTTGGATCCGTTTTCACCTCGCTTTAACGGGATATGATGTTCAACGGTTGCTGGAACCATAGTCAGGGTGACAATCATCAGAGAATTGAACACAGCGGGGTCCGTGACGGAATACTTGTAGTCCGATTGACTATCATTACTGAAATGCACCGCCGCAGCAAAAGCACGGAGCACTTTTTTCAATGCTCTCAATGAATGCTCTTCACTCAGTGCCTGTTTCCAAGCCTTGACATCCTTGGCAGTGACTTCAGTTTTATCATTACCTTCTTCGTCATCGGAATCAGCAGTCTTAACTTTGCGATTTGATTTCTTACTACCTTGGTCTTCTTCAGCCTCTTCTTCATCTGCATCATCTTCACTTTCACTCAGAGCATCGGGATCAAACTTTAAAAGATCCTGGTCGTTTTCCTTCAAATATTTGTAGAAATCAGGATCTTTTTCAGCCAAATTGGCCAGATCCTCCTTATGATCCACGGCAGAGTCCTTTTCCAGCGGTTCCTTTGTCTTGACCTTTTTGGACTTGGTGGGCAATTCAAACCCTCCTTCAAGAAATTCCTCTACTGACATATTGTCAAACAGTTGACTGCCTTTTTCAGGCTCCTCATCATCGCCAGCAGCATCATTTTTGGTTGTTTTCTTCTTATGCAAAGACGCCTTTTGCTTGAATTTCTGCTCAACTCTCCTCTGATCCACCGTCCGCTTCAAATGATCCTTCTTGAACTTCTTCGTGGCCTTTGCAGCTCTCCCCATTATACGTCAAGCCTAAGCCAAATTTTTTTATATCAAGACTGAATAACCTTCAGAAATTTGTTTAGGAGCGCTGAAAAATATGAAATATTTATTCACCCTAACCCGTTGGGACTATTCGGACTGAAAAGTACGCTGAGAGAAACAAATATTGACTGAGTGTTCAAACTTGAAAGTCTGTACAAAAGCCCCCACAATTTCGGACTGAAAACAGCCCTTCCTCTCCCAACTTGGGCCCCCCGGGTCCCCACTGGGGCCCCCGAGGCTTCTGTCCCAATCCCAAAATTTCTCAGAAACTCAGTAGTGAAGCGGCCTGGGAGGAGTTAAATGCGGGACAGGCTAAGTAAATTCGGTACAAAACTCATCGGTGATTTACAGCGAGTCCTGGCCAGAGACTTGAGCTTATGAAGAGGTAAATTCATGTGCCATTAAACTTGATCATACGACATTTGCTGGCAAATCACATACTGATATCACGTTTGAACGTTGTTATAAGGATATATGTACTAGGCATGTTTCCAGTTGTAGATCAACCCATTTTTCACAACCACTTTTGTATGGATCGTTTTTCTATTGCGGAAACGGCGCTACGCAGAAAATAGAAATTCCCACTTTAAAAGTTTAAATTTTGACAGGTTCCTCCCAACACAGAAACACGGTATTTTGTGAAATCGATTAAAGACGCGAACGCGCTTCTCGGATATAATAAATATTTCAAGATAGATCTGGGATTGTTTTGAAAGCATCAAGGTTTGAGGAGATGGAGAACCGGCTTTTAGGAGATCCAATGGATCCATTCATCAATGCTTTTGTCAAATCACCAGTGAAATCACCGCCTGGAACATCACCATTGCCGCCCGTATCATCTGAATCTTTACAGATCTCGAAACGTAGGAGGTTGGAACTTTCTTCGCCATTGGGGCCTGTATCTATGAATTCCATGGAATCGGGGAATATTACCCCTTCCAAACAAAGGTCGTTCTCTTCACCAACAAAATTGGGATCTAGGAGAACCCCGTCGTTAACTGATCGTCCTATACCAGTTCTTTCACCGCCATCGCCTCCTTCATCGTCAAATTCAAGCTTCTCACTGTCAGAATCCAGTCAACCGCTTAAGCCACCACCTCTAACTGCCCCCGAATTTCCATCTTTACAACACCCCATTTCGGCTGATAAACCTGATCTGACTCCACGTCGATCAGTCACATCGCCAGTTCGAGGTTCTAATGACTTTGAGCTGTCGTTGTTGAAACGTCAGGAATCTGACCTGGATGCCAAGATTCGAAACTTGAAAAAATTAGTGGATCTTTCAGAGCAGGCTCTGAAATATCAAAAGAAAGATGAAGACCGTAATCTGGAATCCTTGACCGACACTTGGAGGTCAGCTGCACAACATGCTGCAACGTTTCTCTTCAACCACGCTTTAACGCGGGTTGAGGCCATGGGAGGCATGGCAGAATTGAAAAGAAGGCAGGAAAAACCGCCCTTCTTTAGTGGCGATGATGATTATGAGAGCTTGACACCGGACCAGAAAGAAGCTTACGAACAGCTGAAGCAGGAATTCCAAGAAAGCGCGGACCAAGAAGAGCTCGTAGAGTCGGATAACGAAACTGAGTTCACCATGGCCTACATGCTCAAGACTTTAAAAGTAGACTATAGGATGATATTTCCCGATGGGTTCTAGCATCTTGGTTAGGAATTTATATTTATTTAGGCGAATGTATAACCTATGCTTCGTGGGACTAATACACTCAATTGATATTTACACAGATCAAATTCAAAACTGAATCTGCCTTTTCTCCTTGGGTCGCAGGAAATGACTGATGAGATCATCCTTAGAATGAGTTTCCTTAGGAGGCTCGTAGACACTGGCGGCGACGGCTCGAACTTCAACCTTGCCCTTATTCAGCTCCGCCTTTTGAACTATAAACTCATGGACGTTCTGGTGCACACTGGCCTGTCCTGGGTTCAGCATCTTCATATGAGGGGTCACAGTACTATGGCAAACAAACCCTCCAATGCCTGCAACGCCCGACACAACAGGCGATGTCAAAACCCTTCCTTTGATCTTCTTGGAGCTTTTGACTCCGGTGGGAGTGTTGAAAAGGGCTCCTTTCAGATTGTAGTTAAGACCAATAGCGGAACGATTTGAACCACTCAAGAAAGATAACGACGAATTTGGCGATTGAATGCCCATAAATTGTTGGACATGGTCCGAAAGCTGTTGTGACGACTCCTGGACTGCCCGGGGTGAAAGACTACCGTGTTCCTTCATGTATAGTTTGAATGCCAGTCTCCTATTCTTGGCAGAAGAGACCAATTTCTGCAACTGTGAAGCAGACAAGTCGGTCATTCTCTTGGTTTGGTCGGATTTCACCTCGAAATACGTGGTGAGATCCGGACACCGATTAACCTTTAATGGCACACCCATTTCCCGGAATCGCTGCAGTTTTCGCGTGAAACCGGTATTAGGATCGAACTGAGCGATTCGATTCTCATTGTCCAAAGCTGTAACTCCTATTAAAACAGATTTCTGCGACGGTGGAATAGGACATTTCAGCCCCCAGTTCCGTCGATGCGAAGATGACTGTGTAGTGAAAACCGCCTGATTCGAAGGATAAGCTTCTTGTCCCACAACTTCCTCTCTTAAATTCCTCAATGACACAAGTCTCGAAGACTGTAATAGCCTCGAAAACTTGCCGCTCATTTTGAAATGCTTGTACTATGGAGCTTGTCAAATTTCAATATTTTTGGTGATTGGTGAACCTCAACTTGGGAAACCTCGGTAGGGTAGCTTTCACGAGCATGGATTATTTTTATTTACATGCTTTTATTGATTGACAGATTGATTGAAAATCGTTTATTGTTTTTTATATGCTCTGGCTGTTTTAGTATTATGTTACATGCAAATATTCTATTTGAAAACGTCGCCTAGGATCAGCCTAGGGGCGATATTCATTGCCATGAGTTCTTGGAAAAGGAGCTTTGCAGCGTAGGGAATTGTCATTTTAACGACCTGTTCCGAACTTTGACAAGATGTACACCAACCATTGTAGCCCATGAGACCACAATTCTGACAAATATCAACTTCGAAAGCATCCGAGGAGATCATGAGCCTTTCCAGCAAAAGCTGCGAGGCACCATATGCGATTACACAATCTCGTTCCATCTCTCCTAATCGCAAACCACCGTCTCGAGACCTACCTTCTGTAGGCTGCCTTGTCATAACCGCACGGGGACCTCGGGGCCGCGCATGCATCTTATCCATTACCATGTGTTTAAGTTTCTGGTAGTAAATAGGGCCAAAGAAAATATATGCCTGGAGGCATTCGCCTGTGATGCCCGAGTACAACATATCCTTTCCAGAGTAGCTGTAGCCATGCTCAATCAGGATCTGCGACATATCCTCCAATTTAGAACCACCAAAACATGTTCCATACTGCAGTGTGCCGTCCAAGACACCAGCTTTGCCTGAAACCAACTCAATCATCTTGCCAACAGTCATACGTGAGGGGAAACCATGCGGATTCATGATAATGTCTGGGCAGATACCGTCGTCATTAAACGGCATATCTTCCTGCTGCACAATGATGCCACAAACACCCTTTTGCCCGTGCCGTGATGAAAACTTGTCTCCCAGCTCGGGACGCCTTGTCTGGCGTAACAAGACCTTTGCGAGATTCTGATCAGAATCCGTAGCCGAAACCATGACTTTGTCAATGTAGCTCGGCTCCGGAGCCTTATACACTACAGGAGTCTCCCGAAATTCGTCTTTTGCAACCGGGTCGCGGTTCGTGAGGATACTTTCTCCAGCATTCACAGGGACGGCCTTATTAATGTACACCTGGCCAGTTTCAACCTTTGTGCCAACTTCAGCAAGACCATCGGCACTTAAAATATCGTGCTGGAATATGGGCTTTGCATCCTTATCAGCACTGGTATATTTAATCCCTTCCAGCCTATCGCTAGTCTGGTTCGCGTATTTCTTCAACACAGTCGTGGTTTTCTTAAACACTTGGCACCGTCCAAACCCACGGTCGACGGAGGCCTTGTTCAAGACCAATGCATCCTCAATATCATAACCAGAATAACTCATAACTGCAACAACAGCATTCTGCCCGGCAGGAAGTTTATCGTAATTGATCAGCTCTATAGTCTTGGTCTTGACCATGGGCTGCTGGGGATAAACCATCAGATAAAGCAGAGTGTCAATCCGGTCAAACTGATTATATGCAATTGCACCAATAGCCTGCTTGCCCATAGCACATTGATATGTGTTTCTGGGACTCTGGTTATGGTGAGGGTAGGGAATCAAGCCTGCAACAGCACCCAGTACTGTGAAGACCTCAATTTCCAAATGCGTCGTGTCATTAGTGATATCCGTTTCATATAGGGCTATGAAACTGTCGTTTTCTTCATTACAATCCAAGTACTCCACCAAACCTTGCCTTAAAAAGTCGTCGAACTGCATTTCACCGTCCAGCAACTTTCTCAAGTGGTGTGCCTGTACAAGAGGTTGTCCCTTGTCAACAATAATCAAAGGACGACAGATACGGCCGCCATCTGTGGCAATATGCACAGCGTTATGATGATGATTGCAGTAAATGCTGATGAACTCTGAGACCTTTCCAGAGCGGCGCAACGTACGGAAAGAACGGACAAACTTGGAGGGGAAGCGAGTAATGCCAATAGGAGTACCATTCAGGTAGATGCCGTAAGTTCCAGGTGAATGAAACTCATGTCCACCGATAATTGAGATATCCTCAGCACCCAGTACTAAACAACATTTTCTGATAGGGTCTTCTTCATCATCGGTGGTAATATGCGTCATCAACGCCAAGTTCTTAACCAATCCACATGCTTCACCTTCAGGTGTGTCTGATGTACATAGCATACCAAACTGCGATGGTTGAAGAGCTCTTGGGCCGGAAACCTTACGGGACTTTTCGAACTGCGACGAGATCCGAGTCATCATGCCCAAGGCACTAATATAACTCAATCTGCTTAGAACATGCGTAACACCGGCCCGTTCCATCTTGAACCGTTTCAGAGACCAATTGCCGGTCGATATAGCTCTGTTCAACCCCATGGTGATATTACTGCTGTGAATTTGAATATTAACGAGAGCATCAAATTCGTTAGTTCGATTTGGCTTTTTCAGAACCTTATCAATGTTTGCCTTGAAGTCACTATTAAACTTTTTAAACAAGTCCTCGAATAGCAGTGACATCAACTGCCCTGCCAGCTCTAGCCGTTTATTTCCCACGTAGTCTCTATCATCCACCATTTTTGGGTCCTCCATAGCCATCAGCACCCGCCGTGTCATGAGTGCAATGTAGAGGGCTTTTTCTCTAAAGTCCAGATCATTGACTGAGATATGGGCAATTATTGTAGTCGCCAGGGCCTCAATTCCCTCCTGAATTACGGTGAGCTTCGGCGAGTTTAGCCGTCGCACGGTCTTAACCTTCGATCCCAGGTACTCCAAGGCTTGCTGTTGAGTGTGGACACCGAGGCGAGAGCAGTCCTCGAAGCTTATGGCAAACAGGTCCTGGTAAACGGGGTTTGAACCCGCGACTAGTTGCATGATTTCGTAGTCGGTGACCACGCCCGCGGCCTTGAGGACGAGAACAATTGGTACTTCTTCGCTGATTGAGTTATGCTTGAGGAAGATTCTTCCGTGTTTTGTCAGGACATAAGTTTTCGATTTGCGTTCATGAGTCGAACTGGTGACTGAAGCCTGGACAATGCCCTTTTTCTCGTCGGCTTCGACGATGATTCTGTTCTTGCTCAGTTGCTCTTGAACGAGAATGACTTTCTCCGTACCGTTGACAATGAAGTATCCGCCCGGGTCGAGGGGGCATTCCTGCAACTTTGCGAGTTCCAATTCGGAGTTATTCGTCAGCACGCAGTTTTTACTTCTAAGCATAATTGGCATTCTACCGATTTCAAGTCCTCGGCGAATAACAATCTTCTTGCCCTTGGTATACTCGACGTCGACGAAAATAGATGCTGAATAAGTAAGGTCTCTCAGTCGGCATTCATGCGGTGTGATATCGGACACAAAGCTATGGGTATCTTTTCTTTGAGGCCTGGAGACTCGAATATCGAGGTATTTAAGATAGAATTCGGGATCGACGTCACTCAAAATGCGTTCGTTTGCCTTTACGATTTTCTTGAGATCCACATCTATGAAGTAATTGAAGGAGTCCAAATGTTGCTTGACAAGACCCTTGACCTTAAGAAATGCAGGAAGAAGGTTCCATTTATCCTTCACAGTATCTATCGAGTCAGTAAGAGCCTTTCCTTTATACACAGGCTTAAGAAGCTCTCCAAATGCTTCATCAGTAGCTCCATCTCCATGGTCAAACTAGTACATTTCAATTAGAAAATTGTCCTTCCAAATACAACAACCAAATCAAAAACTTACCTCCTTCTCATTAACCACCTTCTTATTACCCCCCTTCCGTTTCGGAGGCATACTGACAGATTTGTAATGGACTATATCTCTGATCAAATCTGCTCCACCGGATTTTTTTCAACGGCGGAATATGCAATGTAGCGGTAAGGTTTTCCTCCGTCAAAGAATTTACGTAATTCGGGTTGCTATGGCAATGGCTCATAGAAATGGGTGCTGGGGTCATTGTTGGGAACTTTTGGTGGTGAATGAACAGAAGAAATCACAATCAGAGCTTAGATACGGCCTTAGAATGCGCGCTGAAAATAGGCGACAGGTGTAAGCCACCACCTAAAAGTTCCATTAATTCCTGAGTATCAAGTGTGAGTTTAGAATCGATATTATCTCCTTCTTCTATAATAGACGACTCATTAAGAAACGTTAAAACTGTAGTTATATAATATATAGCTTTTGTTCATTACTGGATCGAATCAACATTGGCTCTAGCCGCTCTAATAAGAACCTAAATCATTCCCACAACAGTCTTCCGTACCCTCCAATGCCTTTAGAAAGGAAAAACTACTAAAATGAAATGAAGTACAATGGCAAGATCGCGGTTTGAAAGTTTTGAGGCTCTGTGGTGAAGATCGACATATTTAAAGGGTGTCGGAGATGTCCGAGGGAGTCAAGAACACCAACATTGTTATTGATTGATCTTTGGCAGAACTTTAGGTATGGAGTACGAGAACGCGCAATTGGCTATAGAGTCGATTCGGAACCGACTTCCTGAGGAGTTAAAGTATCCGAAGGTAGCGATTATTTGCGGCACCGGTCTTGGATCTATCGCTGAGGTGCTGGCGAAGGAGTCCAAGGTAGAGATTCCTTACGAGACGATTCCACACTTTAGGACCTCAACAGGTAACGAAGCACTGTAACGATTAATATGATGTGTTTGAATCTGACGGATTTCAGTTGCGGGCCATTCTGGAAAGCTGATCGTGGGCTTCATTGGGCAAAGAAACGTCCCGGTCATCCTTATGTCTGGAAGACTACAGTAAGAAATAGTCCTTTGATGAACCTAGCATAAAAGATACTGTTCTGACGTTTTGGATATAGTTCCTACGAGGGTTATGCTATTAGTGACACAGTTTTCCCGGTCCGAGTGTTCACTGCTATGAAGGTCCAGTATCTATTTGTGACCAACGCAGCTGGGGGCTTGAACCACGGCTACAAGACTGGGGATCTGATGCTTTTGAACGATGTATGGATATTGCACGCAATTGTTATAATTGGACGGCTGGCTGACAGATTTGTAGCATATCAATCTTCCAGGAATGGCGGGGTTGAACCCTCTGAAAGGACCTAATGATGAACGCTTCGGACTGAGGTTCCTGCCGTTAAGCGAAGATACCTATAGCCGAGATATCCGAGCTCGGTTCTACGCCGCGGCGCGCGAGCTGGGGATCAGCAGGAAAATCCACGAGGGGGTCTACGTGTACGTGAGTGGTCCGAACTACGAGACTCGTGCAGAGGCTAGGTTCCTTGAGGCCATTGGCGGTGATGCGGTTGGCATGAGCACGGTGCCGGAGGTTCTAGTGGGCAGACATGGTGGAATGACGACGTTTGCCCTCAGTTTGATCACTAATGAGGTTGTTTACGAAAAGGTGACGCCGGCCAATGTTGCAGAAACAAAGTCCAATACAGGTCCACAGGCTGCACATCATGAGGAGGTTGTGCAGGCCGGTCTTGAGGCTGCTCATGACATTGAGCGTATTTTCGTCAACATCGTAGGCAATCTGTGATGCAAATGTATATAAGCATGTATTGGACAACAAATTAGTACTATTATTATTCATCAACCACGCCGGCCGATTCCCATTCTCCATTCAGATTCTCTTTCCATAGTGTGACGCGATTGTCACCCCCGCTAACTGCAAGCACGTTTCCAGAAAGCGACCAGCTGACTCTCCACACCACGTCGGGGAATTTTTCGCTTTTGAGTAGCTTCTTTTGCCATGTGCCAGTACCCTCCTGGGTCCAGATGATTACAGTTTTATCCTGGGACGCAGAGGCAATATATGATTTAGACAACACCGAAGGCGACCACGCCACATCACGGACCCAGTCTGAATGGCCTTCCAAAGTGGCCTCTTCAACGTAATTATTCGATGTCGAGTCATACTTCCATATCTTTACAAGATTGTCGCAACCCCCGGTTGCAAATCTCCTATGAGTCTCCTGCGATTGTCCTTGAAGAGACGTTTGAACTAATGACCCAGAAACGCTTGAAGGAGCCCAAGACACAGCATTGACACCAATGGCATGTGCAGGGAATACGACTGCATCCGGCTTACCTTCATCCTTGAACTCCACGACTGACACCTTGCCATCGGACGAAGCGCACAACAAGAGAGCTCCGTACTCTTGGGGTGCCCATGTGACAGAGTTGACGGAATTTTGATGAACGGTATGTTGAGAGATATTGGACCAGCGGCCATTTTCTTCTCTCCAGATCAATGCTTTACCATCGTATGAACCTGATGCTAGAATGACACCAAACTTGGGATGGGCCCAACTCACCTGCCAAACCGGTCCATCATGACTTTGAACAACATTAGTCAGTTATTCCAAACTCAAAGCTTGGATTTTTGAATTCACAATGGCCTTACCCTCGTAAAGTTTCTACCAGTTTCTGGTTTTCTCCATCGATTTCAAAGATTTTAATAGTCTTGTCTGATGAACACGTCGCCAATCTCTTTCCATAATAATCCAATACAGCATCATGCTAATCCAAATCAGTAAAAACCCTTATTTCCATCATATGTATATATCTTACAATTAAATCATTATGAGCATTCCCAATCGAAACCTATAATATAATCACCCATTAATCTTGCAACAAACTCAGGAATCCAATCATTCACTTACCATTTTTCAAGTAAAACGATTGACCCTGGAATCAAAACAATTGATTGATTATAAACAATAAGATTGACAATTCAATTGATATGACGGCGTTGGCTTTTAAAGGGTTGAAAGGTTGGTGATGGATGGATCCTCAGATCCCAAAATTTCGTCATGTGACATTTCTACTCTTTGGTTTTGTCGTTTATTCGGAACAGTTCCTCATTTTGTATGGGAATGAATGGCTTCCGATCTACGGTCCAGTGTGAAGGATTATTTGGAGAGTCTTCCGGAGGCTATTATAACTCGATTATTTCAATCGGTAAGGGTTTTGTTAAGTATCTATTAAGAAAATTGTTTCGTTAATATAATGTATAGCCTGCTACATGTTTAGCATTATTTAGGCTTTTGCCTAGTACGGCTCAGGTATTGGTCATGTCAATGGTTTTTAAAGAAGGTCCATTGGCAATGGATGATATTGAAGTTATGGTGAAACCGAAAAGTAGACGGTTTCAAGCAGAAGCGATCCGACGACTTCGTAAATTGCATCTTGTCAAGGAAAGACATCATAGTAGGACAATAATCCTCAATCAAACTTTCAGACAAAACTTCAAAAACTCGTTGACTGCCGGAGATGCCCATAACTCCTTCGGTGTACCATGTGATACTGAAGATAAACATAAAGTCGACGTGGCATTTCTCGATAAACATGCGTCGGAGAAATGGGAAGCCATTCTTCATTTCATGGTCGGAACTACCACAGTGATGCCTCCTGGAGATGGAGTATTATCATTGTTGAGACATAGTCAACTTATGGTGGGCTCAGAAAAATTCAATATGGCAATCACAAACGCCGGGTTCCAATTTCTCCTACAAGATGTTAATGCCCAGATCTGGACCCTGCTGCTTCAATACCTCAATATGGCCGCCGACCTCCAAATGGACCCCGTAGACGTGCTCAACTTCATATTCATGCTTGGATCCCTGGAACTCGGCAAAGACTACTCTCTGGAAGCCCTCAGCGCAACCCAAGTCAACATGCTTGAAGACCTACGCGATTTCGGAATCGTATATCAACGCAAGTCGTCTTCCCGCCGTTTCTACCCTACAAGACTCGCCACAACGTTAACATCCGAAGCCAGTGCCCTACGCACCGCCTCGTCATCCATGGACGTCGCAATTGCTGATTCTAGCACAAACGGAACGGCTGCTGCTGCCGAACACCAAAATAGACTGATCGATAACTCAAAGTCTGGGTTTATCATCCTCGAAACTAATTACAGACTATACGCATATACCGACTCACCTCTGCAAATCGCCGTCCTGAACCTGTTTGTCCACGTTAGAACCCGGTTCGCAAATATGATCACCGGACAAATCACCCGCGAATCCATTAGAAGAGCGCTCATGAACGGCATAACCGCCGATCAGGTCATCACATATTTAACAGTGCATGCACATGCCCAAATGAAGAAGAACGACCCTGTTCTGCCGCCAACCGTGGTCGACCAGATCAAGCTCTGGCAGCTCGAGCTGGACCGAATCAAAACAACCGACGGCTATTTATTCACAGACTTCCGCAGCCACGACGAGTTCTTCATGGCGGCCACCTTTGCCTCCGAACTGGGCGTCTTGGTCTGGCAAAACACGAACCTGCGCAAATTCTTTGTCACAAGCGAAGGAAATGCCCAGGTCATAGAATACGTCAGTCGCAAACTGAAAGAAAGATAATTAACAACCGCCTACAAATAATAAATAACAAGTCCTCAAATCTGGATCACCACCGGGCCTTCATCGGGGTTCCCAATGTTGGCTCCGAACGGCCGTTGAAGCGGCACGTCATTGTTGTTTGCATTTGGATTGGGCTGTGGCTGTGGCTGCTGGTTTCGGTTAGCATTGTGTCGTTGGCGTAGCCTGAACCAGACAGCAATCGTAAAAATCGCCATTATAACCATAAAGATGACAGTATCAAAGATATCGGGAATAATATCCTCTTCTTCGAGATCGTCATAATTGGACCGTGGGCCGCGAAAAACCTCATTGCGTGCGTCATCAGGCGAAAAGTCTTCATCATCATCCCCCCATACCTTGAATTCCATTGCATTCCACTTGTCCCAAAATTGGCCCCATCTCTCTCGAAATGAGGTCTTGGGGGTTGCTTCTTCCATGATACCCTGAACGCTTCCTCTCGTCAAAGTGTTCCAATAACTTTTAAGGTACAGACGCATTAGCGACAACTTGACACCTAAATATCCCTCGGAGCTGGAGATCAATGATAGATCATAGAATCGCTTGGCAAGGTGGTAATCCTTCTCGACTCCGATCCCATTCTCATACATCCACCCGAGGTTCCACCTTGCCAAAGGGTTCAAGCGGTCTGCAGCAACACCATAGCACGCGGCCGCTTTCTCAGGGTTTCTTTCAGTTCCTTTGCCTTGCAAATAGTAATCTCCCATTTTGACATGTGCGTCTTCATTGACTTGTTTGGAAGAACGAGTCCAATAGACCAACGCCACATCAGAGGAGTTGCTGAAAGAATGCAGTTTTGGAGTATCTGGGGGATCAATGTTGAAATATCCTGTTTGGTCATCCAGTATATATGCGACATTAAGTTGTGCACTCTCATAACCCTGCTCAGCGGCAATAAGAAACCCTAGCAAAGCCGAGTCAAGATCACCTCTACTATACATATCCTGTGCCCAGCGTAGAGGACTGTGAAAATCCTCTGTTTTCTCTGCAACGTTTTTAAAAGTGATGGCCGCATCCTCGTGCGAATGAGGCCTGCCCGGCCGGTCGACACTCTGCATCTGACCCATCAAATACCATGCTTCGATATTCGCATACTTAGACGCGGTGTTTATATAATCGGCAGCCTTAGACATATCTCCATCTTCAATCTGGATCTTGGCCAATGCTACTACTGCTGAGCTGACATGCTTAGTAGCTGCCACACTGAAGAGTCGGATGGCCTCGGTGCGGTTTTCTTCCATGCCTATCCCCCGCAAGTTGAACATCCCCAGAAGATATTCTGCATGGCCATTTTGCAATGCTACTCCTCGTTTGATCCATCTGAGGGCCTTTTCGTTACTTTGCTCAATCCCCTCTCCTCTTAAATAGCGATGGGCAAGAATAGACGCACACTCCCCGCCATATGTCAATGTGGTGGAGTCTAATCTTGTGTCGACTGCTTCCGGGTTTGCAGCTGTAGGACGGAACACCGTTCTTGCGCAATGAAGTGCGTAAAGAACAGATTGTTCAAAGTTAGGCTCCGAGTACCTTCCTCCCTCATAGTACAGGATCGATAATGCTAAATTTGCAGACACTGCGTCACTTTCTTCTGCCAGATAATGGAAGTATTCAAACGCTTCTTCCAGAGTTTGGATACCAGTAGGAAATCCCTTGAGTCGATGGGTTGCCTTTGCGGTGGCGGCGCTAGCACCAGCGCCATATACTCCTCCGGACAGTTCATCGGGGATAGCCCAGTCATTGTGGCCCAAATATCTATCACCCAGAGGCCCGGGGCCCGTATCTTTGAAATAGGCCATTGAGGCATCTGCAACGTCTTTGTAGAAGTGGAATGCTTCTTCATGATCATGTGGGGCGGATATAGCTGCAAGGTACCGAAACCCCATAGCCATTTTGGCCCGCAGATCACCTCCACGAGCAGCAAAGGTATAGTAAAGCGAGGCCCTAGCTTGATCTACAGGCACAGCTCCAAACAACCCCGTCGAGTATCCGAGTCCAACCATAAACTGCGACGAAGCGTTTCCGTTCAAGTCGGCCATTTGATGGTAATAGTCAAATGCAGCAGAAAGGTTTCTTGGATATGAGTAGTTACCATAAAAGTTCATATCCCCTAACAGATACAATGCATCTGGATCCTGTAGTCTTGAGGCCTCTTCCAGCAGATCCACAGCCTCATTAAGCTGTTGTTTCCTTCGGATTTCTTCAGGTGAAACGTAGCTCGAACCTCCTGATCCATGCAAAAGTGACTTCAAATCAACAATATTTCGAAGCTTATGACTAGCCCAGCGACCCACCTTGGCAGGACCCGACAAATGATGTGATGAAGATGGATAAGGAGCTTGTTTTCCATCGCCACTAGGGTTCGTCAACCCCCGTAGAATCTCCATTGCACGGTCATAATACCCCACCTCATCCTCAGATACCTGTAGAACATTCTGCTCCTGACTCCAAACAAGCGGTATGCCTATTATACATAGCAAAAACACCCATAACCGCATTGGTTACGCTCTTTCTGTAACAGCGTCTTTCAAATGCTGACGTTGCGGGATGCGGGACTATCAATCTCCACTATAACTTCACCGTCTATGACGGTTCCGTCCGTAGATATATTTTGTCCATGTTTGGAGCCACGGAATTCCCGGTCATTGAGTAATAGTCAAACGGATTTGGATATTCCGGAGACTCTTTGGAGTGAATCGGCTCGTCATAAGCTTGAATGGTTGTATTTCTGTGACTTTTGCCGCACTATCAGATGCTATCAATGTGTGGAGGAGGAGATAACTATGGTGTTTTGTCCTAATTGTATAAATGAAGTCAGTCCAATCACTGCTAGAACTGATGGGAATGTGTGTATGAGGAATTGCCTTCAGTGTCCAAGATGTTTGTCTAGTGTTTCCATTACAGCTCATGGAGACGAAACAAATCGACGATACTTTTTGAATTGCAATTTCTGTGATTGGAGTACGAAGGATTCTGGATTGAATCTTACCAGAAAGGCATCTCTTGCAAGTCAAATCAAGAAATTGGCATCAGATCACACCGAATCACGGTTTGGAGCTCTTCGTGAGTTTTACACCAAAACTGCTCTACTGGAAATTACAGGACAAGACCAACCTACTATGATACCGAAATCTAAACGGCTCACCGCCGCATTAGAAAGCATTTCCATGAATGAAAAAATGGATACATTAAGCCAGAAGCCAACATCAACAACTACAGAAATGAAAGCAGTGGACCAACTGGCCAGAATTGCAAACTCGGAACTACCACAACTCACTAAACTTCGCGCCAAAAGAGCCAAGAAATGCAAGGTATGTAAGCATTCATTGGCGAAACCAGAAAGCAAGGCCGACTCGGCTAGACACAAGCTCAAACTCATGGCGTTGAACGTCCTCCCGTCTCTGAAATTCAGGAGCTACCCAAATATAGCATATCCCACAGTTCTCGACGCCGGAAAGACATTTACTTTTTTATTAACAGTCACGAACCCTCAAAGCTCGAAAATGAAAGTGGCTCTGTCAACCCTTCCAAGCGACGAAATACGATATCCACACAAAGTCACTATTGTTTCGCCCAATTTGGACCTTGGACCTTGCCCGGAGCTATGGGACGAGTTTTCTCTCATCAAATCAGTGCCATCAATAGATATTGCTCGCGAGACTGCAACTTCGAGACGGGTCTTTATGGAAGGTGGTCGTGGTGCTGGAGGTGAAGGGGTCTATGAGACAGGTGACAATTGGGCAACTATTGTCGTTGAAATAGTACCCTCCGGCCCAATTGGCCCAGTCGAAATCCCATTATTTATTAGCTTCTCCTTCGAGGAGCACACAGAAGGAGATACCCCGAATAATACAGTGCAAGTGGGATTCTGGGCAATCATCAACGTCACTGCAGCAACCAAAGTTTGATTTGATTTCAATTAAAAGTCTAGCACCAAAGTGCCTGCGATCTTCTCAAGTTCCTTCACATCAAGAGTCTTAGGTCCATGAGGATTCGTCTTCTTCCGTTCATCTTCAGCCCTCCATATGGCCTCTCTCGTGAAGATACGTAAATACTCCGCCGAAGCTTTAACAGCAACAGACGAGACTATCGTATCTGAGTGCTTGAATGCCTCAGCCTCCAACAATTTGCTAACCGTCTGATCAGAAAACGTAGTGTCAGGCATGTTTATATGTCCGGAAGTCGAAAAACACACAACCAGAAATAATTGAAGTTTTGGCCGGTAGCTGAAGTTCCACGGAACTCCGCAGTTTCTACCAGATTTTCTAGCTGCTAGCGCTTTTATTTACACTCTAGTACAGCTAGTAATCTACCAGCTATTCATGCTTTTTGACTTTTCAAGATCCACAATATTTTCAACAGACAAAAAATTAAAGAGCTTCAATTTAAACCCTTCAATTTCAATGGTTCATAGATTTATTCTCAAATATGATATAACTTTTTATACTAAGATTGTGCAAAAATATTATGAGCTTCGAACTTGTTAAGCAGGAAATTTAGAGCGATAATCTGGCTGGCTTGCCGTCGAAATTACCTGACCGATTTGATGAATTATAGCACCGATTCCCAAACTTTTGCCCAACAACTCTGGAATTGTCTTTGGTTCTCAGATGTCTTTCAGAGGTTTGGAATGCTTTAAGGTTAAGTTGAACAAAGATGCTTAAAGTTTAAGGCGATTTTTATTATTTTGTTGATTACGCCTACTGGTTCCGCATGTTATAATGCAGTTTTTATATAATACCGTATGTAGAGCCCAAGTCGTAGGCTACACGAAATTTGACTTTAAGCGATGTATCGTAACATTCATAAAGCAGAAAGGAGGATTCTGCAGGTGTCTATAAGAACAGAAAAACAAACTCAGAGAACCGTATCTTGTTCGCCTAGTAGAGCGTTGGTGTCATCGCGGTCCTCTTCATTGGTCGAAACTGGAGCAGGCGAGAGTCTATCGATTCCAGGAAACATGCTGTTGACATTGAAATTGTCGGGATTGCCTGCTGTACTGCCGTTCATGGACTGCGGGATACTTGGTTTGAATCCCGGTCGTGGAGGAAGGTCATAATCGGTGTAGGCCTGACGACCATCATTGGATTCGTTTTCACCATTGATTTGAAGAGCACTCAAGTCAGAAAGGAAGGCATTATAATCATACGCATATTCATCATGTTCTGCAAGATCCAACCCCACAATCTCACTCTCATGGCTTACTCTCAGCCGCATTCCGGGGATCAGCTGAAAGACCCCCAATACAAACAATGTCATCAAGAATGAGTATAGAGCACCGGCAATACAGGTGACAATCTGATAGGGCAGCAACATGAAATGGCCATTGAGCCAACCGCCGCCTTTGTCGCCTACATGGTGCGCAGCAAAGATTCCTGTTAGCAAAGTGCCAACCACGCCGCCAATCCCGTGCATAGCAAGCACATCCAAAGCATCATCGATATTCAGGTAAAATTTGATTTTGGTGCTGAAATTGCACACAAACCCGCCACAAAAGCCAAAAATCGGCGCCGCCCACAGGGGAATGTATCCTGCACCAGGCGTCACGCACACAAGTCCCGCCACGATTCCGGAGCTGAAACCAATGACCGACCACTTTCCCTCGTAGTTATGGTCCAGATATGCCCAGGTCAAAGCTCCAACTGACGCGGAGATTTGCGTGTTGAGCAAAGCCGCCGCCGATTGAGTGTTTGGGCTGTAGCTGGAGCCACAGTTGAAGCCAAACCAGCCTATCCACAGTAGACCCGTGCCTACAACCACCGACACGGCGTTATGCGGTCTGTAATTGAGTGCTTGGGTTCCATGACCGATTCTTTTGCCAAGGACCATAGAATAGGCCAGAGCCGTGAACCCCGAAGTAATATGTACCGGGGTCCCACCTGCATAATCCAAAGAGCCCATTCTATATGCCCAGCCATTTGGATTCCAAGTCCAATACGCTATTGGGTTATATACCACTGCGGACCATACGAAGATGAAAATGGCTGCTGGTAATACTCTTCCTCGTTCCGCTATGGCACCAATCGCCAGTGCGGCCGTGACACAGGCAAACATCCCTTCGAATAACGAATTGGCCAGTTCTGGAGCACCATTCCGCGGGGAAACTGGCGCATCAAGCATATGACGATAACCAAAGTGTTTCAACGTCCCGAGGAACCAGCCTCCATTATCGGACCATACCAATGAATACCCCTACAACAACATATATCAGTCTTGTTCTTAATTTCCTTCTAAAAAACCCCCCCTTACCAAAATATACCATTGTATCGAAACTACAGCTATTGCGACCAAAGAAAACGCGACCTGATTCAATGCTGATTTACGTCTCGTCAACCCAGAATAGAATAAACCAACCTTTAACAATTAGCAGTGCCCTCAACCGGCAACTCCAAAATCACCATACCCCTAGAATCTATTTCCATTCAGTTAGTACAATAATATCCTCCATCCCCATACGTTATATACTCACCATCCAAAATATCGCAAAAGTACAAAACATCATAAACAGAGTGTTTGTACCATTCACCTCCATGGGCACCTGCCCTTCCATTTCGGTACGTACTGCCGACATCTATAATGTAACGACTCGTCTATCCTGCATTAACCCCGCCAACCGTGCACAGTTTTTGGCTTGAAGTCTCGATCAAAATATTGTGTTTTCGCACTCTTTTGATGCGTGCGGGCTTTTTTGCGAGCTCCGGCGGTATCGGCCCGACCCAATGTGGGGCAGGCATATTGAAGAAACTCAATCTACTATTTGAATGGATTATAAAGCTGTTTGTCGACTTTTCGAGTATATGATTTCTCTTGGTCCATCTGGAATTCGTAAACCACTTGTCGATCCTTCTGTTAATTGCGAACACCAACTTATAGGAACATCAATGTATAGCTTGTAGATAGAAACCGAAACTCGAGTTTCCAGTTCTAATCGCTGTTGGACTCGATACATAAACGCACAATGTAGTGCTTTCATATTCTCTAGACTCCAGTAAAGTAGTATGTCAAGGCAATTGGAACCGGAAAAGGTCGTATTCCAAGCATGACAGGACCTCTTCTGACGTGAAGCACTTTGTCTCAAACTTTCTTCGATGGTGTAGCTTGGGAACTATTACTGCTCGAGATACGGGAGAGTCTGGTAGCAGAAGATGTAGATGGGGTGCTTGGTGAGCCCAAATTCGCCTTAGGAGAATTCGAAGGACGCGACTTAGAAGAAGAAGACGCAGTACTACCTCTAATAGAGCGATATTTCTTCCATTCCTCCATTGTTTCAATAGCCTTTTTCCAGTTACTCGTTGTTTCTTGCAGCTGTTCCCGGAGAGCCTGAACTTCTTTGTCTTTCTTGTCAAGCTCTGCAAGTGAAACAAAACTGGGCGTATTCAAAATCAATTTGATCTCATCGATGCATGAAGTTATTTCTTGTCCAATAGTCTCTACGTCACCTGCACGTACTCCAACACCAGCCCCGTCAGATGGACCAGTGAACTCGAATTCCGAGAACTTGTCTAGTGCTGCCACGCCCGACGTCACACTGGCTAGAGAACCCTTGACCGATAGCAGTTGTGTAACTAAAGCAGTGTTTTCAGACACTAGAGTTCCATTCATAGATATGAGGTCGGACGATATCGCAGCTGCTGCCTCACTTTCAACGGAATCTGCTCTCACCGCCTTCGACTTGTAGCTGTTGTAGGACTTAGAAAGTGTGCCAGTCACACCCACAAGAGTCTTGACTTTACGAGGCTCAATAATCCGTTCTTTGAGCCGTGCGATTTGCATGTCCCGCTTACGCAGTTCGTTCGAGAATTGCAGCCTGGCCTGTTGACCAGCTATTCGATACTTATTTGCCATATCTCTCGACTTACTGTAAGAGTGTTGTAGAGAAAGATTGGAAGACTCAAGTGTAGCAGTGAGCTTCTCTACTGTCCGGGCCTGCTTCTCCACCGCTTCGCACTTAATCTGTAGCTTCTTGATGTGCAAAAATGAACGCTCCTCCTGACGTCTCATTTCCTGTAGCCTATATGCATTGGATTCTTCCCGCTTTATGTTGGCCTCAATTGTGTTCAAAAGCGCGTATATCACGTTGATCACGCGTGTGTCTTGAACAAGAATATCCTGATCATTGCTCGGTCCTCCTTCCCCTTCTCCAGCCGGTCTTGCCGATATCGACGCAAACTGTATCCGTTCATCATCTGCAAGGTATCCCTTACCCACTAAGGCATTGTTAATGTACAGAGCTGCTGCTCCTACGTCGGTTTCAAGCGACATCCGGCTTTTTGATGATGCGAATAGAACGCGTCCGCGAGATTGCCTGGTGAAACACCAGATATATTCATAACATTAAATAGAACATAATTATGCTAATAACTTAATTGAAGGGTTTATTTTCAAAAACCTTCTCCAGATTCGTGGTCGAGGATGAATGCGAAGGGGCCTGTAACGGCTGCTGGTGATCTACGGGTATGAACGGAGACTGATATCCATGATATTGCGCAGAGGTTGAAACCTGAGGAGACACAACCGCCTGGGCTGCAGGACCAAGTACTGCAACCAGCGGCGTGGTGGGTGGTGGTATCTGGGCCTGGGTCGTTCCAGCAGGCGTAGGAGGTTGCGTCTCGTGCATCATCACTTTGTAGGATGAGTACTCTAATAGAACAGGTATCTCTTTCGCAACTCGAGTCAGCGTGCTCAGATTAGGTCGCACATCTTGTAGAAAAGGTAGGTCTGGCATTGCAGTCTTCGTCGATGCCAGAATAGCTATTACAGCTTTCAAAAATGCATTCGTATCCTCCCAGAATTTCCTCCTGTCAATTCCACCGCTCTCCCTTATCAGTTCGATACGTTTCTTGAGCCTCCGCGTCACATCAACCCCAGCAACACATGTTGCAGTGAGATCCTTCACTTTGGCGGCAACGACAGGTCCAATGCCAATACCAGTACTGCCAGTGACACCTTGAACCGATGCCACAGCACTTTTAGAAATGGCTTCGGTGAGCTGGCCCAGAACAGACTGCGCAGCATTGGCAGCAGTATAGATTCTATCATGCAAGTGATCATCAGCAGAAGAAAGATCTGATCCCTCTTCGCTGCTACTAGTCTTTCTCACCATCTCGTCCACAGGCGAGCTGGGATAATCTGATAGAACAGTCGCAGATTTCAGAAAGCTCCTACCACTTGGCTTTAACGGTGGAGCATGCGTTTCTCGACTGACAGCCGATATCATTTCAGTAGGTTCACTAGGATATAGCGTCTGCCAAGCATTATACAGTTCGTTGAAGGAAGCGAAAGCCACCATAATAAGTGATCTCGTAAACTTCACATCAACGTAGGACATCAAAGACTCCAAATTAGAGTGAAAAAAAGACATAGTGTTTCTCACCGCCGAAATGCAATTAATACTGGCCGTCAGAAGATCATTGTCGTAAGTCTCACTCTCATTGTCTTCCAAGGCGACGACCAGCTCGGGAAAGCTGTTTCGAGATGCCTTCAACAGAGCGGACAATTTTGAACTCAGCGCCTTATCCGAACAGAAGGACCCACATCGTCGAAGAATATCGTGCAATTCCACCACAGAAAATAGAATTTTTCGTGAGGCTTCCATAAGCCTGAGTCTTATCAGGTGTGATTCGTTTGCTGTAGTGGTTCTCATTTCTTCGGGCAATGTGGAAAGTCGACGGAAATACGCACCGGGCGCAGAGTCCAGAATTGGAGACGTCGAAAGAGAGCCCATCCTGCTTCTGGTTTTAGCTCGTGGCAATTGCTTTGAGCTCATCTCCCCACTATCACTTCCAGTGCTGTCATGACGTATGTGAGGAATCGCTGGTGGGGGGACCGGCGGCTGTAATATGCCAATTGATCCAGACTGTTCAATGCCACTGTCATGCGAAAACCCCCGCATATGGTTAGAAAACTCTGTATTCAGCGAAAGGGCCAAATCCCCATCTTCGCCTTTGCGAGTCTTTTTGACAATAAAGCCCATGCGCTTGGCCGCTCTGGAAAAGGACGCCTGACTTTCACTATTACTGCGTAGCCTCTCGGGAAGCTGTGATGAAGGAGATTGATGTGGTGGTATGAGTTGCGGAACCGATGGTGGACCTCCAGGAATAGCCGAAATAGGCGAAGACACCGAGCCTGAACGGATTGGTTTAAGGGCCGAGGCAAATGAAGGGGATATAGGTGACGACGCGGATGCAGATGAGCCCGATGACAGGGAAGAGCCCGACATTGAGGATGCGGAGACAAATGTAGACGAGGAGTTGAAGGGCATTGGTAGGGGGGAAGCCAATTCAGCGAGCATGGCGTCATTTATAGTGTTGAATGTACCCAAATTGGAGCTATCGTCTAGTACCACTTCTTGAGAACCGATTTTGGGTGGCCTAGTCGAGGTGTCGAAAAGACTATTATTCAAAACTTGCATAATATCTTTTTCATTTTCAACCAGATAGGCTTTAATATGCTCAATCCATTCTTCAGGATCATTCAATGCAGATTCCAAAACATCCTTTGGAGGCAGGATAATAGGGTTATTATCGATTTCCAGGTGATGCAGGTCGGTCATTTTGACAATGCATGGAGGTATGCATTCGAATTGGTTATTTGACAGCGATAGAACTTTGAGAGTTTCCAAGTTGCCAATTTCATTTGGCAGCATACGCAATTGATTCGAGCTAATATCCAAGATCTGAAGAGATGTACAATGACAAAGGACGGTCGGAAACTCCTGCAGGCGGTTGAAACTGATGTCTAGGTATGTAAGTTTAGTCATGAGACTAAAGATAGGCGGCAGCGAAGTGAGCCAATTATTCTGCAAGCTTAACTTGGAAACCTTGTCTCTTATGAGATCCACCACCTCTTCAGGCAAAGATGCGACTTTGAGGTTCACCAGTTGCAATTCCACTGCTGCCAAACTATCATCACTGGTGGAAGTCACGATACTTGAAGAATCGCCTCCCGAGTTTAATGTAGGAGCGGAACTATTGCGGCCACTATTACTTTCATTATCGTCTTCATCCCGTTCTTGTACCACGACTTCTAAATTCTTCAGCAATTCATGTTCTGCCACTTCCAACAATCTTTGTCTTGATATTGGAGCTTCATCTATAGGTGAATTCAACCCATCCATGATATTAAGTCGGTAGCTAGCAATTCAAAAAGTAAACACGTATAAAGCCGATCTCCAGATTGAATAGGGCTTTAATAATCTAATTCTAGTCCTTACACTCCCTAACACCTTAACACCCTCCAGTGGTGGTGGCGGAGGTAGTGGACAATGATGATCTATCCAAAAGTCTCCCTCCTAAAACAAACCAGCAGCTTAGGAGATGGAGAAAAATAAACTTATATAGAAATTAACCGGCCTTCCCATGCAAAGAACACAAAATGTGTCTCAACTGATTGATATGGTTGCAGGTTTAAACGCGTGAGATGCTTGGACCGGGTTTCCAAAGCGAAAATATGAAAAAAAATTAAAACCCTCTTCAACGGGGCATTTTTAACGTTTTATGATTTTCCCCCTTTTCAACCACAATTGAAAGGAATCGCGCATTATCGTCCCACTTTGATAGTGCCGTTTTCTCAACACGGCATATAATATACTTAAATAAAAAATAATTAAATAATATCATTCCTCTTATCGTCCTCTTCGAATCCCACTCTACCGATCAAAATCCTCGATTAAATCTCATATCGCCCCATTCTGGTTTATCGAAGATCTGCACAAAATTAAATCCGTCAGGGTTCGGGTTGGTCTCCAAATGGTATTGATATGCTCGAAAGCCCCGCATCTTTTTGGCAGCTCAGTCATATGGATGACTATCTCAACCGTAGAATTAAAACTCGTGATATCCAGCTAAATAATGTCGCGATTGATTTTCTGTTTTTTACAGCACATAACTACTTTGGATATCTTATAACTTTTACATAGTAATAAGCGATTTCACAAAAATCCCAATAAATTACTTAAATGACCACATCCAAACCTCTGCGTTTCTGAATCGCCACATCTCTTAACATATCTATACTTTTAAATATGAAAATAAAGCAATTTTAATTAAATCCCTAAACATTCTTCGATTCTATACGGCTTCAACGTTTAGCATTGAAAAGTGAAATCGAAATATCGTCGTCCCAGATGCTTACGTGATCTTCTTTACAAGCTATTTTCTAGAGGACTAATTGTTTAGTCGATGAAATATATATATATTAAGCTAAACCAAAGTTGCTAGAAAACTAAAGAGAAAGAAACTTATATCTTTGAGTGCAAAAAAAGACAGATGAAACTACAAAAAGGTTATAACAAAGTACAATTATAAATCTTCAATATGAACCTCATTCTGCTTTGACTTGATTTGATTGTTTTGATTATTTACAAGTCCGCATCTTCTTCATCAGGAAGTGGAAGAGCCGCTGCTTGTTCCATTTCTTGTTGATATTTGTTCATGAGATCAGCATCCACAGTCACCTCTGGAGGAGCCAAGGCGGGAGAAGACACGAATTCCAGGTTGGGATGGCCCACCAACTTTCTTGCCAGCCAAAGAAACGGCTTCTCAAAGTTATAATTGGATTTGGCAGAGATATCGTAATATTGGAGGTTCTTCTTTCGGTGGAAAGTGATGCTCTTGGCCTTAACCTTTCGTTCCTTAACATCAACCTTATTACCACAAAGAACAACAGGGATGTTTTCACAAACACGCACCAAATCTCTATGCCAGTTGGGGACATTTTTGTATGTGATTCTCGATGTGACATCAAACATAATGATACCGCACTGGCCATTGATGTAATAACCATCCCGTAATCCACCGAACTTCTCTTGTCCAGCAGTATCCCAAACCTCGAACTTGATTTCGCCGAAATTGGTGAAGAATCCTAATGGATACACCTCTACACCTTGAGTGGCATTGTATCTTTTTTCAAATTCACCTGTCAAATGTCTCTTGACAAACGTGGTCTAATCAAGTAATCCTTCAGTTAGTGGTTGTCCAAACCTATCCGCTTGATGTTTTTTTTATTTCATGTCGTGGCAATCTCAACCCTTGATCCTCCAAACAAAACTTGTCATCATCGTCATCAATATCGAAATACACACAACCCTTGCGATTGGCGAGCAAAAATACCATTCCATTCATAATAAAAACACCAGCAATCCAAATCGACTTAATCACTTACCTTACCAGTACCACCATCTCCAACAAGAACAAGCTTGAACTGTGGAGTCTGTTGTTCAGTCATATTCGGTTATAGTTCTTGTAATGAAAAATCTATCAACAGATAACCAAGGGAACCTCTCGTGAAAAAAGGAAGAGAAAAGAAAGAATTCCCCTAAACAAAAACACTGCAATTGCCATTTCTCCCAACATTCAAAATATAAACAGTACATTTCAGTCCCGCAAAGTCACGTGATGGACGACTTTTTGCCAAAATATTGACATTAAACGCCGGAGTACATCTGCTTTATGGCTTTTTAACTCGGCAATTGATTGTTGCAGATTCATTGTAGTTGATTTATAAGTTCTATAGATATTCTTGTATCTGATTGCCACATTTTTCCGGTATACTTGTGATTTTCGTGGCACCAGACTCGCTCTCGAAAGTGTTTTAGCCGTCAAGCGCCTGGTGTTCACGATTGACATCTATGCGCTTGTTGATATTCAAAATATAGACTCTACAGCTACTTTTCTAGTATTTGGTAGGTTTGTATATGTGTGTCAGACATTTTCAAGTACGAAAGGTCATCACAACTAGACGGACAGGCGATTAATGCAGATGTCAATTGCCTATTTACCATGCTCAAGATGTTTCGCTATTGTCATAATATAAAACTTATTGAGTTGTGTCTCGTACATGTATTTCCAATGCCTTAATATCATATGCCAGTAACTAATAGTAATACCATAATCCTTCGACTTTGGCAACAAAAACATGAAAATGAGCTGCAAATGCTAACCGCACCCAGAGCCACGCATAGGTCCTCTTATGTCATATGAGTTTGACCTAGATAGCAAATAATATGTACATGCAACTTGTCGAAAGTGTGTACTATCTGTCTGCCATGCATAAAAAGGCATATAGGGACTATTTTCCTTGCGCCAGATCGGTGAGAATACAGAGTCAGAAAACTTTTCAACTCTGTTTAAGGCTGAGTAGAATAGAATGCTGGAGGTGGAGGCGGCATTCCTGGAACGCTTGCTGGTTCCGGCATCGAGGGGATCTCGGCATCGTTAAACGCAGTTTCTTTAGATGATCTCAAACCAGGTGCTCCATCATTCAGTTGTTTCAATTTCATGGATTGGTCAAGAGGATTCCAGCTTTCCAGAAGGTTAAGGCTTGTTGAAGTCATATTTTCCGGCAATATGCCTTCTTCTTGGGCAGCTCCTATAAAAGCCCGTTAGTAAACAAGTATCAAACGACCCATTAAAACGTTGAAAATCATACTTTCGTAATATTCGACCACATACTTAATGTGATTCCGTCCAATTGAATGAGATTTCCGTACACTCATGGAATCATGGGTTAAAGTGACTATTCATAGTTAGAACCTATTTCAGCAGTATCAAATCCCACACGTCAAGGATCCGTACCTCCACAGTAATCGCAATGATAGTGCAAAGTTAGTATAGCTCATTACAATCAAAGAAAACTGACTGAATACTTATCTTGGGCATTTTCCGTTAAATCTTGCCTGCGGTCGTGATATTTACTGGTGTGGTGACAGTTGAAGGTTGGGATTCCGCTCAAGCACTCCATATGGACCGAGAACGGGCGCTTACTTTTGGAAATTCGCTGCAAAAATTTAGTTACAGCAAGGATAATGAAGGTACAAGTAGCAGGAAAGCAGTAGTTGAGGAGGTAGTGGTCAAGCGGGTTGAAACTACTCCGGCCACTATAATATGGAAGCCACTGCTGGAATCCAATCTCCGGTTGGTATTTATTGGATTTAACCCCGGGACTGAATCGGGACGCAAAGGACATTATTATGCACATTCTACAAACCTATTTTGGAAGCTTATTTACGAGTCTGGGTGTATAGATCGGAGAGCCACTTATAAGGACGATGTTCTATTGCCGCAAGAGTATGGGATTGGATTCACTGATCTGGTTCCTCGATGCACTGCTGGGATCAACCAGCTCACGCCGTTGGAAATGCAAGCAGGTGTTCCTGCTCTAGAGGAGAGGATTCTCGAGCATGGGCCTAAGATCATCTGCTTTGTGGGCAAGGGGATATGGCAGACCATTTATAAAGTTAAGCGCGGCAGACGATTGCCAGATGCAGACTTCAAATGGGGTCTTCAGCCACCGGGAACCGAGTTTGGAGGATGCAAGAATGTTTTTGTATTTCCCTCTACTTCAGGATTGGTTGCTGGAGTGCCACGGAGTGAGAAGGAACGGCTTTGGAAGCAATTGGCACAGTTTCTACACCACAACTACCCTAAACGCGATACCGATTGCTCTTAGATGCTATATTTTCTCTTTCCAACGCATCGTTGAATGCCTCGATTTGTTGTTCGGTCGGCAGGTCGGTGGGGACATATGTTGAGTACAGATCGTCAGCCCGGTGTATGATTCTTGCCTGGTCGTTGCCATCAACTGCATTGCCATATCCAAGTACTGTCAGAGCGGTTGTTTGCATTTCGACGCATTTCATGAGCTTTTTCTGTGCTGGCAAACATCCAGATACTTTGTCCCAGAAGGTTCCATTCGTCATGCAATCTGATACCTTGATTTCAAGCTCGACACAGTTGTTTTTCGCCGCCTGGCTCAAAGTATATGTCCTTGGGCCCTGATTCACATATGTCGGCCGCTCAACGTAAGAGCCAGGATTATCTGGACTGGACTTTGAGGTTTCTCGAATCCGACTGGGATCCTTTGCTTCGTAGCGTATAATTTTCTCTGCGTATTTAGCTCTAACCTCCTCCGGAGCAAGAGCTATGGGGATATCCGGTCGATTGGCGTCATAAAACCGCTTCAGAGTTGGATCCAAAAAGTCCATATCCGCCGCCGTTTCACTAACTATCTCCTTAGGTGCCGCATCCGGCCTTGAAGACGCCGAATTCCACAGATTCCATACCATTTTCGGTGCTGAAAGCGTGATCAAAATCTCAAGTTCCGCACACAAACATAAATTTTGTTGATCGAGCGGAGCGGAGGAGCATCTTCTCCACTACCTTGAGATGATGCGTAAGTGCTGGAATTGATTCGCATTTTTGAAGAGAAATTGTGCTAAAATAGGTTATAGCTTCGAGGCGTGATTTGCAAAGGGACGTGCGTATACGTGGAGCTGGGTAAGTGGGTGAAAAGAAGACAGGCCTATTGATTGGTATCGTCTAACTGGTGCAAGAACTCGACGCGTTCAAGTAGCCGAATTTAAAATCGAGGGTAAGCTTTGATTGTACTTTCTATTCATTCAGGGCGCAGTGAGTGGACTAATATCAGCTAGATATTGACCTGTCAGAATCGTTTGATATATTTTCACCAGAACCGGAACATCTCAATGATCATCAACAGTCAATATTGGAACAGATTAGGTCGCCTAGTAAACGGCTTACAGATGAGGTAGATTCGCGGCCTTCAAAAAGAACAGTTTCGTTCTCTCCGATAATTGAAGCAGAGCCTACCCCGGAAAGCGTAAATTCATTCCTCGACCAGAACACTATTATTGAACATGAAGCCTCTAGTAGTGATAACGGGGGCACAATATCTGATTTGGAAGTTGATGCAATACAGGAGAACACAGCTTTCAATGAAGCATCTGTAGAAGCGGAGACTCTGCCACAAGTTGCCGAAGCAGACGGATATACCCCAGTCGTTGTGGAAGAGGAGATGATCCGTGCTGTTAGTATACTCTCATCAGAATCTGTGAACACACCTCGGACACAATTTCCAGGTATTGCAAGTGTTGCTCCGGATGTTTCTAGAAGATACAACCTTCCTTCTACGGTACCAAGTGAAGGGTCTGGTATCTCAGACTCTTCCGACGTGTCGGAAGCAGGGTCCTACTCTGAGAGCGATGAAGAAGAACAAGAAGAAGCTGTTGACGAGGCCGCGGGAAGCCTGGGGAAGCAGATAGAGGCTCACAAGGTTCCCCGGGCGGCAGGGGGGACCAACAGGGTGAATGCAATTGACATCATCTCGCATGTGGTCAGTGAGCAGATGCAGGCCGAAATAGCACAGACGGCGTCGACAACGGTTAAACCGCATCTGATTCGGTTTTCAGATCTTGTGCGGGACAAGTTCATACGGTTGAGTGACATGTTGGACGTAAACCATGCATTGTTATCTGCATCGCGGCGCGCCGAAGCGAAGCGCAATTCGTTGAGGGTGGATCTACTTGGTCTACGGTCGGATCGTTCGAAGATGCGGTTGAAGTTTGCTGCTAGTGAGGACTTGCGTCGACAGCACAATCGATCGCAGCAGGTTCTGCGTGACATTGACTCGTTTGCTCGCCAGGCGTCTGAGTTATTCCAGGAAGCAGACCGGAGCAATCTGTTATTTTCTGATTCTGCAATGGAAAACCTGGACGAGGATATGAATTTCATCGAGCCATTGGTAAATCCGAGATGGGGGTCATTGGAGCGATTGAGGTCTCTACGAGCACGGTTAGACGAGGTCAATGGTGTACATATCGATACATTTCGTCACGCTACTTAAATCGTCAAGCATATATGGTGCACTAGCCAGCCTTCTTGTTAATGGGCATTTAGATGTCTTCGCGGACAAGCGCAGCAATCATGCAATAAAGGTAGAAGAAGAAGATTATCAAGTGGAATCCCAGCTTGATGAAGCTTTCCTTCTTGTGCCGGCCCAGAGTTCGGAAGATCTCGGTTGCGTCCAGCAAATGTGAGTTTGTGTAGACTCGGTTTGCGTTATATGCGCACAGTGGCAAGTTTATCAGAAAGGTGAACCAGTAGCCATTAATCAAAAACAACACAGTAAGAAAGCCCTGAACGGCAGCCTCTGGTAGAATATACTAGCAGTGAAGTTAGCTTTCGACACCCGTTGTGTATTGGACTCCAGCATGGATCTTACATTGTTCAGTCTATTGCACAAATCAATAGGGTTGATATAGTCTAGATAAAGTTAGATCTCCTCATTGCACCCAGCACCCATTTCTATCATACCAACTTCTATAAAGACACTTGTTAGCTTCAACTCATTGAATTATATTATTCTTTCCTAATAACATACCAAGATCAGTATACATGATAGTGAAAAACACCTGTAAAAAAAGGTTCACAGCATTAGCCAATACGGCAAACAGATAAAGCCTTTGGAATATTAGCACCTCAATATCATTAAAATACTCCTCAACTTTCAACTTACCAGGCTTCTCCGGACATTTTGCGATTGCGAAGTATCTAAGGCCGGTGGAGGTGAAAAACGCTTATGCGAGAGTCTAAAAGGGTTTTTGGGGTAAACTTGAGTGTGACGGGGCGAAAACGCCGATTGCTGATCCTGCGACCTGCAAGTAACTTTTGGCGGCGGTGAAGGTTAAGAACCACGATAGTCCATGCCATTTGCTTGGAACTATAATTTACAATGGGCGGTATGGTTAATTGGCAGTTTGGCTATTGGTAGGTGGGAATTAATTGATGGTTTAGATGATATTCGCGACCTTGGCAGTGGTTGCATTGGCAGACTTGGGGGTTCGGGGAGCTAATAAGGAGTTGCGAAGAACAAACAGATCACAACAAGAGGAAGAGGATGGTCTAGAAGACCCACATAGAGCACTGATTGAAACATTGGAGGAGAATGATCCCGCGGATCTGGTGGATATGACCATTCGACGAGCTGAGAATCAGCAGATTCTTAGCTTGCTGTATCTTATTGCAGAAGATCAGTCGAAAAGAACCGGTTACGTTCATAGTATGTTCGGCATTCCATAAGACTGTGCTGATCCGGAGTTGGTTTATTGACGATATATTTAGGAGGAGTGAACTGCAATTGCTGCGGAATGAGCCCTATTCGAGGTGTACGATATCATTGCAGCCAATGTGCGGACGTTGACGTGTGCCAAAGCTGCGAACCTGCTCAAAGACACGATGTAACACACATTCTGTTAAAGATAAAGGTGCCAATCCCGGTGATGAGGAGTCCCCGCTGGATTCAACCGTCTTGGAGACCAAAAGCTGCTATCAGAGCAGGCATCAAGTGCCTGCCAAGTGTGCCAACAGAGCTGCTAGAAAGACTGGCAGCGAAGCTGCAGTGTAAGTTGCTACAGAAACCTGATGAGTCCATTGATCTGACGTCTAGACTCTGTGTATTCCATTGAAGCGTTCCATCAGCGATTCAGCTCACTGGCAGATTTGAAGCTTAGCGAACAGGATGGAGACGGCCTTCCTTACGGTATCACTTTGAAGACGCTTCGTTACTGTTTGTTCCCAAATGATCCCCGAAACCTAGCTGCTAAAGGTCTGGAGAAACTTTATACGTATAAAGATAGGGATTACGTCACGTTTTCAACTGTGGTACACGTAAGAAGAATGTTTGAGGAAAAGTCACTGGCATCAATGCAAAGTACGTTTTTTTGGATTATTTGAAGATACTTTACTAATTCAGAAATAAAAGAATGCTTGAGGCTCTTCGACGTCGACGACAATGGCACCCTCACCAGAGAGAACTGCATAAAGGTACTTGAGTGTTTCTATACCCATATAGAGCAGAGTTATCGAGTTAAAGACGATGGCCATTTGCGTCAACAGCTGGATCAAGGTGCGTTGTTTACTAGTCGGCCATTATCGTCTCTATTTCTCGGCGTGGTTCCACCGGTAGCACTATATCCAGAGAAGAGTGATGCTTACATGGAGGCTCCTGGAGTAGTGGAGGCGGTCGACAAGGAGTTCTCGAAATATGATGACGATGTTGACTTGGGTTCTGGCCTCAACAAGCAGATCGCCTCTAATCTGAAAGATGTCAAGAAGCGAATCGCTAGGCAGGTTGTTAAGAGGGCTTGGTATGTGTTGCATTGGCGTGATCCGATGCCAATTCGTGAGTTCTACTATCCTGAATCTCGGGACATGCTTCTTTCACCATTGATTGTCCAGTGTTGCAAGTTGTAAAACTGGTCTCGCCAGGAAATGTAGTTGTCAGGCAAGCCTAGTCTACGGGTATCCATTGAAGGTGCGTCGGCTCATCTAGCCAAGGGAAAAGCGCCCAGTGTTCTCCTACTTTGAAGTCCAGGGTTAATTCGGATTGTTTCATTGTGCCCCTTATAACGCTGAATTCATTTTGTTCATGTGCTTGTGCTATAGTGACTAAAATCCCCTGAACCCAGCCTCCGGATCTTACAATTTTGCCCTTATAGCCTGCTTCTTCACATACCAGTACCATATCTTTGCAGCTGATTTGTTCTACCCCCAGGATCATCTGCAACCAAAGCTCAGTGTAAAACGTAGGGAGTCCGGATTTGGGATGCTTCATAGTGCCAGTCTCTACTTCAAGAGGGCCAAACTCGTCTAACCCAAAATCCACGCGTTTAAAAAGACCAATATCAGGCTCAATCTGGCCACTTGTGTCAATCTCGTGCGTATACTCTTCATAGTATTCATCAATAGCGAGACTTAAGTCCTCTATCCTAGCTGCCGTGCCTGAAAAAGCCCATTCTAGCTTGCCAGATTTGCTGATTCGTATGTCCACAAAATGGCCAGTCGCAGAAGAAGCGACAGTAACATCTTCCTGGTGTTCTATCACACCTCCCTTCCACGCTATGAATAAACGTCTGCTTACACCCATGGATATAAGAGGTTAAATGCCGATCCCGAACCCCACCAAACTGCAAGGATGGTTGTCAGCACGAAGGATCTGGTATCTGACAGTGATGACAGTAGGCTGAGTGATACGGAATATGTTTCCATGCTATCTCCTGCCCCAGATGTTGGTCATACTACAAATTCAGGCCATAGTCGAGTGCTGACTGAGTATCAACAGGAGAAGTTCCGGGATTATCTCGATGAACAGCTCATGCATGTATCTCGTGGATATATCCAGCGGTTGAATGGCGATGATGGTCATCAGCAGCGTGGATATACTTCATTTGCAGATCTTCTTAAAGATTTGAATAAGGTCGTTGATGTGCTTTGGTACTCAGTTACGTCCAGCGTACCAGCCGGATCAACAACGGACCCATCATTAACTCTGTTTGGCCAAACCTTCTACTTTTTACGAATTGCTGACGACCTTGTGGACTTCATTGAGGGATATAGCAATGAGCCTGCACCAACACCAACCATACGGATCTTACAGAAACTTGACCAGATGCTATCCAAGCTCATGGATGAGTCGAAGCTCAGTGATACCGAAATTGTTCGACTCGAAAGCATTGCGGAACGAACTCGCATTGTAGTTGTTAAAGCGTTTCGAAATATCCCTGAACGATATCAAATGGAAGTTGCAAATGTCTATAGACAAGTTCTGGATCGAACCAACTAATGCATAACCAGTATCTATTTCTATGTCATGATGAAAACTAATACCGAAAACAAGGAAATCCAAGTTAACTGTTTGGATTCGGCATTCGACTACCGTTTGGATTAAGACCAAACAGATAGAGAAGCTCATTCCGATTGAGTCTGCTGATTCTCTTGGCACCACCTTCATCTAGAGCGGCATTGATGAGCTCGCGTTTCTTTTCTTGAAGGTCTAGTATCCGATCCTCGACCGTTCCACTGACAACCACTCTATGCACAAAAACGGGTCTTGTTTGGCCTATTCTATGTGCTCTATCCATCGCTTGTTCTTCAACATAAGGATTCCAGAATGGATCCATAAGCACAACATGAGAGGCGCACGTAAGGGTCAAACCAACATTACCGGCCTTCAGACTGATAAGCATAATGCCAAATTCAGGCTTGTCGAACAGTGACTCGACTGCCTCATTACGCTCCGTGGCATTCATAGTACCATCGTACCTCAGATACCTCCACCCCCGCATCACAAGAGGAACTTCCAGCAAGTCCAAAAAAGACGTAAACTGGGAGAATACAATCACCTTTTCACCGGGAAAATCGTTTCTAATGCGCTGGATAAGCTCCACGCATCTATCGATCTTTGTCGAACTGACCCAGCCCTTTGGAAATAGCGTTTCAAGATTGAAGGTACGGACAATGGCCATGTTCTTGTCCTCCTCGTCATCTTTAAAGTCCTCTTTCTCATTATCATCGTCAAACATCCCATCGTCATCGTCCGCCATCAGAGAAGCCAGATTATGATTACCCATCTGCAGCCTCCTAATCTTGGCACGATCCCTAACTACTCGGTTATCTTGCCGCAGAGTTCGTGCGATTTCGGCATCAGTCAGCCCCTGAGCATGGACCATGTTGAAAGTCAAATAGTCCAATGCGCGGTCCTTGACCTCCACACGACAACTACAACACGGCAGCTTGCCGCCGTCATCATTGAGCTGACCGTTGGAAAAAAACTCTGCTGCACACTCGCTGCAAAGATGATGGCCACAAGGATAAAGAATCGTAACATTGACCTCATCAATTGCATCCATGCAAATGGGGCATTCGAAATTCTCCTGTTCAGAAACACGCCGCACAACATCATCCTTAAACTTTCGTATCAGTCTGAGCGCGTCACCGTTGGACCTTTCCTTTTTCTGGTCTTGCTGCTGCTTCTGGTGAGACTTCTCAATCAACATGGGATGACAGCAGGCTTGCCGCAATCTCAGCAGCAAGACCAAAATACTGCTGTAATTCCTTTCAATAGTATTATCGTGAAGATACTTATTCATCTGCGCAGCAGCTTTACCCTCCAAAGTATGATAATAAGTAGTTTCGTCTTCTGTGAACAGGTTCTTCTGCAGCTCAATATTCTTGGGCGGAAGCTGGAGAATAGGCTTGCCATCAATTAATGAAGTTTTTGTTCGACGCAGCAATATGGCCTTTAGCAGAGCTTGGAGCTTACCCATAGCAGCCTGGTTATTCTTATTAATGCCCCTTGCAATTTCTCGGCTAAACTTGCTCTCCTGGCAGTAGGGCTCAATCCGCAGAAACCTGATCAGACTATAGAGCTCCTCAATCTTATTCTGCATGGGAGTACCACTCAAACACCATCTATAAGTAGCAGGAAGAGCACAACATGCAGCAGCCGTCTTTGTGTTTTTGTTCTTGATCATTTGTGCTTCATCTAAAATCACACGGTACCATAGTCCCTTGAAAAAAGCAGAAGCTTTGTACCCATCAGCCTTATTGGGATCTGCCTTCTCTTTGCCTTTGTTGCCGGGAGAAACTCCGAAATGCATCTTGTACTCGGCCTGAATCACGCCGTAGGTCGTGATCACAACATCGAATTTGGAAATATCTCCCCAGAATTTATATTGCTTTTTGGTTGTGTTGTGATGGATATATACTGAAAGCGCATGCTCTGGCTTAACTCGGGTTAAGATTTCTCGTTCCCACTGCTTTATCAGTGCTACTGGTGCTACAACCAAAGTAGTCTTACTCGATTCGTCTTCCGATTTCTGTGACACCATTAGAGACAGGGCCTGGATCGTCTTACCCAAGCCCATATCATCAGCCAGAATACCACCCTTCACGCTCTTCTCCATGCTCTGCATCCAACTCAAGCCCAGCTTTTGGTGTTCTAGCAGAGTGACCTTAAGATCTTCTGGGGTCCCAATCCTGGAGCTGGGATCAATCTCCTCGTCAGGACGAATATTATGTAGTAGTTGCTCAATCTGCTCGTGATCCAATTCGTTATCTTCCGCGCGTCCACCATATCTAGTCGGGTAATGGGATACACCGTTATAATAATCATCTTCACTTGATCCATATTCATCTTCATCGCGCGAATTATATTGATAGCCAAACATGTCCGCCAGACCACCAAATAATGACGGTATTGGTACAGATGGCATGTTCGGTATTGGCAGCTTGAACGGCATACCTGGATGCATCTGGGGGTGATTAGATGATGGTCCTCGAACAATGCTGGGGCTGGAAGCTGGTTGGGGTACTCGAGGCTTTTGATGCTTAGACAGTTGAGTTACTCCCTGACCCTGAGCAATAGCCATAGAATCCTTTTCGCGCTGATCACGCGCATTCTGCATGCCGGTACCAGAAAGATTAACTGCAGAGTAATTTTTGAAGGTTCCATCAAACAACATGCCTAGTAGTCGGTCAACCTCGGCTGTATCACGATGAACACCCTCCTTGTCAACCCAAAGTTGGCGTGTAGTTTGCATCAGCGACGACATTTGCAAATACCGAGGATCCCCCTGCTGTAAATCGCCAGAGGCAATCTCCCTCCTGATTTTTTGTAGAGTAGTGTTGGCACGTTCCCATTGAGAGGAGATTTCCTTAAATCGACGTTGAAGAGTTATCTTTCTTGCGTCAAGTAGTTCAATGCACCTTTTTGCAGCGATTCTATCAGACGCACTCAAAGTTGGGTAAGTCGTAGAGTAGAACTTATCTAAAGCGGCTTTTCGAGCCTGTAGCATGACCGACTGCTTAGAAGGCTTTCGTATACTGTCGGGGTTTGCAGTACTGTCATCTTTAGTTAAGTCCACCACTGGAGAGCCTGAGCTTTTCAGTGGTGTGGACCCGCCGTTCTTATCAAACAAACTCGAGTACGGTCTTTTGAGCGAGCCATTTCCAGCTATTTGATATTGGACTTGATTTATAGGTGTTGCTGGTGGTAAAAGTCCGCCATTCAGAGTATGGACGTCACTGACAATAATGTCATCATCTTCATCAGGGTCGTTAGTGGTAAAAGGCGTGTTTGAATAAGGCACCATAGAGCGCGACTGTTTGCTATTGCTACTACTCGGTCGACTTTGATAAGGGGTCGATAGAGATGTTGAAGTAGTTCCACTTGTGGAAATAGAGTGTATACTAGGCTCACGGTGGTCGAAATTAGATAGTTCATCTTCGTCACTATCTAGAATCTCGATGATGTCCCTTGAAGGTGACGGTCGATTCCGTTGTGGAGTTGCTAGAGTACTGACAGCAGACTGTTGAACTGGTGGCGATCTGCCGGTATCTTTAATACCTAGGCCTTTGAGTGCATCTTCTACCCTGTATATATTTTCCATTATCCTGGCGATTTTGTCTGAATAATTAGGTGCCTCGGGATCTGTCTCAGCAAGCTGGTTCTCTAGAGCCAACTTACTAGCTCTAAGGACTTCCATATCTCTATTTCTATCGTGAGATAGGCTCATATGAGAGTAAAAACAATCAATATAGTTAAGAGCAGCTCTCTTCTTGGTGAAATAAAGGTGGTCAAAAAGCGCGTTAGTGGCGGTCGGCGGCCGAACAGTTATTAATTATTGCATCAAAACTCAAATCAGCCCCACCAAAAAATGTCGAGCGCGTCTGATCTACGAACCCGCGCCAAATTTCTATATAAACTAATGCTACGATTTATTTAATAGAGAGTCGATTTCAGTTAGGGCAGCCTTGATATCACTATCATTTGGTGCAAATGCTCTTGCTGCAGTATAAGCTTGTTTGGCCTCATCATATTTTCGAACTGCTTGTAGGCATCTTCCTTTACGGTAATGATTCTTAGCTTCTGTAGGTTTTAATAAAACAAGTAAGGCTGCATCGGTATAAGCTTCGGGCCACAAATTTTGTTTCATATAAGCATCTGTTCTTGGCCCCAATACCTGAGAGACTTCATCGACCACGTAAGCACTGGCCTCCCATGGAGCACGTTTTAGAGCCATTGACAACGCCAGTGTATAAAATCGAATACCTTCTTCGATTTTCCCTGCACGTACACTTGCTAGTCCTGAATCCCGAAGTTTTGCGACTTGAGTAGTGATGGCTTTGGTGATGACGTTTTGAGGAGGAGGAACATCATCATTAAGACCAACCAAATGACGGTTCAAATCATTCAAATTATTCAAAATAGTATCAAGAGATTTAGTTTGATCTTCATCAAGAAGATTCAAATAACTTTCAGGCACAGTGACCTTTTTGGTGGCCGGATCCACTATAACATCCAACGTGGCCATATTTGATGTAGTTTAAAGTTGGGAACAATGACATGAAATTTATTTCTATAAGGATATTCCAGCTAGCCGATAGATCTAAACAGTATGCAAGGGCGATAATAATAATAGTACGCTAAAAAGACAAGATGATAAATAATTGGCCATATCTCTAGTCCGCCCATCTCTTTGCCTTTGTAGGTGTTTGCATTGCCACTGAAGATGCGATATTGCCAGCTGATGCCGCATAGAATCCCGTGGGTTGGGACCGTGCTGGAGCATAGTTGGTGAGTGCTGAGAATGTATATGACCAGCCAGGGGTGATTGTCGATACACAAAACGCGCTTTGCATGGCCGAGGAGAAATATGTCACAGCTGAGGTTGGATATCGAGGAATAGGTGATAAGGAACGGGTCACCTTTGTACCTGGTTGAAGTTGCATTGGTGCGAACCGCGTTCGACCCGTTTGTAATGTATAGGTGATCAAAACAGACTTTGATACTGCCGCCGGATCGGCCGCCACTCCATTGAGTGATAATTGGTCCGCCGGTGGGGTTGTAGACCCTCCATTGGTGGCCTCAACGGTACCGGTCATTCCACTCATTTGGAAACGAGTGGAATAATGAATAGCATTCCCACCATTGGTAAGTTGAGAATAGATTTGTACAAAATAAGGTCCATCAGTACCCACACCAGCAATAGAGGCTAGCTTAGCGGTATATGAACCATCCAAGGTTTGGAGATTAAGTCCCGTCCCAAGTGGAGCATTTGGGAAACATTGAATATTTTGATTAGAGCCCGTACAGATGGAAATCACCGTAGTGGCCAATTGTGATAAGGTTGGCGCAGTTCCATCATCGGTCCAGCTGAGTTGCAACGAATCATCCACTGAATATGAAGAATCCAACGCACTTATCGAGATATCAGCACGAACAACACGTGCCAAAATCGATACTATTACAACCAAAAGGAAATCCAAACCGAAATTCATCCTTCGTCCACCACATTTACTTGCTTTCATTCTTAATTATATCCAACTCCCACTCTTTGTTGATTGCACTATTATATCCACGATACTTTCAATCCCTTCTACTCTTGTGTAGAGATTCCGTTCACTTGCCTTATAGTAGACCCTATTTAAACGAAAGAATAAACGTCGAAAAATAACAAATTTATATATCCAATCCTTCTTGTTCTAAACGGTTATAAAAATAGTTTCCAATTGTGTTTTTGTCCCGACGTAATTGTTCAAGTTTTTTAGTTCGTATTTCAATTTTCGCCTCGATATGCTGGGAGCATACTCAGATATTGTTCACAGTAAATTAAGGTCTCTATTCAAATTTGTTTGTCCAATTTGGTGGTTGGGAACCAGCTGTTACTCCCATCATGTGACCGATGGCTATTCTGCTTCTCAGGAGGTACAATGATCAGGGCTTTAAATATCAATCGTCTTTGATCATGTTAGATCATGTAGAAAAGAAGAATTGCAGGCTCACTAATTACAGAGTACAGCTATGTAGAAATGTGTATAAGACTCAGGTTTCGAATAAAATCAATCAAGTTCAATCGAGTAAATGGAATCTGCACGGTTAGTAGATTACTTGGCTATTTCTCCTGAATCCAGCCAGCTATAAAATTTAGAGAGTCGAGTAAGATCATGTTTAAATATCGATCCGTGAAATATTATATGGCTATTCTTTCGACTAGAGCCAGGTATGCGCTAGTTGGGAGAAATTTAAATTTTATGAGTTGGGAGGATACTTCGATATTCGCAAGTGTAACTAATAGTCTTGAACTAGAATGAAATTTCAATTTCAACCGACTATCAACTTTATAGTTTGGTGTGATTTGGGTCTGTAAGATGTTATATTTAAAGTCTCTTCTGAATGTTATTGACAACTCGGTATGTTTCTATGAGTTATGGTATGATTATGGATTGGATCTAATATTCTAGGGGGCTTTGATTGTTGAATGTATCAAAGTAATGAGAAAAAGTCCCAAAAACAGTGCTGGATTGGGTAAGTTTGGAATCCATTTGATTGTGGTATATTGAGGAGTTTTGGACTGACCTTTTCCATCAATCAAGGTGATAGAATCGTGGTGGTTGTACAGAAGGCTAAACCTGTACCACCGAATCTAACTGGGCAAATGGTTGCTCAAAGAGTCCGGAAAGGAGATATCCGACATGCTATAATAACGCGAGTGAAACAAGGTACCCGGAGAGCGGACGGTACCATAGTGAAATTTGACGATAATGCATGTGTTCTGATACAGAAAACGGGTGATCCGCTGGGCACTCGGGTTTCCGGGGTAGTGGCCCAGGAAGTGAGGGAAAAAGGATATAACAAGATAGCCTCTCTGGCTCCCCGAACTGTGTAATGTGAAACCAAATGGATACCATTAGTTTTTGGCAAATGTACATATCAATGCGACCTTTTAGCATTCTGTTTTTTTGGCAGTGCACCCCCAAGATGTTTAATTAACTTAAATGTAAAACCCAAAACTGACAGTAGCTATAACTCTAGAGTGCTCTTACAAATCCTGAGACAGTTCTTTTTAGGTTAGAGTCAGTAATTAAAACTCTGCCTGTCTGAAGTCCCTTATCGTCCGCCTGACTTCTGAGCTCTTGAGCTCTGAAACGTACTAAAGACATAAGGTAACCACTCTAGGCCAAAACACTGGTACTCGGCAGCTAATCATCATTATTTAGAATGTAATATAAAAGCCCCGTCTCATCTCGACTTTGAAATGCATCGATAGCTTCATCTTTGATGGTCATGCTTTACAATATCCAACTTATCTCCATTGCACTCTTGGCCCTCAAAGCATCTGCTCAAGGAAGTCCTTCCCAGACTGCTAGTGCAGTTAAAGCAAGCAACCCCTCATTCAACAGCAAGGAGTTTATCTCAAGCTCTGTCAGCGGCATGCAACACATGGACCAGTTATTAAAAGCCATGGAAGGAAATAACGTTGATGTTGGTAAAGTTACCAATGCCCTCAAGTTGCTCAGCACTGACATGAATGGACTCATCAAGTCTGCAGGCGGAACTGTCAATATTCCCCAGGGTCAATCTGGGGACGCACGGGTCTTTCTGCAACCTCTCATGAGCATGGGTCAAGAGGGAATGCAAGCAGTATCCCAGCTTTTGGCCAACCAGCAATTCACCAGCGCACTTCAAAACACCATGACGGACCTTTCCAAAGTTGCCCAACAATACGGGGTTGATACTACTAACGTCGCTAACTCCATTGCTGCGTCATTCCAAGCCCAGGGAGGCTCTATTTCGGTCCTTCCAAATGCTGCGTCTCCTTCAAAGGCTTCTACGGCTGCTGCTCCGGCTAAGACAAAGGCAAACAAGCTTAATCGCAAGGACCTTTCGACGACCTGGGAATCGTTTGCTGACAGCTTGAGCAGTGCTCTTCAGAAGGATGTGAACTCTTTGGTTTCCGAAACTCGTAACAACAATTTCGATGCTCGTCGCACTTTGGACAAGGTTGAGAAGGATGTTAAGACGTTGGTGGCTTATGCAACTCGTCTCGAGAGTCCGTCTACTATGGATCTGTCTGCCGAATCTGCCGCCAAGATTGCCCCCGTTTTCACTAATGTTTTGAACGACACCTTGACCAAGCTTGCCGCCCGGATTGCCGTCGACCCAGTTTTGAGTTCCGCTACTGATAAGCTGGCGTCTATCAGCGACCAAGCATCGGAACTCACCAAGGTTGCACGGGTTCTCAGGGTCGACACTTCTGAACTTGCCAAGTCCAACCAAGCCTTTAGACAGCGGGTCATCCAGGCCAATAGTCATGCTGACTTTGAAAAGACCATTGAGATCTAGACAGTTATATAAGTTTCATTTTTCCTCGGATCTTCCAACATTTCTACCTCAATGGTCATTATAACCACCTTTAAAGTAGAGCACGATATTCTGCAGATTCCCCGTCTTCATCGTAACAGTTTATTAAATATACACCTTCATCTTATTGGGGCATTTTTTTTTCTTTTCAATCTAATCTCGTAACAGGTCGTAATGATGATGCAAACCACAAAAATCGTTTTCTTGTCAATGAGAACGGAATATATGACCGCATGCTATGCACACGTAGAATAGAATCATAGTAGTTTCTGCTCGTCGCTGCTGACTCTGGAAAAACACACATTCATGTTCATGGCATCTAGAACATTCCTTATCAGAGCGTGGCAAAGTAGGATCAGAACCAATATCCTGGGTCACTCCTGCAGTCTCTCCAATAGCAGATAATAACTCATGTCGGTATATTTTACTATTCTCTGCAATCTCAGTATAATCGCAGTTTCGACATGAATATAAAAGTCGTTGATTTACTCGATCCTCCTTCGGATACAACATATTATTACTACCAGTAAATTAATATCCAGCTCCATAATACCCTTGATATATTTGTTTACATACCATTCCAAACAAAATCTAAACGACGCCATCTTTAAGGAGTTTGTCAGTAGAAGGAATGATTTGTGGATGTTTGGAGAAATTCATTTTGTGTTGTGGTTACCCTACAAAACTCCCATTCTGCGTCTTTCAACATTGATCTTTGGTTGAAGAAATTTGTCAATCACGATCTCTGCAATGTCGGTCCTTCGTTTATCGTCCAGAGCCACCAGATCTCTGATTTCAAGGTAAGTGTTCTAATTGATTTGTTTGTGATTATTCTAATGTTTTTGAAGGAGTTCGAAACCAATCTTATCAAGTTCGACGACGACGACTTTTCGAAGATTGAACTCAACCACCGCGTCTGTGGATCCTAAGATTGCATCGATTGTAGAACAGATTTCAAAGCTGACGTTGCTGGAAACATCCAATTTGATTTCTGAACTTAAAACTCAACTTAATATCCCCGATATTTCTTTCCCAGCCGGAGGAGCAGGTGCCGCACCAGTCCAGGCTGCACCAGTAGAAGAAGAGGCCGAGCCTGTTGAGGAAAAGACTATATTCACCGTCAAATTAGAGTCATTTGATGCGAAATCAAAGCCCAAGGTCATCAAGGAGGTCAAGAACCTGCTAGGCCTAAGTTTGGTCGAGTCCAAGAAATTCGTTGAGAGCGCACCAAAGGTCCTGAAGGAAAATGTCACCAAGGAGGACGCTGAGAAGCTGAAGGCTACGATCGAGGCTGTAGGAGGCAAGATTGTGCTAGAGTAAAGATTTTCTGGCGTCACGGTCGGGTCATTTTCAGTTCATTCATGTACATAAATATAAGATCACTTCGTTTGTCTTTGCCATTAGAAGTAGTCATTTCGACGACTGCTATCGTCCAGCATCGTGCTGTAGGGTCTTCTATATCCATTGTATCCACCTTGTCGTCGGTTTGTCGATGCCGCCATCCTAGATGTAGCAGGAAGACCTAAGGGACTACCTGCGTATTCTCTACGGAAGCTCCCAGCTCGTGATATTGGCCTGGGCTCGGTATCATGGTATATCGGACTGCTCTGCGTGTAGCTCGGCACTACCGACGAGGGTCTGCTGGTCGCCAATGTCGAGACAGGCCGAGTGATGGGTCGACCAGCATTATACCCAGATACGTTAGACTGCGAAAATGACCGAGAGTGTTGCTGCGGAGCTGTAAGCGAATGATGGTGATTTAATGGCGACGAGAACGGTGCGTTCGTATGCTCAGGCCTCACTGATCTTGGCTTTTCGTCCCCAAATTGTAGAATAAAGTCGGACAATGACAAGCATACATTGTCAATTGATTCAATCTGCTCGATATTGTCCCGGCTATTGTGATTGTACAGAGACATGACATCTGACACCACTCGTTCCAACAATACCAACAAAATCCCATTATCCGACGACCGTCGAGCTCGGGCAATAACTTGTAAGAGATGTCTCTCAGCAGCGGTTTGACGAGACAGCAATTTCTGTGATGTTGGAGGGGTAATCCCACCCACTTCCTGGTCAGATCCATTCCTCATGGGTGAAGACATTATCGCAGAGATTGGTTCCTGTCTATCCCAGTCCTGATCATCATTGTTTAGTTTTGCGGTTGTAGTGATCTCATCATCATCACCTTCTTCTTCTTCTTCTTCTTCTTCTTCTACTAGTTGTTGATTTTGGTCGTTCTGTCCATCATCACTATTATCCTCCACAATGTCAGCTTCATTCTTCAGGTAATGTGGTTCGGAAAAGTCCGAATCGATTGCAGTCCTGGACCCGCCAGATGCGCTGCTGGTGCTATTATTACTGTACTCTCCCTCGGGATTGTGAGGGGCATTCTTTGGCGACGTTTCTCCGGGGTCTTTCAGTGTCCCTGACGATGACGATGTAGATTTCAGTCTCATTTTCCGGATCTTCTCTCTCACTGCCTCCATATCTCTGAGAACATCCGATTCTGGTTTGTTTGTCAAGGATTGTTCTTCGTGTCTATGATTGGAATCGGCCTGTATCCGCTGTTTATTGCGCGGCACATATAGGTCCGGACTGCTTGAAATGCTTTCTGTGCGCACACCTTCGTAATAGTTATCGATATAATTGCTGGAGGGGGAATCGGTTATTGTTATATCGCCATGGGTTCCGGCACTGATTCGGCCTGTATCTGAATAACCATCGTAACGCTGGATGAATTGGCTTGTTTCGTATGCGCTCAATGAGCTAGATCGATATTGGGGTTTTCGGCTGGGCTTCATAGGACTGACGGAAGCCACAAGCTCGGGGGCAGAGGCGATGGTTGGGGTTATGGACGGGGCTGGTGGCACGCGTTCCTTCGTTCTTAATCCTGGTAGAGATTTAGTCTATTAGCCCACATTAGTTATAGAACACAAACATTGGAGCATCCGCGGCGCACTCCAAGACTCAAGCTGTTCGAGAAAAATGGTTGCGTCATTTCAAAAGCGAAAAAAATCAAACTGTCATTACCTTTTTGTTATATAATGGCACCTGTGAAGCATAGAAATCTACAATGCTCTCATTGGAATCTTCGTCGTGATCTTCACTTTCATCCTCTCTTGCGGATACCGATAATAATGCCGGAGACTCTGCCATCATCAATGTCTATAATGAATGGTACGGGACGTAAACAAAAAACCACCCCAGTAGTAGCTAATTAATGTACAAGAACTGAGACAAAATATGCCCTTCTGGAGTGAAAAAGCTTGTATTTGTGGGTTTTCAAGAGTCCAGCCATTCAACTTGCGAACAATCGGGGTCCACTTGCAGGGTGCAGCAGCAGCTAGCCAGACTCACACAATGAATAAACTTCTTGATTTGTATTTTTGAAAATCGCGTTCGGTCGCTTAAAAATCCTCCTCCAACAAGTTGTTTTATAAATGTAAAATATATAAAATTGTACGAGTTCAAACTTTAAATATTCAACTTCTTTTCTTCCCCCCCTGAGTTGATTTTTTCGTTCGTTATTGTCCTGCACGACTTTTCATGCACTTCAAACGGCGGCGGGCGGGACTTTTTAGTGGGCAATTACTAAACCTTTTCGATGATGTTTTTTACTGGGAGAAAAGTCTGATATTTACACATTCATTATAGAAAAGTTTCCTTTCCAATCAATTGAATATTCATTCATTCAACCAGTTAAATTGTGTAATAGAACGGTTGGCGGAGGTTTGAGGGAAGAAAATGGCTCGAAAAACCCGGATTGTGGGTCTGATCGGTGAGAATTTGCCCAAGACAGGGATTAGAAGACAGATCGGACGATTGAATGCAATCGCATCTGGGCCCGGGGCTGTCAAACTACCACAAGACGTGACGGATGTTCTTGTGAAATTCCATCATGGAGAAAAAGGTCAGGCAGCAAGAAACTTTTGGCTGGATAATTTGCCTCGTGTCCAATTCCATAACCCAGAAACTCCAATCTCAGTGCGACGGTTTAGACTAAATGCCGATCGAAAGGCTTATATCAAAATCCTCTTCAGTATGTCAGGAATCACGTGACTCCACGGTAGATGACTATTAAACTAACAATTTTACCACATTAGAAGACGGTAAATCCGAGCAGGTTCTCATTGAGAAAAAGTCTGCTTCTCAGATCCTCAAAGATTTCATAGCCACAGCACGTGCAGTGCCTGTGCCCAAACGAGATATTCCTATACTGAAATTGAAAGACGATGAAGAGGGAAAGTTCTTTTTCAAACCAACATAACAATATTTAAAATAAAAACTGTATATATAGTTATTGATGCATAACGTCAAGTTATTTGTTTGCCGAAAATAGACCGCCATTTTACGCCGATATCGCTGGCGGTGATCGACCCAGATCGCTCGGACATGTCGGGGTATGCTGTGTTACCCCACATAAACCGCCGGACCCAGTATATAAGTAGAGTCCCCTGCCCATTACAAAGTAGCAGCAAATATAAATGGTTTCAATTCCAGTGACCTTAGAGGAGCCGGAGCTTTTCCAAACAAAAGCTTATATAGATGGCAAGTTTGTTGATGGCAGTGGATCTACATTTGATGTGATAGACCCTAGTACTGGCGAGTCATGGGTTTCACTTAAGAGCTCGACGGTCAAGGACGTTGACACTGCCGTAACAGCAGCTGAAAATGCGTTTCAGACGTTTCGCAAAATTCCAGCCCGACAGCGGGCCAGAATGTTATTGGAATGGGATCGCTTGATCAGATTGCATAAGGAAGATATTGCGAAGCTTATTACTCTCGAGACCGGCAAAGTATTTCGTGAGGCAGTGGGAGAGGTCGAATATGCACTGACATTCTCCTGGTGGATGGCCGGAGAAGCAGAAAGAGCTCATGGGTCTACTGTCGAAGGGGCAATTCCCTCGAATCGCTTCATCATCATTAAACAACCTGTTGGGGTGGTTGCATGCCTAACAGCTTGGAATTTCCCTATTGCTCTGCTAGTAAGGAAGGTCGCTACTGCCTTGGCGGCCGGCTGCACGGTGGTAGCGAAGCCGTCTCCCGAAACCCCAGTCTCGGCCCTGGCAATTGCATACCTGGCCAAAAAAGCCGGTATCCCTGATGGTGTGTTCAATGTCCTGCCTTGTGATCTCGATAATACTCCACCTATCGGTAAAGCCCTATGTGAGCATCCTTCAGTACAAAAAGTCTCGTTTACTGGTAGCACGAGAATTGGCAAACTTCTAGCAAGCCAATCGGCCGGTACCCTCAAAAAACTGACGCTTGAACTCGGCGGCAATGGTCCGTTTATCATCTTTGACGACGCTGATCTCGAGAAAGCCGTAGATTCACTCCTGATCTGCAAATTCAGAAGCTCAGGACAGACATGTGTGTGTGCTCAACGGATATTTGTGCATGAAAGTATATATGATACAGTCGCCGAACGGTTGAAGGCCAAGATTAGTGCTGAGTTGGTCGTGGGTAATGGCTTCGACGAGAAAGTCACTCTGGGTCCTCTTGCCACAGACCGCTCTGTGCCTAAGGTTCAATCCCACGTGGATGATGCTATATCTAAGGGTGCGAAACTGTTGGTTGGCGGCAAGGTACCGGCTCATACCAATCCTAAAGGCTATTTTTTCGAGCCTACTCTCCTCACAAATGTAACTGAGGACATGCTTCTCTGCCAGGAAGAGACGTTCGGTCCTGTGCTTCCTCTCATGTCCTTTTCAACGGAGAAAGAGGTGCTAGAACGTGCAAATAGCACTTCCATGGGGCTTACGTCTTACATCTTCAGCAAGGACTCGGACCGAATCTGGCGCATGTTTGAAAATATCGAAAGCGGCAATGTGGGCATCAATACTGGTCTGACTACAAGTGCTGAGGCCCCATTTGGCGGCTGGCACGATAGTGGATACGGCAAAGAAGCTGGCAAGGACTTCGCCATCAATGAATTTTTAAAAGTAAAGACCGCCACATGGTCTGTGAACTTTGACACTTAGACATATACACACATAAATAGATTAATTATAAGGTTCGAGTTTGAGACTGCGCTTCGGCAGGGGATTCTCTTCCTCTGGATGCCGCCGAAACGGACTTCTGCTCCGTCGCTGTGGACGTTCTTTCAACGGTGGTGGGCTTCTGCTGCGAGAGAATCTTCGGGATTTTGTTCTTGGGGGACTGCGAGAATCCGAAACCGATCTGGATCGGTCGCGCCTCTGGGGGCTTTTTGAAGTAAATCGTCGTCGAGGAGGGCTCCGAGAGTTACCAAGAGTTCGCCGTGGCCGTGGTGATGGTGACCTAGAATTTGCGTGGCTCCTGCGTATGCGGTGATGGCGTGGAGGTGGTGAAAGGGAGCGTGAAGGCGACCGGTCGTTCCTCTTCCTTGGGGGAGATCTGGAACGGCTATACGACGTCGAATCTCTCCGTCTTTTGTGATTTCGTGCTGGGGGGGACTGTGATGTCCCCGACCGCCTTCTTCGCTCACTTGCAATTTCCGGAGAGGGCGAACGGGAGTACGACAATGATCGTTGTCGCCTTCTAGGCGGACTATCTGAGTACGAATCCCGTCTTCTACGTCGGTATCCTGAGTTATCAGATCGTCTTGGGGGCGTTCTACTTCTGGAACGGCCACGTTCCTCCACAGATTCCGTAGCAGATTTCGGTCGAAACATCCGTTGCTTACCTGCATCTCTGCTCCTATACTTGAAGGCTTCCTTCATACGGTCATTTCCACTACTCTTTGCAGCTGCAATCTCATGCACCTCATGACTCTTGAACCGCCTGGGTCCTCCATTTTGTCCGCTGCGCTTCTCGCGCTCTGATGCTTCCATCGTCAGCTTCGTTCTCAGCTCCACAACCCTAGATTCGATTTCATCTTCATTCAGTTGTCCTGCCTCTTCCAACTCATCTTGAAGCTCAAAGCATTTAGCTTCTATCTCTCGTTTACGCTTGTGGTCTAATAGTCCATGATCGACATGTCTGTCAGCCATGTTTGTGGCTGAAAACTTCTTGCGTGACCGTTCTTCACGTGCAGCCATGCGTTGCCTCCACTCATAGGAACCGACATTATCACCTCGTAGAGAAGCTTGATTTTGCTGTACATAACCGCTGGTGGCACTTCCTCGGGTAGTGCTAAGGCCAATTCCGTTGTACGACATGATGGTCAAACACTGTGAAAGGTGATGATGTAAAATAATAAACCTTTGCCCGCAAATCCCCAAAATATATGCAATTCACAATGCTGTGAGCAAATTAATGATGATATAGAATCAATACAAAATCGTGTTACACGACATCTAAATTATAAAAAAATGCATAGAGGCTGAAGGTATATATCAGCCCAATCTCCTACCTATCGTTAAATTCACAGTTTTCACGGCCTGGTTCTACCATGACAGCTTCTCAATATTGATCTTTTGCTGTGACATTACAGATACCTTTGAATTATGCTTCGCTAGCAAGATTTTCCTCTAGTTCTTCAGGCTGTGATCCAAAATCAAAATCCTCCGGCTCATCAACCGGAATGGTATCGTGATTAGCTTGCTGGTGATCCGCTTCAAGCCCATCGTCCTCCTGGTGCTTCTCCCTCCCTTCTTCATGATATTCGTTTTCTTCTTTATTGGTTGTGTCGTTTTTGCATTCATCTGGCTCGTCAACATCTGTGTTGTGTCCGGATTGTACCGTAGTATGCTCTTTTGTAGGCGCCTGACGAACAGTGGATTCGGTCTCAGCCAAGAAAGGATGGTGAAGAGCATCGGAAGCGCTGTAGCGTTTGCGAACATCTGGCTCCATTATGTGCTTCAGCAAGTCAATAGCAGATCTTTCGTCGGGAGAGAAATTTGCATATCGGTCTTCTCCACGCTTAGCTTTGTTCCTACTATGGGTACACCACTCAATGATCTGTTCAAAAGAATATGGGGCTTCACGGATTGTTGGTATTGTGGTCTCAAACATCGAGCCATGTTGACAAGCGACATGTTCCATTTTGGCGCGTCCGAAGATGGTTGCGATCTCGATTATCGCTTCTACATCGTCATTGGAGCTGAAGAATGGGAACCGCTTGGCCAGAATAGTCAGTAGAATGACTCCCGCGGACCAAATATCAATATAGGTTGTCTGGCTGTCACATTTAAAAAGAACCTCGGGGGCTCGGAATCCTCGCGTGCCTGCACGGTTTGCTCGTCGGCCAGGTCTGTTGTCATCCTTTCTGAATCCGTTTTCGGGTCGTAGACCATGGTATCGTCGTGAAACAGAAGTCGAACATGGGCACTCACCTTTGGAGAACTTGGGTTCAAGCTCTGCGAGCCCAAAGTCAACCAATGAACCCTTGCGTTCTTTGACATCATATAAGAAATTACTAACCCAGTTAGTTGTTTGCTATACCATAAACCTCTGTTTGAGACTTACGTGGGCTTAACATCTCGATGTATAATCTTTTGTTTGTGCACAAACTCGAGAGCCTGGAATAGTTGTCGAAAGTATATTTGTGTGTCTTCCATGGATAATGACCGATAAACCATCTATTTCCAATTAGTTTCTCTGTGCATTGATATAAGACCTTGTAAGAAAGCATACTCTAAAATCCGTATGACGACAGTATGGAAGCACTACCAGAACCTGATCTTTATCACGTACGGCAGTGATTAATGGTGCCACCATGGGACAATCTCTCAATTTCTGTAATAGACGCAGTTCGTTTGCGATCCGCGATGGCGAAGAAGTCACGTAAATTCGTTTCAATGCCACTATGCCCGGTTTACTAAACCGACTATCATGACGATTATAATATTCATCATGCAATAGATCCACCGCCTTGTAAACGGAACTAAACGTCCCTTCACCAATCTTGTCCAATAAATAATATTCCGATCGTAATCCTCGGAATGACGTCTCCAATTCCACGATTTCTCGCAATGTTTGCGGATCCTTTGTTCGTGTACCATTTGTAGGCATCTTCACCATCATCTTCCGTGGCCTGGAACTTGATTCCCCCTCATCTCCATTTGAATCTCCAGACACATGGCCCTAAAAAACAATTAATTATTAGTATCAACCCCAATCTTGCAAATCTATTAACTTCCTTACCAACTTCCCATATCCATGATCTATCCGACTATCGGATATCAGAGTCTCCGATCCCATATCCCCTACAATTCCCTCCTCACTATATCCGTCACCAACTTTATCAAGGATTTGTTAAGATCAATGTTTACTGATCCTAGAAAAAGTTCCTCGCGCGTCTCCCGTGCATATTTCGTCGCGAAATAGTTGCCACGACAACAGGGCAAGGGTTGTTTAACGCGCTTTGAGAAACTCTTTTATAGTTTACGTGGTTAGTTAGTTAGTTAGTTTTCATTGATCTTTAAAACGACTAACTTGTAAAGTAAAAGATGGGATTATTTTTATTGACGGTTGTTTTCAATATATTTGCTGTGATTATGGCATTTCCATTGACAGTAATGGTACCGGCCAATGATATAGAATGTTTTTATGGTCAAGTGCATCAGATAGGAGCTAGGATTGGATTCTCATTTGCCGTCCAATCGGGAGGACAATTTGATATTGATCTTGCAATCCGTGCACCGGATGGATCTGTTCTTCATAGTCAAGCCAAGGAAAAACAGGGGGAATTTGCGTTTTCCGCCAGTCAAGTGGGGGAATATGAATTCTGCTTCTCCAATGATATGTCCACTTTCTCTGACAAGACGGTGGAATTTGACTTGATCATTGATTCGGATTTGAAAGCAGAACTGCCTCCGGTAGTTGGCGCAGGTGACACTCAAGGGGTTGAGGAGTCTGTGTCGGGTATAGAAGAAAAAGTCACTGGTCTGGTGCGAAGCTTACAGTACTACAAAACGCGAAATAATAGAAACGAATCTACTGTCAAAAGCACAGAAGGTCGCATCTTTTACTTTAGCATATTCGAGGTCCTGCTAATGGTGGGAATGGGACTACTTAACGTCACGATTGTTCAATTATTCTTTACTGGCTGTAAGTATTCTGTCAAGTGCTCTCTGCTAGTAGCTCTACTAACATCCTCTAATAGCACGCAAGCAATTGGTCTGATAAAAAAACGTAAATATTTATTAAAAAGACAATTGTTGATGCTTTCTTTGTTCCCAGTTCGTTAAATACATTATGCAGACCAATACTTGTACGTCTGAGGTAACTCTAAACTTATCGGCTTCAAATCCGCTGAGTCTGCACCAAGCTGGCCCGATGATATCGATATATCGCCAGAATTGCTCTCCTCCTTCGCAGTAGATACATCCAGTTTCGCATTGTCAAATACCACCCGCTTGGCCTCCTCCAAGGTCTGCTTGCTGGCCGCTAGATCCTCTTTCCCTGCCTCATCAATCGCCTTGCTCAGCAAAGCATCGATGTTCTTGACCTTACGATGCAATGACAACCTATCCAGAAATACCTCTTCGCGTTCTCGGTCAAGTTCACGTCGCTGTATCTCCAGGTTACGCTCCAACTGCGTGAACTTGCCAAGCTTCAGATCAATCTTCGACAACTGCTGCGATACAAGACTCATAAACTGCGAGTACATCTGGCGCTCCAAGTTGGTCTGGAATATATGCGACCGCGCTGCAACTGACCCCAGGGCGATTTTGGCCGCCTGATCCACTGGGATCGCGCTCTCATTGTTGTTGTTGTCCTCCTCCTCCTCCTCCTCATCTTCTTTTTCATTACTGGAGCCCCGGCTAATGGCTCCATTGCCTGCTCCTTCTTTTTCCTGCAATTGCCGCTTCACCTCCTCTATTGACTTTCCCGCAGCAGCTGCTGCTACATTTGGATCAACCAAACCTGCCAAAAATGACACAACGCTCATAACGGGGTTTTCGCTTTGATTGAACGGAATACTCGAAGGATTATACTTCAGGGGCCCCAAATTGTCGGGGTAACTCGGTGCACCACCCTCTGTTTTTATCGAGGAGCCATTCTCCAAGTATTTGTCTTCCGAGCATAAAGACAAGAACTTTAATATCAATTCTTCCCTAGTACGGTCTCCGCCGACCGCATCAGCAATCTCTGTCCAGTCATTAGGGTTCCTTTCAACAGCCTCCAAGAGTGCGAGTTTCTCGTCATCCGTCCAATCGTCAGCCACTCCATGCTGCTGCTCCTCCTTCTTGATCGCAACGTCAACCGTATCATTACCAGAAATAATCCGAGACTCAGACGGCGGGCTCGAGTGTTGAGGTCCCGATACCGAATGCGGTTTTATATCAGGTGCCGCTGCTGGGTCTCGTAACCCTTTGTAGAACTGAAATGGAAACAATCCTCGTGGGGTGTCAAAAGTCGGTTTCCAGTGGCCTGTAAAGGGAGGAGCTATTCCCATTGGTCTATTTTCAATCTCGACTTGATAGTTAATCAACCCCCATTTCTCCAGAAACGAATGGATTCTCATAATAGCACAGACATCGCCAACTAAATTCCGGCGGCATGCAGTGAGAGTCAGATACTCCACGGGATTTAGTCGGTAAGTATTTATCATGAAATCACGGTATCGACGATACACTTGAGGAGTCTTTGACTTGTTGCGGCGGCTGAAGAACTCCGGTATCGACTTCTTCTCGATGGAATGAATTTGCGACATGGAGAACCACATTGAATAAGACGGCACGATTATCGAATGAGTCTGAGGTGCTTTAGGGGGCTCAGGGGTTTCTTTCCGTTCTTGCTTGGGTACTGTCACCAACGGTTGCTGGTCGTCAACATCAGGCATTTCTGTGTCTTCATCCTGGCTTTGTAGCGGTTGCTGTAACGGTTGTGAAATCAGCTCGGTTTCCTTGCTGTAACCACCAAACTCATTCGCAATAGCACCGATATCAACACCAGCACCGGTATCATCATCATTATCCCCATCCTCTGCGGTAGTTATTTTTGGCGGTGATACGCGTCGGTGTACCATCCCGTCGTCTGAATGATCTTCCTGATCCCCATCATCGTCAGCAATAACAGTATCTTGTGTGCTTGTTGATATCGGTAGTTCCTCTTGCTTGGGTTCCACGATTGGTTCGATCTGTAGTTTCTGCTGAGATTCAAGCTCAGGTTCAGGCAGTGGTTCTCGACTTACTGTAGGTTCCACTGCAGATTCCACTGCAGATTCCACTACAGGTTCCACTACAGGTTCCACTACAGGTTCCACTACAGGTTCCACTGTAGCTTCTACTGTAGGATCTGCCATCTCGACATCCTTATTTTGCGAGTTTTCATTATCGAAAGTTTCCTGTTTGGGGGAGGCACTGTTATCAACGTTTTCTTCGATGATACTTTCTGCACCATCGATAACATCTTCTTCCCCTTCTGACATCGCCACACTATTAGTATTTGTGTGTTGCTCGGAGACAGATGTTGAATTATCGCTCGGTATTGAATCTATTGGCGTGTTATTATCTTCATTTCCGATCGAGGGAGGTTCGAGAGATGGGGATTGTAATCCATTGCTAGACACAGAATAGTCTTCAATCTTGACAGGGCCCGATGGAGTCTCATCTGGAACAGATGATGGCAATTCCTCGGTGACAAACGAGTTGGAGGCACCCGTGCCAGGTGATTTACTTTGTTGGTTGTCAATCGGTGGTGTTTCAGATGGCCCACTCTCTCTCGCGTTTTCCATTGCAGTTGAGGGTTCAGCAATGTCAACACCGCCATCCACGTCATTATTTGGTGCATGGAACGCACCAAGATTGGCATCCCCAGGCTGTTGATCCATAATCACGCCCAATATTCTCTTAACCCTGTAAGTCTACCACAGTGGAACTCCAATGTAATAATAAATAGTATACTAATGTACAAGAATCCAGTGACTACTATATTAAATACCGTAGTAGACCACTCTATCCAGTCCCAGAACCTCCAAAATTATAATTGTTCCGATATTAAAACCTCCAGTTTTCAAACGTTTGGAATGTGCTTGAGAATCACAAAACCTCTAATTACACCCTCAATTGAGGATTTTGGTCCCACTTGTCCCCTTCCGAATATCTGGGTCCGCCAAACCTCAACCCTGCGATCGGCACTCCTATACCCCCAAACAGTAACCGCCAATATCAGAAAGTCCTCAAGCGTGGTTAAGAACTTAGCTCTATGGTACCATTTAAGTGCTCGGCAATCTTTTGTAACAACCGGATTGAATCCGTGAACACAGTTAAACGCGTGGATATGGGAGATGACAACTAAGAAACACGACTTTTTCTCAAATCAAGCCAGATGACTAAGCGGCTAAGCATTGGCTTTTCATATTTAAGAATTAACTACTGGATTCCAACTTTTGTAGGATGTTGAATGTGTGGGGAGGGTCAAAGTCGGTTCCAGAGCCGGCTATAGCAGGGTTGGGGATACCCCACTTCTCCGCGACGATCCAGACAACCTCGGAAGGTGGGTTGAAAACTCTACTTAGTCATAACTTATATACTTTGTTTTGTTCTGTATTTTTGCCCTCGATATTTCCAGATCATATAATGGCTCTTTCCAAGCCTTCTCCCACCTACTTACAGAGTTATCTGTTGGAGCTTCAAGCCAATCCTATCCGGTAAGTGGTCCATAACGAATTTGTTGGGGGGAACGAAGGGGTTAACCGGTAGTTAGCACTAAAGCATTCACCACTGGAACTCTCAATGCCTTTTCGGAATTGCTAGCTTCGTATCTGGCCGGCGAGAAGGACCCTAAGACTGGGTCCTACTTCAGCTCTCGAGTGCCGAAAATGGCTCTCTACGGATTCTTCGTAGGAGCCCCGCTTTCGCACTACTTAGTTCAGGCTCTGCAAAAGGCCTTTAAAGGTAAGGTGGGCCTCAAGTGGAAACTGCTGCAGATCCTGGCTTCCAACCTCGTTGTAAGCCCGATCACATCCACGGTGTTTCTGACCTTTATGGCCCTGTTTGCCGGTGCCCGTAACGCCAAACAGGTCATCGCGTCTGTTAAGGCCGGATTCTTGCCGGTCATGAAGACCAGCTGGATCGCCTCCCCTCTCGTGTTGGGATCCGCGCAGGCCTTTATCCCCGAACATGCCTGGGTGCCGTACTTCTCCCTTTGCGTGTTCGTGCTCGGGACCTTCAACAACTACAATATCAAACGAAGAAGACAATTGGCCGCAGCCAAAAAGGCCGCTGACGAAAGCGAGAAGCAGGAATAGTTACGAAATATAGACTATGCATGCAAGTTGACATTTATGTATGAAATATGGAAACATGTAACAGCCTCAAAAGTAAGCCTAGCTGAACACCAATGCGCACAAAAGCAGAAAAAAATATAAATATAAATAAATAATCAAGTAACGTCGAACACCGTATAAGGCAATAGTAATAACAAAACGTGAAAAGAAAATAAAAATGCAAGTTCGTGTGCTGTTCGTGTGACGGTTTGTTTGTTTTCGCGTCTTATCTCCACGGCTTTTTTTAGCAGAGATAAGCCCTCACCAAATGACATCAACGCCAAATATTTGATCCCCCTTCGTCCCTCCCACTTATAAACATGGTCCAAGCGCCTCCAGATCGAGAATTTGCCGGATAGTAAGACGTTCGTACTCGTTTCGCTTTAAACACGCTCGGATAATGTCTGTGTTGGACTTACCGATCTTGTTTTCAACCGCTACCTCGTCCCACTCGCCTTGGAGAATCATGGATCGAAGCTTGTGCACCAACGCATGGTGCCAAGGCAGTTTTCCAACAAATAAGGCATAGCTAACGATCCCAAATGCCCAAATATCCACCTTGGGATCAAAGATCGGTACCCCTGAATTTAGCATTTCAGGTGAGGCATACGGGAGCGAGCCAAAGTTGTCTCCTGATGTTGTTGAGGTCGATATTACCGAACTGGAGAGAGAGTCCACCGAGAACGCACGCGTCGGCCGCCGAATTCCTGGCTCAACCCCTCCATTACTAGTCGTTGACGGTCTCCGGCTAACAGTATTGCTGCCAGCAGCGCTGGTGCTCTGATGCTGGTGATGATATTTGTTGAAGATAGACGATGTTTCTGAGGGACCAATTACGGGAGTGCTTGAACGTTCGCTGCCATCTTCACACAACGAGACTGAAGATGATGACCGTGAGCTGACTGGTAGTAATCCTGGCTCCTTGGTGGTTTCAAAGTAATCACTCATTCCAAAGTCACACAATACGACTTTGAATTCCCCTTCTTGGATCTCCTCCATTAGACAGTTTTCCAGCTTAACGTCTCGGTGTACAATCATCATTGTCTCATGCAGGTATAATAGGGCGCTTCCGAGCTGCTGCAAGTACTTTCTGACCACTTTGTGGTCAATATGCCCACGAGTGGACTTCACTACGTCAAACAGTGTTCCACCGGTTATGCGCGGAGTGAAGCAGTATGTTGCAGTGGCATTGTCTTCCACAGACAACAGTTTCAGGATATTTGGATGATCGAGGTTCTTCCACAGAGCAACCTCTCTATCGAACTCGTTCTGGACCTGCTCCATCCGCTCTACTGTGGACTCGGGGTTAAACTTCTGCACAATCTTGACAGCACGAACAATGCGTCTGCCGGTGGCTATATCAATGGTATGGGCTTCCTTGACCTGGCTGAATCCACCATAGCCGATCATTTTGCCAATGACGTTTTCGCCAACTTGTTGGCCAGCTTCGAGGTCGTCCCTATTGTCTGATCCACCTGCGGTATTTCCATTACTGTCGACGCCCGAAGATGTCGACTCCAGGTTGCCAAAGCGGCTTAAGAACTGGAATGCGGGCGATTCTTGTGAAGACACCGACGATTGGTTAGAGTAGTAAGATGCAGATCTTGCCAGCATAGCGTTATGGGCACCTTTGCTTTCTTCGCTTATGATCGGGTACATGGTTGAGGCTCGCTCGCGCCGTCGTCTCGAAAACGGCGATGAGTTATGTCTTTGAGTATGAGGATGCGAATAATGCCCTGCTCGCTCCGTCGAGCTTGCAGTCAGGGTGCCATTATTATTATAATTATTATTATTGACAATAAAATGGTGATGTGAGGGCGAGGTAGCAGCGGAGGAGTCAGCCGAAGTAAACGAGTTGGACAACGAGACTGGTGCGCTACGGAGCGAAGCTTTGAATGACTCGGGCAGGTCCTTTGAGTCTATTGTCAGAGGCGAGCCGGTTTCGAATGCCATTTTGATCTTTCGGCGAGTACTAAACGGCAGGCTTCGCCACTCGATATCGGAGATCCCCAACTTTGGAGAAGACACAAGCGAGGTAGGTTGAGACTCACCACCACTGATCCCGGTACTGCCGGAGGTTGTAACGCCACCGCTGTTGAAGTTCACCTCGTCAGGCAGGTATTGATCGCCTGCAGCGCCTGCGGCGGCTATATCTTGAGAGCTTCTGCGCTGGTACATGCGATAGCGGGCGTCAAAGTCACTATTACCATTGGCAGCGCTTCGAGGCCCACTTTCATCTGTCTTTGGCATTGGCTCTGCTCGAGTAGGGATGTATTCTGCACCAATATCATTGTTAAGGTACGTGGTTCCAGGCTCTGACTCACGTGTGTTTGGCACCATCCCACGAGTATATGGGACCATTGAATCCGAAGATATTCGTCTACTATGGTTTGAAAACGATGATGACAGTGAAGGCAGATTACTAGAATGTGGAACTGCTACTGCGGCAGTCTGTGGAGCACCATGGCCCTTACTATCTGAAGTAATCATCGTTCAACCTTCGATCTGCTCATATCCTATCACAATGGGTTCCAGTTACTCAATACTAATTCCGGGGTCTAGACAAATGGACCTCTCTTTCCGGTTATATATCCACACTTTGGAATCAATAAAAAACAAGAGTAAGAAAAAAGTGGAGATGTTTGGGTCTGGGAAGCATGACATATTTTTTGCCCCGCGATTTTTGTCCTGCACTAAATTGTCTCCCAACACCGCCTGTTGCCGTCCAACCAATCACGGCCCTGCATTTCGTCAGAGCTCCGCCTCTGGCGGTGCCGGCATTATTGGCAATATTGGCATGGAAGCCTCAGCCGTGTGCCGTAGAAGCAAAATGCACGCGTATATCCCAGCACTTTAATGCGCGGCTGTCACGTTGGCTCAAGCACAAAAAATATGTCGTCATAGTTATATAATTTATATTATTAACATCGTCACGTGGAGGTCACGTGGATATCACGTGATGATCACGTGCCGAGATTAAAGTTTGGATATTTACATGTACAAGTTGCAGTTGATCTAATGGTAGGGGGAAATAGAGGTTCTAGGTGAGATGATTCTGGCGATTCATGGGTTAAGATTTTGATCTTGAGATCTATAGAAGGATTAGGCGTTAGAAATAGAGTCAAGTGTATATAGATGGCGAGTATTCCATAAATTTGTTGGTGCTGAATTACACCATAAGCAATCAGTAAATAATGTGGATTAAGCTTGAGACAAAGTGAAGAAGCACCACCAACTCTGTATTTCTGGTACTGTTAAACACGCATTAGATTGTTGCTGCTCCATCACCAGTTCGATTCGTATCTTTTGACGCGGTTTTTCTATACGAAGAAAATCACGTCGAGGTTGACATTGACGATCTTATTCCTAATCCAGAGCATAGCTGTCAAACATCACCAAAGGTGTTTCCCCTGTTTTCCACCCCCCTTAAACCAAAAAAAAAAAACTCTAACGTGTGTCCACAGCTGACTTCGAGTTACCACCATTTAGTGTCGGGTATAATTGCAAACGCTGGACGTTTACATAGAGAGTGGGGATTCAAGGGCTATTTTTAGTTGCTTCGTTTCGTGGAGGAGTCGTCGTTCGTTTTATATATAGGGTCAGTGGATCATTCGTTTTAAATATTCGGTATGGATGATAGCAATGAGAGGGAAATCATGCTGGATGAAGACTTGGACCAGATGTCTTCATCACCCTCGATCCATGAGGACGAGGTTGATTTCCAATACGTGTATGCATTGCGAACATTTGTCGCGACTGAACGTGGCCAGGCAAACGCCTATAAAGGAGATGCAATGATCCTATTGAACGATGCAAACTCATACTGGTGGCTTGTCCGACTAGTTAAGGACTCCTCGGTGGGATTCTTGCCTGCTGAACACATCGAAACGCCTTGGGAACGGCTGGCTCGGTTAAATAAACACCGAAATGGCGATTTATGCGCACCAGCAATGTTTGGCGCCAATAGCTTCACCAAGTTCTACAAGTCATCCAAGAAAAAAGCCTCTGCACCGCTTAAATCAGTTACCTTCACCTCACACACCACCTACGTGAGTGCGTCAGAGTACGAATATTCCGATGACGAGGCTGAGAATGGCGACGACGAAGAGGATATCTATGACGATGATAATGATAGTCTCGTGGAAATCGACGAAAACGTAGAACAACAAACCCCTGTGCCGATTTCTGAAAATATCACCCCCATTACTGTCATTGATGAAGAAACCGCATCGCCGCCAGAGACCGCTATTCAAGAACACCAGCCTCTCGTGATTCAAAAATCACGCGCCGTTGACCCTGAGCCGGGAAAAAAACCATCGACAAGCCTCTTCTCACGACTAAAAAAGACCCGAGACCCTTCGAATGCCAGTATAGCAGGCGAAGACCTGGGGGCAGCTATTTTAGGCTCCAAAACCAGCATCGAATCGGAACATGACACTCAAGAAGCAGAAGATGAAATCCCCCCATTACAAAGCCATGGCAATTCCAAAAGAAGATCGCTACTGAAGGCCAAATCCTCGGTCGAACAGATGTCTAACCTGTACGGAGCAACGACCAAAAAGAATGGTAAGTCGTCTGCAATGTCAATGTCATCGTCATCATCTGCAGGATCCACCTCCAATCAAAGCTCGAATGCCTTCAGCCGATTATTCAAGAGGAAAAAATCGAAAGATAACCTTCAGCTCATGAACGGTAATTATCCAAGCGATAGTGCGCAATCTTCAAGAGATTCGATTGATGATTCATCATCAATATCCACGAATGGCTCATATCAGACAGGGTCTAGTCCTGTCGAAGTGAGACATGTTATTAACGACACCGCTAAATCACGAGGAATTCAACCATCTTCTAATGTTCCTGGAACAACTCCTCTGCAACCTCCGCCACGACCTGCCGACCAAATCAGAAGCTTCTCAAACGCTTCTGCTGCCTCTGTATCATCAATTCAATCGGAATCCACCTTTAATGTTCAACAACCGCCAGCATTAGCACATAAGTTGGCATCCACAAAGCCTGCCGCGCGCATTCAGCTAAGAGGGGCTCCCATGAGATTCAATCGGCCATTATCGACGCCGGTTGACCCTCGTGAGACTGGTGTTGAGCCGCCTCTGAACGCAGATCTCAGCCGAAGGCCATCTTTGCCTTCGGAACGCATTGCAGCATCTTCGTCCACGACTTCTTCAGTGTTTGACAGTAGTACGTTGACTGATACAGATGGCAACAACAACAGTTCAGCTGAGAAATTGCAGCAACCGGTTCAAGAGTTATTTGTGCGAAAAAGGGCCTCGAGAGGCATCATATTGCCCAAGGAGTTCCTGTCGAGTCAACGGCTTAGCGAAGAATCATTTTCGCATGAGCCTCTACTCTCAGAGCAGCTGGAGACTGGTGATGATGACGAATATACCTCTCGAACAGATATTTCAAAGTCGTCGTTTGACACGGTTATTGTCGGCTATGATAGACTTCATGACCCAGACACGTTCGTGGAAAGCTCCACGGTACGGCCTGAAGAAGACCAGGATGTGGTAATCACTGATACCCGGGCCATCTCCTCCACTACGATAACGCCAGCATCAGCATCTGGGGTGGAAGCTCGATCGCATTCAGTGAGCACGTCTGCATCGCCGCCGATCCTAGAGTATCGTCGGGACGAAGCAGATGAATCTCCGGTGTCTGAGCATGCAGATACCCCTGTTCTTCTTGCGTCTTCACCTTCTTCTAAGACAGACATTTTACGGTGGCATTCGGGGTCATCGACTTCGTCCATCTCGTCAAATTCGCGTACCGCGACTATAATCACAGCCACTACCCCTGCATTATCGATATCTACTGCTACGTCTGCACAGGCACGGGTAGACCTACCTATTCGAGGCCCTACTGAGCATCTTAAGTTTGACTCGGTGAAGAAAACGAGACAGACGCAAGCCGCCATACCGGAGCGACAGCAACTGCGGACTACTTCGAACCCAGAGAACCAGCTCAAGATGGACCAACTCCATCCAGATATAGTTCCGCTATTTAAGGACACTTCCGATCGAATCGGACAATTGTGCAGTAAACTTGACGCCCTACTTCAAGATTACGCACGATGACATTTATTTCCATACCAGCATTTATTAAGTAATCATTTCCATTATTTATGTACAAATCCAAAGCTTCAATAGAAAATGCTTGGATAAATCGCTATATTCTAGGGTCAGGGTAGTTTAACGGGGGGAGACCAAATTTCACTCCCACAGAAAAATTATTGTCTACCAGAGCCAGTACTAAGTATTTGTGTTTAGTTGTATCAAGGGAGAAGAATTTAGCGGCTAGGTTTGTTGATCTGAGCCGTGTAGAGAAAAAATCTGGTTGATATATTGAGGTTAAGTACCGAGTGAAGAATAAGCTTGAAGGGGGAGGGTTGAAAGTGAGTGCCCTTCAATAATAGGTGGTCATATACATACATCCGTTGTTGGATTCAATCATGTCGTGGACACCTCAACAGGGCTCATTATCGCAGCTATCACATGTGTTGGCACAATCCATATCGGCTCAGCCCGAATTAAGAGCCCAAGCTAAGCAGGTATGTTGATGTGAAGCTGCATGGATGAACTATAGCTAATCTTAAAAATCAATTAGGCTTTGGATGATGCTAATCAACAACCTGATCTGAACAATTATTTGGCATATCTACTGGTGAGTGCATCGGATCATACCAGTAAGGAAGTTAGGGCCACGGCTGGTATATTGTTGAAAAATAATGTCCGATCAAGCTATAGCAGTCTATCGTCTCAGGCTGTCGACTATCTCAAGGAAGAAATAATAAAAGGACTTGCAGATTCATCGCCATTGGTGCGGAATGTGACAGGAAATGTCATTACTACCGTTGTTAGTAAAGTTGGTATCTCGGCTTGGCCGCGGATTCTGGTCCAGTTGATGGATTTGGCAGGAAGCGACAATTCAAATGCTCAAGAAGGTGCCATGAATACATTAGGAAAAATATGCGAAGACTCGGCCTCTGATCTGGACCAGGATTATAACGGGGAACGACCATTAAACTATATGATTCCCAAGTTCTTACAGTTTGCCAATGCTCGATCTGCCAAAGTTCGCGCCCAAAGCATCTTTTGTTTGACTCAATTCATTGTTTTAAGATCCCAAGCTTTATACGTTCATCTAGACGCATTTCTCGCCGCACTGTTTGGACTCGCAAGCGATCCGGACCCGGATACTCGACGTAACGTTTGTTCGGCGTTTGTGAACCTGTTGGAAGTTCGCCCCGATAAAATCTTACCCCATTTGGAAGGCGTGGTAAATTACTGCTTACATTGCATCAAAGATGAAGATGAACAAGTGGCATCAGAAGGTTGTGAATTTATCTTGTCCCTTGCAGAGTCAACAATTGACCATGCCCATATCCAACCTCATCTACCCAAGATTATTCCCGTGATATTATCAAAAATGGAATATTCCGAGTTTGACCGAGACCTTCTTGAGGCCATTAATGAAGATGACGCTCAAGTCCAAGATAGACCCGAGGATATGCGACCCGTCGCCGCCAAGGCCAAAGAAGCTCATGTAGTCGCAAAGAAAGACGACAAGAAGAAGCAGCCCTCCTCTGATGAGAAATCTATATCAGCAAATGGTACAACCGACTCCGCTGGACAGGGACATAATAACAATGATGATGATGATGATGACGAGGATGAAGATGATGATGATTTGGACATGGACCTATCGGAATGGAACTTGAGAAAGTGCTCGGCTGCTGCTTTGGATACATTTGCGGTAAACTACCCCGATTTGGTTCTTCAAATTTCAATGCCATATTTGAAGGAAAACATTGTGTCAAATGACTGGTATGTTCGAGAAGCGGCGATCTTGGCGTTTGGTGCCATTGCAGAGGGTAGTTTGGACAATGTGGGGCCCCATTTGCCAGGACTAATTCCATTCTTGGTTCAAAGACTCGCAGACTCGGAGGCTCCCGTGAGACAAATCACCTGCTGGACATTGGGCCGGTATTCTTCTTGGATTGTTGACCAATCCTCGACTAATGCCGATGCACATTCACATATCTTTCTGCCTGTCTTACAGGGACTGCTGAAATGTTGTTTGGATGTGAACAAGAAGGTCCAGGATGCAGGGTGCAGTGGGTTTGCCACATTTGCCGAGTCTGCTGGTGACATGCTAGTGCCGTATCTGGAGGGGATCTTGACCCAGTTGTCGACGTGTTTCCACAAATATCAATCCAAGAATCTCATTGTGTTATATGATGCTATTCAAACGTTGGCTGATCGGTTATCGTCTGCTCTATGTGACGACAAATATGTATCACTTATACTACCGCCGTTGCTTGAGAAGTGGAGTCAGCTTGACGATGACGACCGTGATCTGTGGCCTTTGCTTGAATGCATGTCATCTGTATGTGCGGCATTAGGGGAATATTTTGCTCCTTATGCGCCCTCAGTATTCCAGAGGTCAATGAAGATTCTACGGAATAATTTAATTCTCGATCAGCAATTTCAAGTGGATGATACAATTGATCCTATTGAACGGGATTTCCTTATTACAGCTCTTGATTTGATTGATGGACTTGTGCAAGGGCTGGGAAGTCATGTTTCGCAATTGATTGCTCGGTCAGATACTCCATTGATGGAGATGATGATTGTATGTTTCCATGACCCAATCTACGAGGTCCGTCAGTCTGCTTTTGCTCTACTGGGTGATATGGCTATGTCTACGTATGACCATGTGGAGCCATATTTCTCGGGTATTATGACTGAACTTCTTCCTCAGATCGATCTTTCCGATAGCAATGCCAGTGCCATCTGTAACAATGCAATCTGGTCTGTGGGAGAAATGTCATTGCAAGCCAAGCGGGAATCTCTTGAACCATATGCTACGGAGCTTCTTCAAAGACTTGTGACGGTTTTGCAAGCCCACTGTAACACTACATTGCTGGAAAATGCAGCCATTGCAATTGGCCGGCTAGGACAGAAGATCCCTGATCTGATTGCTCCTCATTTGCAGGTATTTATTGAAGCTTGGTGTCATCATATTCGATCTGTCGATGAGACGGATGAGAAGGATAGTGCATTCCAAGGTATGTGTCATATCATCTCCGCAAACCCCTCTGCTCTTTCGCAAGGTGATGCTTTACTCTTGTTTATTCAAGTGGCTGTTCTTTATAATGAACCAACCCCTCCTCTTGCACACTTGATAGGCAAGGTTCTAGAAGGATACAAAAGCTTTGTATCCAATTGGGATGACCTCATAGTCAGCAAACTGCCGGTGGAGATTGCAAGAATCCTCAAAGAGCGCTACGGAGTATAAACATTTTTCGCATTAGTTTTAGCTTAGAATAGATTTTTTTTCTTGATTCAGTCGAATCGATTCAATCGAATAATCTCGGAAAGCGTAAATTAAGGTCCTTGTAAAGTGGTGGGGTTTGGCCAATCATCTTGAGCTTGTTATTCCCAAATACAGAGACCCAAAAGTTTATCCTGCACCAAGAACTTAATATCTTCTCAACTACTTCATCAACAATGGGTGGACATGGAGCATATATGGGATGGTGGGGAAATATGGGTAAGTTTTTAATTATTTCCGGTTATTTTGGGTCGAGTGGTGTGGCTTATAATGATGATATATAGGATCCCCAGCCCAGAAGTATACTATTCGATACTTGGTATCACCTCAAGCACAGAAACCTTTTTACGGAGCTTTTAATGCCGCTATTTTCAACACGTTCCGACGAGTGACTTCTCAAGCAGTGTTCATTGTAGTCCCGGTGGCTCTTTACTATACCATATGGACCAAGGCCGACAACTATAATAAATGGCTTTACACCAAAGCGGGCCGAGAAACTCTTGAAGCTCTCAATGCCGAATAAACCTTATGTAGAGAAAAGTATTGTAAAATAAAGAAGTCCATTGCTATCTTTTAAGGTGAAATTTAGCTTTTGAACAAACATGGTCGCAAACACTCCAATATGGAATGAGCTAATACACGGGGATAGTAATTTAAAAAAGATTGCGAGAAGAGTCAATTTCTGATCCATTCCATATAAAGACTATGAGACCTCGCTTACGTTAACTTGGGGCTGATAATCCAGTTTGTTCGCTTATTCCAACAGAATTGTAGAACAAAAATTAAAAGAATAAAATGAAAGGAAGTATCTTAGCATGCTGCTTTATTGTGGCTGGAATCGTTCATTCGACATCTGTTTTCAATCCTGCTCTGGCAAATAATGATAATGATCCTTCCAACTTGGACCACGGAGAAGTATTCGGACTGGTGACTGTTCATTCTGGTAACTCGCTTGTTCATTTGAAAACAATCTACGTTGACCCTGAAGGCTATCTTATACTAGATAAAAATATCCCCGGAGCAAACGAGTTTCGGGGTGTGATTTTTAACGATTATGGAATTGTCTTCCAACCCAATCCAATCCGCGTTTTAAATGTCGAAAAGGAACATGTGGTTCGTCTGTCTGATAGCTTGATAAATCCTACAAGGAATTGGTCCGCTAAAGGTAGACTTATCTTAAGCGGTGATCGAAGAGGAATAATATGCCCTCAGTCACGGGGTGACCGTCTCTACTGGGCCACGGACAACTTCCGATGCGACGGTGGGATTGGAGTTGATATCCTGGTAGTAACTCCTCCTCATACTTATGATCCTCCTTCTGAAGAGCCTGCACACCCAACTGACTGTGATTACTTCACAACTGACTGCGGCGAAATCTCCTCCAATTCGGAAAGAGTCGATAACGACAAGGTGACTCTAACCGCTACTGGAACACTGAAGAACGGTACTCACGTTATGATTTACAGAAGAGGAAGCACTGTATCAAGCGTCATAGTCGATCCTCCGAGTCCTTCGCCTAAAACAAATGTTGAAGCGGATAACGAAGATCACGGTCAAGACAATGACGATACGGTAATCCTGGATGATAGCGATTCGAGTGAAGAAAAGCGATCGCTTGATGATGATGAAGATGAAATTGAAGAAAGAAAGAGACAATGGGCCGATGATGACGATGACGACACCAACGACGAAAAGCGCTCACTTGACGACGATCATGACGATAGTGACCACAAGAAGCGATCAATTGATGATGACGACGATGACGAAGGTGATAAATATGAGGAATTTGATGATGTGGACAGTTCGGCTCACAAGGATTTCAAAATATATGCTGCGGATTATCATGATGATGAGGATGAAAATGACGATTATCGTGTGGCAAAGATTGCGAACTCAAAAGCCAGACAGGCAACCAAAAATGCCAATAAACAATGATTTTTAGCTGACCTCATCCACTATCTCTATCCTAGTTTTTAAGAAATATGACCCTATTTATCTATTAAAGCAGAGTGTTTGTTCTGCTCGCCTCATGAGCCGCAGAATTTCCCGGAACAGTGCTTTATCGAAAATTACTAGCCCAAAGAATAGAGCCAGTTTGGGCCTATCTGTATTTTTATACCGGCCCACTTAGGTCGGATAAGAATTCACATCATCCTTGTAACAAGTTTTAAGAAATTTAGATTTAGAAACCTAAGTCAATAAGTTGCACTGTTACAACTTGCACAAAAGCAGCACAACGTCACAAGGTAATAATCTGGTATCAATCATAGGATCACTCATTATAATTGCAAATGCAGAGCTTGCCTCAAGTGTTTAATAAGCATCGTGAGAAAGGGAGTTTCCACTTACTTGGGAAGCGTTGATAGTTACTAAAGTAGTAAGGTATAGATGGACAAGAATGTAGGGTCAAAACCGATTATCCTGAAGAATCTGAGAATCTAATAGAAAGGGAAATACTAAAGATATTTATAATGAAAACATGTTTTAAAATCAAAGATCCAAAGACAGGGTATTAAAGTAGCCATGATCATGAGGTCGAGTGAGGAATGAAGATGGATCAAATAATGAAGACTTAGTATGGGTTTTGGGATGAAAATCAAAATCGAGAATTACACTATTTGCCACAATTATTTACATTATAATTTAGGATAATTCAATTTCAATACACATTACGTTTATTATATGCACTGCTATATCGATATATGACCAACGTACTATCTATTTTACTGTCGATTGAGGGATTAAAAATCTTTTATGTCTGATTACATTATACTAAACTACTTCAATTCTGCAACGCGGGGCGAGCTGCATGACGATCCCCCGCAAATCAGCGACAAAGCGTAAACGTCACTCATCACATTTTGAGGTATCATTTTCATTCTTATTTCTCCCTCCCATGCATCTTATTTTTCGCAATGTCTGCATCAAACACTAGCTCAGCTCTCGAACAGCCTTTTGAAAATGGCCTGTTGAAAATCAAGTACTCTCCGACTCCTTCGAATCGGTCGTTAAAGCTCAAATTTAAGGAAGAGGTGGAATTGTTCTTGAATCAGTCTCAGTCCAGTGGCGATCTCACACTTATAGTGACGAGTGTTCACTACCTCTATCAAGTTAAAGCTTTGGAAAAGTTTCTCAGCGATGCCTGGATCAAGGGTAGACGGAAATACGAGTTGAAGAAGGGAATTTTTACGTTGGTCAGGCCTAGCTCTGCACATGAAACCTGTTCGAGGAAATTTTCTAGGATTCTGTATGAGGCTCTGGTTGCGGCCGAATTGGAAGATGTGGGCCTTGCGAACAATTTCATCTCTTGCGGGAGCACAACATACAAGCCTTCATCTACGGGGAATCGCTCTGGTGGAGCCGGTGAGGGAGATGATTGTGTTACTCCCATATTCAGAGGTGTCATTCAAGCAGAAGGTGGTAGCAGGTCGTATCCATCAATTATGGTCGAAACTAGATATTCCCAGTCTGGACGAAGTCTCAAGTCCAAGGCCGGCTTCTAGTATAAGATTACCGAGGCGTACGTGAGTACTGTTATCACGCTAAATATATATGATAAGGAGATGCCTATTGGTCTCACAGTTTATATGGCACTGAGCTTTCTCTAGATCATTGTTCTCATTGATAAAACGAAGATCGAGCTAGATAATGTCACTCGAACCAATCGCGGGCTAGAGAAGAAACTCACACAGCTCAAAATCGCTCTTACTTATCTCCTCAATCGCTCCGACCGTGAACGAGAATATAATGATTATGCGCGAGATTACAGCAGACCACAAGGTTCCGGCAGATGGCCGAATGTTAAAGAGCGCTATGATCATGTCAGTCTATCCGTGATATACACAGAAAGTGCCGCTTGTCTGCAGGCATATGCTGAGATGAGAATTAGGCACTTTCCTGAGGTTAGTGTTCCCGATGGCTATAGACTCGAAACAGCTCTCTATGTTGATGAAAATGGCCACAACAAGAACGTGACGTATCTTCTTTGGAAGAGGCACCAGTCTGTTGAGATAACTGAGAGAGACGTGGATCTTTATGCAGATGGTCTTGTGAGTGCAGAGCGCATCCAAGAGCTAACATTAAGCTTTCCATTATCAAAAGCCTTCGATTTTTGGATCACCCAAGGTGCACAGCTTCCACCGCGATTTGCTGAGAGGCTCCACCGGTAGAAATACCGCAAAATCAAGCCCGAGTCTCCAGATGGGAAGAATGGATGGCTACAGGACAAGTGGTAGAGTTGGTTCCATTTCGTTTGTTTAACCTTTGGAAGAATGTTGAAAAAGCTAGGCGAAATAATCTTTAACCTCAAATGACAAAGATTATTGCAGTGAGTTGACAGCACCCATCGGCTGTTCAGAAACACGGTACGAGCCGCATACCTTAGTCTATTACTATTTTGCACTGCTATTTTGTAGCGTGATTAACTTATTACTACATAGCTATGTCAACTGGAGAACAACTTGATTCATTCAAGGGCACGTAACTTTCAAGTTGTCACAACTAATTTCGCCAAAAATCCAAGACTTCCAATTCACTCAATTTTATTGCCTAATCAGCTCATCTAAAGATTAGAGCCGTCAGATTTAGAATGGCTACAGGCTGTTCATGCGTTGAGATAGAAACGTAAATATGATATCTACTATCATTACAAGTAATTTGCAACCAGCTCACTTTCTGTTTCTGCATTTTACCATTTCCGTCTTTTGTGGTCTAATAAAGCAAAGCTTACCTTTACCTATATAGAATCTATTACAGCCTATATCATTAACGATCTATTTGTATCCGACCTGTTACCGGCCCTGCAACTTTGCGGACTCATTGACGAGGGATGATGCACAGAAAGTAATTTTCTTATTAGCCAAATACTATAATGCCTTACCGGCAGTAAGTTGGGGATTATCCCGATGCAGCTGGACAGGTGTCAAAAGAGTAGCTTGTCCAGTCAGAAGTTAAGTCTACCTCTGGCACAGGAAAACTCGGATGTAAAGCTGACTCACTTTCTTTATTTTCTTCATTCCAGATTTAATTAGTTCATCAAACTCGTAGCTCTATATATCATTATTGCTGAACATGATTGATAAGTAACAGCTAGCAGGGCAGTAAAGAGGAGAGGCCTGCCAGTATAGCTGTAGGGTGTCTGTGCCACAGATTCTTGAACCATCCAGTCAAAAGCAGTTTCGAAACTATCATTTGATAGCTTGTCAATTAGTGAAAGCGTAGCAATGATTCATTCCATATCACTTTGCTTAACAGAATTATTGCCAAACACTGAGACAACCACCTTTGTTAGCAATGCAGGCACCTCTTGGAATCCTTGTAGGAAATTCTTTCCCTCTGTCAATAGGACGGCATCATCAACAAGGTGTTGCATTTCCAGCGGTACATCCTTATAGCAGTCATACACTTGGGCTTTCCAAGCATGATAGCCGGCCTTATGGCGGAAGACTGCCGCAGAGATTGTGGCGCAGATGTAAGCGAGGACCACCATTGCAAAAGGTCGGCGCAGCCGACAATATGCAGCGTATTGTTCTGAGAGGCAGGTGAGGGTGACAATAAGTGGGTAGACGTTTCCCGTTTCGACTGCTTCGCAGACCATTAGTCTCAGGGCGTTCAACGCATCATGATAGCATTCGTATTCACCATCTTCGAAGATCCCTTGTTTTCTATAATCAAATAGACTATCAATGAGGGTTGTAATAAAAGGTAAAGCCACATAATGCCGCAAATTTTTCCGTTGTAGGCGTAAGCATTGGGCAAAAGTGGCTTTGATTGTGTCCGCATGGCTATTCATGATCGCACTATTTCCAATTGCCAAGTTCAAAATATCCACCTCGTTTGGTTTGCCCACAATCGGCACTAAATTCGGATGAACAATAGCATAGACGAGGATCAAGCATGACGAAAGTGATAAGTCCAATCCGCTTTGTTCAGACACATCCAAACTCAATTGATGTCGACACAATTCTAGAGTTCTTTGGAAGTATGGCAATGAATATTTGTCCGAGGTCTTCCGAGAATGATTGCTGATTTGAAGTAATGATACCGCTTGCATGGCATTAAAAGTCAAGTCAGATTCCAAAGCGAAACCCAATGCATCATCGCCCCACATTCTGGCCACGCCTGCGTTCCCCAAAGCACAAAGCTTTGAACCATTCGATACAAAGTATTGAAAAGCTTGTAACTCATGAGCCGATAAGTATAAGATTTCCTTATTAGGACCAACTCGTGATACAATCAACTCCTGTAAACAACTGGTTGGTACCGGAGATAAATGCATATCAATAATCTGTTCCAATTCTTGTCCAGATCCATCGTTTTCCCCTTTTGAATCCTTTACATTCTTAGGACCAAATGCCGGCTTATATTCACAAACCCGTGATGTTGCCAAGCAGTACTCACAGGTGGGCTTAGATTCATCACACTTAATCAGTTAGTAACCGCCTCCTTCTTCATTACGTAACAGGAGCTTATTACCTTTATTCGAAGCTTTTTACATGATAAACACCCGGATCGGGATCTCTTCCCTGCCATATTGAAGTCCTTCGAACCCTCACTATCACGTTCACGGGGTTATCAAGTAAAAGAGAAGAAAACAAAAACCCTGTGCCCGGACTTGCCCGTGCCTGGAGAGACGGCCGTATACACACACTGCCCACTTTGTGTGCGGTTGCAATCTCAGCCGCACTATCACCGCCGCGATTTACTCCCGATTCCCGAAAATCTTCCTTTTTCGGTCAAACAAAAATATTACAATAATAAAGATTATAACTTCATTTCTATATCAATATGATAATAATTAGGATATCGAGTTATTTCAGATCAATCATAGAATAAAGTCAAGTTTGATTGAATGTTGATTAATCGGCTAAATCATAACATCATTTTACCTGCATGAATAGGCTCCAACTAAAAAGAGGGTTGTACAAGTTGTACGGCTCTAAACCAGGGTATTCTGCATTACAATAATCGACATGCATATAGTCCCGCAGGTAGATACACGAGAATAAAACGCCGTATCCAATCAACTTCTATCAATTATCAATTGCAATTGATTGGTGGTTGATTTTATTTTCACTTTCAATATGGAGCCGGGGCCACACCATTAATAACCATTTTTAAAGGGGTAATTTCAAAGGGTAAAAAACGGTAATTATTTTTGAAGAGGTGGGAGAAATGGAAAAACTCCGCTTCATATCAAGACCGACGTTCTACGAAGGTGAAATGAAAGAAAGAAAGGAAACATTTAAAGGGTTTTAAAATGATACGAGCCTTCTCGTATCGTAGTCTTGATTTAAGCCAAGACAATAGCAGGTTTTTTTTCTAATTTATATATCATTCAAGCATCTTCTTCAATGACTCCTCGTTCAGAAACATAAATACCATCCAAGAACTTTCGAATATCTTTGTTTCGTACCCGACAAATCTGTTGAATATCTGCGGCTGATTGAGAAACATTTTCCAAAGAGTTTCCACTTAAAACCAATTCATCTTTTTGATTGGCAGAAATCTCTACCGTCACACCTTCCAATACATTGATTGTTCGAATCCGTTTCTCACCAAGAAAGTTTCGAATCTCAACCACTGAACCCTCATTCAAAACATTGACATTGATGGGGAAATGGGCATAAACATATCTCATTTTATATTTATAACCCTTTGTGACTCCAGTAACCATATTTGCCACCAACGATCGTACAGTTCGTAGAGCAGCTACATGTTTTCGATCTCCATGTATCACAGAGATTCTAATTTGAGAATTCGACACCTTTGCAAATGTCACATCAATGTGTCGTAAATTCTTGGTCAAAGTCCCTCGAGGACCCTTGACAGTGACGATTCTAGCCTTAACGTCAATAGAAACTCCCTCAGGAATATCCAACGTTTGATCACTTTGAATGTATTTCATTGTTTTTTTATTATAGTTGTAGTAAAGAAGTTGAAAAGTAGAAATTTTTCAGATGAATGTTTGGGATATGTTTCACTGAGTAAATTCCAGTATGCCGTTGGAAGCGCGTTTTATGTGCGGAGGAAGAGTCCATCATCATCGTGTACTCTATTAGAAGCCCATTTCCAGGAGATATATTAGATACGAAACAAAGACGAGATTCTGATTGGGAATGACTTCCAAGTCTGAATTGACTGGTCCTGAAACTGCTGCTACGCCGTTTGAGAAGGCCATTCAAGCATGGACGGAAATCGGGTTGACGAGTCTACAACGGACTCTGGATGATCAAGGTGTCAAGATCGTTGAATATCAAGATGCTTCATTGGCAGGGCGAAAGGAACTTGCAAGTAAAACCAAAGTGTTTCGGAAATTGCCCGATGAAGAGAAATTGGTTGAGATCAAAAGTCTTTTGAAGCTCTATCAAAGTGAGATTGATAGTCTGACTACAAGGGGCAAGCATGCTGAAAGTAGTTTCATGAATGTATACAAGTTGCTTGCAGAAGCTCCCGATCCAAAACCATTGTTAGAGGCTTCGGTTGAATCGGTTATTTCTGCTTCTGAAGTGTCTCGTTTGACTGCAGAAAATGGCCGACTCAATGATCTGCTTAGCAAATATGCCGATTATGATAATATCAAGGCCAAATTGATGAAGGTTGAATTAGAAGCAATTGAAAATACCCAAGCACGTGTGGCTGCTAAAGAAGCCGAACTCAAAGCAATTATGGACGAAAAAGAGAGAAGTTGGAAGGCCCGTGAAGAAGAACTTCAATCCCAGATCCAAGAACTTCGCGCCACTCATGAAGTAACAGAAGCCCAACTCTCCGCAAGAACCACCGCTGAAGATGATCCTTCCTCAAGACTCGCCGAATTGGAGTTTGTGGCTGGTGATCTGGAACGTGCCAACCGGCAGGTGATACAGGCCGAGAATCGTAACCTCGAGCTTAGGACCGAGCTGGAGGCTGTCAAATCTGGGTCTAAGGAGAAGGAGTTGAAGTTCGAACTCGAGAGAAGGATATCTGATCTGGAAAGCGAGAATGTGGTTCTGGCCGCCAAGCTTGAATCGCTACGAAGCCAGGCATCTGAAGCAAAACAAAGTGATGTGCTGAAAATCGAAAGCTTGGAGAGAGAATCTAGCAGACGAAGTCAGGAAATTGAAGGTCTTAGGCAGAGATTACAGTCTCAACAGGATTATGATGAACTCAAACGAGAACTTAAGGTGCTTAAATCTATCGAGTTTTCCATCGATGACGACGAGAATGAAGAACAGCGGGACGGTGGGGCCTCAACGACCAGCGAGCAGGGAGGATTGGAGAAAATGCTTATTGCAAGGAATAAGAAGTTGAATAATGAACTAACAAATTTACGAGTTTCTAATGGCGATCTATCGAACCAAGTGAAACAAAGCCAAGCCGAAGTGTCGAAGCTGAAAAAGGAACTGGAGTCGGCCACTCAGTTGGGTCGCAAGCTAGAGGATGATATCTCCACCATACAAAATACCCGTTCCAGCGGCGGTGACTTCGACACTATGTCGATGGTCTCTGGCTGGACTGCAGCAGGAACAAACCGGGGCGGAAGTGGTGGCGGCCGTGTGTCGCCAACGTCTTCGATTATAGGCGGACGAGAGCCTGAAAGTCGCCATGGCTCAGTAGCATCAACAATGGGAGGGCAAAGCGATAACTCGATTCTACCTATCATAACACAACAACGAGATCGGTTCCGTCAGAGAAACGGTGAGCTTGAACAGGAGCTTCGTAAGAACTGGGCATTGGTGTCTTCGCTGCGCAAGGAAATTGAGTCCGTCAAGAAGGACAATGTGGATCTCTATGAAAGAACGCGATACGTGTCTACATACCGACGTGGTGAGGCGGAAGACCGCTATAAAACTGTGTATGAGGAAGGCCTGACACCATTCCAGCAATTCAAAGGCCGAGAATCGGAGCGCATCATGTCACGGATGGGTCCCATAGAGCGGGTGGCATATACTTTCACGAAGGTCGTGCTTGCCAATCGCACGAGTCGGAATTTATTTTTATTATATTGTCTGGGGTTGCATTTACTGGTGATGGGTGTGATATTGCATTTCATCGGCCATACTCCGGTGATGCAGATGCCCACCAACCATGGTATGCCTGCTACGGAGGTTGATATGATCCAGCCGGATGTAGCACCTGATCGGTGACAATGAAATACATAACGTAACGAATTGATATATATATTTTGGTTCGAGCATCAGTCAATATTATACAAGCTCTATGTGCGTATATATCCCATGTCGCATAATAATAAACTTTATAATTTTTTTCATTTCAAGCAGAAACGTTAGTTTAGGCGGCGGTCAATCGCTTTTGAGTGGAAGCCTTTCCACGTTGACGGCTGCTAAGTCTGGCGACAGATTGTTCAGGAGCCTTGGAAACCTCCTCATCAGCTTCGGTGAGGATGATTTCAATGTGACATGGGTGAGATTGGTAAGGGTTGATTCTACCATGGGCTCTGTAAGTACGACGACGTTGCTTTGGTGCTTGGTTGACTTGGATGTGCTTAATGACGAGCTTTTCAGTGTCGAGGCCCTTGGTATCAGCGTTGGCTTGGGCGTTCTTCAACAGGTCGGTGACAAACTCCACACTCTTAACGGGCCATCTGGCCTTGGTGACACCGAATTCCTTTCCTTGGGCAGTTCGGCCAATGCTTCCAGCATGCTTTCGGAATGGAATAGCTCTTTGCTTCTCAGAAACCTGATCAAGGTAGGTCAAGGCCTTGGTCAAAGGCCATCCACTGATGGCTTGGGCAGTAGCCTGAGTGTTCTTGAATGAAACACGTAGGTAAGATCCCCTTGAAGATGCACTCTTGGCGGGATTCACAGCACTGGATCCGTATCGAGTCATGGTTGATGTTTGATGATGGAGGTTTACGCAGAAATTTGAAAACTTGAGTTGATTCAACCCAAGTTTGGGAATTCCCAACCCCGCTTAAATTCAGTGACTGTTTTAGGCCGTTTATGGCCGTCACGTGTGGGAAATTAGGGCTTTGTTGGGAGGAAAGAAAACGTAAATGCGAAAAACAAAAAAATATCAGAATTCCGGCTTTGTTGAAAAGAAGTGGGAAAAACCGCTGGCGGGAGTTTAAGAGAAAAAAAATAAATAAATTTTCCCTCTTCGTTCAAACTGCATTTTTTTCAATCAACGTTTTTGAAATTTTGATTTTTTTCCCACATCAAGGTTCGGGAAGAAGATAAGGATTGAATATAATCATTGAATAAGTAATGGCCTTTTCAGCTGGTGGACGAGGTGGACGAGGAGGAGGAGCTCCTCGTGGAGGACGAGGAGGATTTGGTGGTGGTCGAGGTGGTGGCCGAGGAGGATTCGGTGGTGGATCCAGAGGTGGATTTGGTGGAGGTGCACCTGGTGGACGAGGAGGTGGTAGAGGAGGATTTGGTGCTCGAGGTGGTGGACGAGGTGGTGCTCCAAGAGGAGGTCGGGGTGGTGCACCCAGAGGTGGAGCTCGAGGAGGTGCCAGGGTTGTTGTTGAACCCCATAGACATGGAGGTGTATTTATTGGTCGAGGAAAGGAAGATCTTTTACTTACAAAGAACCTTACACCTGGAGAATCCGTCTATGGAGAAAAGAGGATATCGATCGATGTTCCATCAAAAGATGGTGAATCTCCGGCCACCAAGATTGAATATAGAGTATGGAATCCTTTTAGATCAAAGTTGGCTGCAGGAATCCTCGGTGGATTGGATGAGTTGTTTATTTCTCCTGGTAAGAAGGTTCTATACCTGGGTGCTGCATCCGGTACTTCAGTCAGTCATGTGGCCGATGTGGTTGGACCTGAAGGAGTGGTATATGCTGTTGAATTCTCCCATCGTTCAGGAAGAGATCTTATTTCAATGGCCAAGAAAAGACCCAATGTCATCCCCATCATTGAAGATGCCCGTCACCCTCAAAAATATAGAATGCTGGTTGGAATGGTCGATGCTGTGTTTGCCGATGTGGCCCAACCAGATCAAGCCAGAATCATTGCATTGAATTCCCATCTATTTTTGAAAAATAAAGGTGGTGTCATCATTTCCATCAAGGCAAACTGTATAGATTCCACCGTGGAAGCTGAAACCGTCTTTGCCCGTGAAGTACAAAAACTCCGTGAAGAACGCATCAAACCTTTAGAACAATTGACTCTGGAACCTTATGAACGAGACCATTGTATTGTTGTGGGTAGATATGAACGTTCCGGTTAAAAAATTTCAAAATATATATGTTGACTAATTTGTTGTGCTTTTTTATTATGTATAAATACCATTCATCTTGTTATAATTTAGTTAACTGTTATCTTTTACATGTTATGATTTCGGGATTGATTCAAGATTAAGATTGATATTTGGGTTTTTTGTTTTCACTGCGATGTTTTTTTCGTTTTTATATTCGGTTTGACATTGGGGTTTCGACTTCTGATTTCCTGATATACTGCGGGTTTGGATATCGATTCTTTTTGATATCAGATACGATATTTGTAGTTCCTTGGCTTTTTAGGTGGTGATAGTTAAATTGGGATTTAACTTATGTAGTTGTGTTAGTTAAGCGAAAAGTCCACTATAACGTACGCATCAAATAGAGGCAAAAAGATCGATAAAAGATTCACAATGCAATCAATTCTACCATGCCGGGGTGGGTTGATTCTTGTGTGGCTGGGGATTTCTCAGGTATATGGTTCATTCAATTGTTTACCTGAGATTGACGGCATTAAATATGATTTGACGGCGTTGAAAGGTGTGCATCGTATCTCTACATTTCAAGATACTCCTCCTAGTAGTACCAATACCACTTGGTGGTTTGATCCCTGTTCCAAACTGAATAATGACGAGATTTCTGAGGATTCTCGGTGTCCTGATGGCACTCAAATATGTGGAGTGACTCAAGTCAGCCTACAAGACAAGGTATACGTGACCCAGATCATCCCTGTATCTGGGGATTTGGACGGCAATCAGTCGAATTTCAAGGCTTCCAAGCTGAATTCGGGCGTGAAAATCGAATTATCGGGCGGTAAGTGGGGATCCAAAGATGATATTGGTGCGTCAATAGACTTTTTATGCGATAATAGCGAGAAGAAGACGGATAATATCAAATTCATTGAATGGACAGGTGAGAATTTGAAGCTTGAATGGATTACCTCGTCCGTTTGCACAGATAATAATAATAAGGATCCACCTGTTCCTCCTGAGAACCCTTCGGATCCTATAAACGATAACGATGGCTCTTCATGGGGTTGGTTTACATGGCTATTTATTGTCCTGGTATTGGGCTTCTCGGCATACGTAGTTGCAAGTGCATGGATCAACTACAATCGATATGGACTTTCAGGGGTCGAATTACTACCTCATTCAGACGCAGTACGAGATGTGCCATATTTGGTGCGTGACTTTGCTAAGAAACTGATTAACACTTTTGCTGGCACTAGTAATCGTGGCGGTTATAGTGCGGTGTGATGTAGATATAATAATTATTCTTGCTTTTCATGTTGTTTGTTAACCACCTCCTCGTTGAACTATCTCACTAATGGCATTGTTGAGGTTCTTATTGGTGGCCTGAAGATAAGCCTCTTTCTTCTTAAGTGCTTCGATCTGATCTTGAGTAGACTTCTTCTCCTCATCAAGAGATTTAAGATGCGATTCTAAACTAGTACTAACAAACATTTTGCCAACCCCTTCCCATACTGTACTATTGGCCGGTTGTTCACGAAGTTGACGTTGAGCAGCATCTGCAATTTTAATATCTCGCTGTTTTATTGCCGTTTGAGACTTTACTGATTGTAGATCAGCCTGTGTTTGGGCGAATTTTTGTTGCACCTCAATCAGAAGCTACTCCAGTTAGTATGTTACTAAAGGTTTATCAATTGAAGAAAAACTGTCGTACTTTTTGCATATCAGCCATCTTTATGCTACAATCCTGGAGTTGCGTGAAAGTTGAGTTGAGTTGATGTTGGCGATTTGATTTGAATTCAGCGGAGCGAGCATCTCTCTCACTGAAATTCCACTATCAAATGTACGCTAGAATAGCGCTCCGAGGAGTCGCTCAGCGACCTTCATTACGAAGGGTAGTCCGACGCTTTGTATCGACTGAATCAAATGTCGTCAGCGAAACTAATAGAGCTGAAAAGACTATGGAAAAGTTTTGGACCAAGGTAGGAGTGTCGTCTCAGAAGGTTGACGGTGCTCATGACGAATCTCTTCACACTGTGAACCTAGATGGAAAGCCCATTAAAACCCCTCAAGGGTTTCCGATTGTGATTCCAAAGTCAAAAACTACCTTGGCATACTTGATTGCGCAAGAGTGGTCTGTGTTACCTTCACTCAAAATCCGAAATCATTCATTGCCGTTGACTGCGCTGGCAGCGCGGGCTACCGATCTTCAATATTCTCCAGATGGTAATCAGGAACGGGATAGAATCACTGAGCTACTACTTCCATATCTGGATACTGATACTTTGCTGATATTCGCCCCGTCGACCGACTGTGACGGATCATTGCGTCCCGCACAGGAACAACAGTTCAAGCCGGTAATTAGCCACGCAGAACAGTATTGGGACGTGAGCCTTAAAACCCTTGACAGTGATATTCAACTGTTCGGTAATGTCCAGTCAGATGAAACAAAAGCTAAGGTCAGGGCCTGGATACGGTCGCTTGACCACTGGCAACTGGTGGCCCTGGAGCGGTCGACCACAATCGCAAAATCACTCATAGGCGCAATGAATATTGTCACCCACAATCTTTCACCGGACCAGGTTGCCAACTTGGTCGACATTGAAGTGATTCATCAAACTCGCGTATGGGGCGAAGTAGAAGATACTCACGATGTCGCCAAGGTTGATATCCGACGGATACTAGGCAGTGCGTACATTATTGCAAGAGATTGATGTGATGAATGTGTAAATAGTTTGCATTAAGACAAATATGTATATATAGATTATAATTATGACAAAAATAAATATGGAGCGCTGTCACTCGCATGAAAGCAGCTCGCTAACATACGAAGCCTCTTTGTCGCCCTTCAACTGAATGAGATATCTCACATCATCACTCAAAGAGCTCATCTCGCTATCGTACTGAATGCTGACGCCTACCCGACCGACGCGCTTGAAGCATTTGGGAGACATGCCCTGTTCGTAAAGCAGTGTCTCGCTGACTGTATCCCCCTTCATAGACCGAACCAGAATCGTCTTGTGATTGGATTCTGGGACCGAAAACACACTCAACCTTGCCAACTCGCCATCTCGCGGCCACTTTCCACAAATGTCCTTGACAAGCAGCCTGCAACGTAGTTTGTTCAGGAGAAGCAAAGTCGGCTCGCCAGAAATAGGCGGCGGAAGTGGCGGCTCGACGCTTGAGACAGGCGACGCGATAGCTGGGGCCATATGGGGGCTGTTCTTGCCAATAAGAGGAGGGACCACTAGCATACGCGGCGACCCATTCGCTGGAACATTGCTCTCAAGACACGAGGAAATGCTACCGAGAGAAGAATCAGTCGAGTTCAGGCTGGGCTCCTTATCGGCCAATGAAGGAGTCTTGCTTCCTGCTCGATTCGCTGACCGCGCATAGAGCAAGGGCTGATGCAAGACGTCCATACGGCAGGCTTCCACAGCACTGTAAAATTTCTCCGCCGCATCCGGATCCGACAGTCGGAACATGGTAATATGATGCGTTTGTTGTATCTGTATATCATGAATTGTTGATTTTCTCACAATATGATTTGGTGTCAAGCAGAACTGGATCCGGGTCCCACCCTCAGCACCAGTGATTTCCCCACCGTCTCCACTGACACTTACATCAATCATAAATTCCTTGCCACGAAGCGAGACCCACTGGCTTCCCTGCCATTGGCGAATAAACGCCTTGCCCTTGAAAATTGAGACTCGGCCGTTACCAGAAAGCGAATTGTAGAATGCGTCCGTTCCCATTACCTGATCCTCAGGAACATCTGCAAGCCGCACAGACGACGAGGAGTTGGACTTGTTTGAGCGAGAAAACGAGCGATTGGATATGCTTGATTGTACCCCTGGTTCAATGGTGCGGTTGAACGAATCAAAGTAGATAGCATTGATTCCAGCATTCTCCACGCTGGTCGTAGCAGCAGCAGGAGTAGGAGTAGGTGGTGGTGGTTTTGCAGGAGAAGGTATGCTCGGCAAGACTTTCACGTCTGAAACAGCTGTAGAAGTAGAAGATTTTTGGTCGTCCTTTAACGAAATCTCGACAAACTCTTCAGGAGCAGGAGATTCTTGAACCATTGGTTGGCCCTCTTCTTGCTCAGGTTCAACTTCGGAATCAGTTTGATTAAGGATGTGGAAATCAGGATGATCGTTCTTGTAGGAGTTAGCCGCCTTACTTGGCTTGAGCTTGCTTGACAATTGGCGGATCCCGCCAGAAACCTTTTTCATAAATTTTGATCCGGACATTTTCTTCTCCATTGGTGGAATAGACGAGAGGCGAAAGTCCTCTACCGAAGGTGCGGGTACATTTCTGAGAATCGACGCAGTAACGGCAGCTTCATCCTCCTCATCGCTGGCCGATTCATCTTCAGGGGATGAGGACGATTGCCCGTCACCAGGCGCCGATAATGACGGGGCAGAGTGGGGGCTCCGCTCCGGGACTTCAGGGGAATGATCTGATCCGTCAGAATCGACTAGATCATTTCTCAATTTGAGCAATTCACGCGTTCTTTCGATTTCAGAGTTCTCTTCTCTATCAGGAGTGAAGCTAGGATTTGACAAAAGAGGTCTCTTGTCGCTTCCCGGAGACATGTCATCATAGTTGTTGGGAAGCAAAGGTGTAGGCAGGGGGAAGGTTGGAGGAGGTTGAGGCACATAGGAGGTTTTAGGTTTAGTTGGCGTCGACTCCATTCCATAGGATGACTTTCGCTTCAAAATGTTATCCTGTTCCCGTTTCCAGAGATCTGCTTCAATTTCCTTACGCACTTGCTGGGCATGCGAAACTGACTCGTAACTTGACGATAACATCGCATCCGTCGATAGGAAATGTCGGAGTTGATCAGTCAAGGACGGGGTAGGCAACAAAGTCAGCCGCGACAATGTTGCAGGGCTTGTGGGAGTTATAGCCCCGTCTTCCTCTGTGAATGTGTCATCTTCTGTTGAGGTTGTTGCGGCTGGCAATGCTGCATCATGGGTGAGTGATATTCCAAGCCCTGGTTCTTCGTCTTGTGGAATGACTTTGCGAGCCACACGCAATGGCCGTATATCAGGATAAAGACGACTAAGCTGCCATTTCCAAGATTTTATTACGTCGTGATCATTAGAGCATCGGAGGCTAAATCGTCTTTCCTGATCACAAGGACAGCACGAGAGTGCGATTGTGTCTATAGAGCATCTGCGTCTGTCAATAAAGATTTCGCCTTTTCGGAACAACGGGAACAGCAGGGATCTACCAGGATTCTCGAGCCCACATATAGCCAAGCGGTGCTCGCCGCGGTCGTCGACAATGAGGGCTTCGACTTTTCTGACTGTGGCAGCCCACACGTTTGCGTCATCTTTGAAATGATTAATAGAAAATTCAAACATGTCACGATCTATTATGCGTTTGGCATCAAGCACGCCGATAGCGGGTTGGAGATCATCGAAGTTGACGACTTTGGAGAACAGAAAGCGCGTAGTGTCGACGATTTCCAATTCTGCGTTTGCCTTTTGTTTTGCTTTGAGGGCGAGTCGATGAACAATACGGGCACCACAGCTAGCATTGATTTGAGACTCGACGCGGCGTAGACATTTGGCGATAATTCCTAACCGTAGGAAAGGTTTTTTGGACAATAAGATATAACGTTTCGCGTCATCGGGACTATATCTGTAAAGGCGGATATACTTGAGATATTGGGGTTCCAGATCCAAGCACCAGAGTTCGAAATCATTAATATTCGAAGGGAATCGCGTGTGTAGAAGTTTCAATTGATGTATAACCTCATGCTGGTAGCTTGATTTATCAAAATACAGCTGAAGACTTTCAAGATCATCCAAATAAGCGGATTCCGAGTCACGAAGCTCTCGAAGAGAGGTGTCTGCTAATTGCATATCACTGACAGACAAAGGAATAGTTTTATATTCATCCACTTCATAATCTTGCCACGCCAAACTATCTCTATCCTCCGGCACGTCAAAAGCCACCATTCTTGAAGTTAAAGAAGAAGAATTAGTACGAGGCATAATGAATGATAATCGATGTGAAGGAAGAGAAAGTGTAAGACACGGAGAGGAGGTGGCTGACATCATTCTTCTTGAACTTCAATGGAATCTTCAGAAATGAACAAAAAAGATAGACCATTCCTTTATATGGCGCTAATTTTGATTTACATACTGCCGTTTTGGCAATGCCGCTATGCGCAGGGGCACCTAAGCCGCAAGGTTGGACCAAAAATGCTCCGAATCAAGTAATCAGGAGGTGAGAATGAGGGGCGGCGGAATTAATCTGGGATGTTGGTGGGGCCCTGGAATGTTTTTAGTGCGGTTATTTCCCACGCGATAGTTTCGTGTTTTTGCATCAAAGACAAATTGAGTTTTGATTTATATTTAACCCTTTTATTGACATTTTTTGCTATGGATTTGTCCACTTCATTAGGAGCGTTGAAATCTCAACTCAATGCTCCTCCAACCAATCATTTGACTGACAATGATCGTCAAAGAGCTCTTCATGCTGAATTGGATCAAGTTCGTCAAGTTAATCAAAGTATAGAGTCGGTTCTTTCAACTATCGAAAAGTCTCAGGGTGATCTACATTATGTGGCTCAAGCGGCCAGAAATACAGATCAATTACTAGATACATGGTCGAAAATCTTGTCTCAAACTGAACATAATCAAAGATTGTTGTTCAATAGTAATTGGCATGGTATCACATTGGATGAAGAAATCATTGCTGAACGGGAAGCTGAACGAGCTCGACGTGAAGAACTTGAACGACAAAAACGGGAAATCAAACTTCAACAAGAATTGATTCAACAGAAAAAAGAACAAGAAATCCTTGAACGCAAACGTGCAAAAGAAGAACTCCTTCAAAGAAGAATCTATGGCCGTCGAGCGCCTTCATCATCTTCATCATCGGCTTCATCAAGAAGACCAAATATAACTGGGTCTTCCAGATTGCCAGCTCCTTCTATGCGCTCTACTAGAGGAGGACCTTCCAAGTAAATTGCATTAACACTCTGTCTCTCTGAATTCGGACTTTTTCATGAATCGCAAGATTTTTCGTTCCTTTACGGACTAGTGCATGGCTGCATCGAAAGATTTGTCGTTCGATGGGGCCCACTAAAAGCCTATTTGACACAATGTTAGATTAGGTTTATTGGCATAGTCAGTTGCGTCCACCCAAATACAGACATGTGCATGTTTAAAGGGTTAGATGTTCTGAGGGTGGGATAACTTATTTATTGATCATTTTTAATAAGGATTCAGCTCAACTATGTGTTTATGCTCCTTTAGATATATTGGGCCAGTGCCATTTGGTGGCCACTTGATAAACGACTTTCTCTCCAGAGACTTGTCCGTTACGTATCAAGTCATATGAATCTGCAATTGCGTTCAAACCGCCTGGGACGAGCTTGGGTTTATTTGGGACCAACTTTCCAGTTGCCAACAGATAGGAAGCCAAATCAAATATCTCTCGAGTAGCTCTCACGTCCTCAACTGTTTTATCCTCATTAAAAGACAAGAATACAAACACAGAAGACACGGTAATGGTATTTGGAAACTGCTCAGTATGCGCTTTATCAGGTCGAACGGTTGCAAAATGTCCACCTGAAGGCGCAAGCAGTTTTTCACCGAACGAAGTACTGTTTGGGGTTCCAATAGTATCAAAAACATACTTTATATGACCTTCGCCTTTTATGATTTGGTCCACGATATCAGAATCATGATAATCATATACTGATCTTGCACCGAGACTCTTCAATTCGGCAGCAGCATGACGACTTGCAACTGCAACCGTGTCATGGCCGAAATAAGAAGCCAATTGAATGACATATCGACCCACGCTGGAGTTTCCACCCCATACCACGATTGTTTGCGGGTTGTTATTTTTTTCAAGATTGAACCTAGTAGAGGTGAACAGACCTTGATAAGCAGTGGCCAATGCCAAAGGAAGAGTCGATGCTGCATCACCCTCGATTTCATCAGGTATAACAATCAGCACTCCATCAGTACCAATAGTGAATTCCGAGAATGCACCTGCATTCGTGCCGTAATAACCATATACCAACCCAGCGACTTTTTTGCCAGCAATTGATTTATCTTTAACTCCTTCACCCACTTCTTTCACAATACCATAAAAGTCCATCCCCAGTACACTGCCATCAGGAAGAGTCTTACGATCAACGATTTTCACTTTCATTTTAGTCGCCACCTTATATCCTCATAAGCCTTACAACCAACTTACCATCAATAGGATTAAGAGCAGCATATTCCACTTGAACTAGAATATCAGTGGATTTCTCTACAGCTATTCTAACATTCTCCACAACAATCTTTCCATCTCTATAAACAACTGCTTTAGAATCCACCATGTTGTTGACTATTTTATCAAGTCGATATTCCCAAACTCTAGTAATAAAAGAACCTCGTCCTCGTCCTCGTCCTTTTATATTTATATATCTGAATCTCCAGCTGACAAATTGATGCAGAATCCAATTCCGAGGTTTTGCCCACTTTATGCAAAGATTAAGTCTACGATTAAATGAATATTTGGGCTAATCATCATTGTTTAGAACCATCTATTCTTTCAACCATTACAACTGCACTTACATAAACTTCCTAAAAAAAACTCGAACAACATTAAAATAGAACTATAAAACAATAAGTTATCATTCAAATGAAAATAAAATCAAAATTTGACATCTAAAAGGTCATGGAATTTCGTCCATGGACCAAATGTCATGAAAGCCGCCTAGAGTTTAAATCCCGCGGAAATCCGCACACGCGTAAACACCGTCGTTGGGAAGTGGGAAATGTCAACAGGCAAAACAAACCAAACCGCCCCTTTAATAAAACAGTTTTTCTCTTGAATTTAACATTCGATATATCAACGATGCGTGAGATTGTTTCCATTCAATGTGGACAGGCTGGTGAGTAATATGGAGAAGGGTATGATGGATTGGTTGGAAGCTAATTGTTAGGGTAAATGGTTTTGAGATGAAAAACGCGGTGTTGATAAAACTAATGAGTGGGTTATAGAAACCAGGTTTCAAGCGCATTTTGGAATACGATTATCGAGGAACATGGATTGGATCGTGATGGACATCTTTCAGCAGATAGTAGTCCTATAGCAACTGATAAGATTGATGTTTTTTTTTCAGAAGCTTCCAATAGAAAGTATGTTCCAAGAGCAGTGGCTGTTGATCTGGAACCGGCGACTTTGGACGCCATTCGAAGTGGAGACCTCGGACATATTTATCGACCAGATAACCTAATTGCCGGCGAGAGTGGTGCAGGCAATAATTGGGCCAAGGGCTTCTATACTGAAGGAGCGGAGTTGATGGAAACCGTCATGGACGCGGTCCGACGCGAGGCTGAACAAGCAGACTCATTACAAGGATTCCAAGTCGCCCATTCATTAGGCGGCGGTACAGGAAGTGGTTTGGGAACGTTGCTTTTATCGAGGATTCGGGAAGAATATAGTGATCGTATGTTATCCACTTACTCGGTTTTGCCATCTCCAAAAGTGTCGGATACTGTCACAGAACCCTATAATGCGGTACTATCGTTCCATCAATTGGTTGAAAACTCGGACGCCACTTATTGCTTGGATAATGAGGCCCTGTACGATATATGCGCAAAGACTTTGAAAATCTCACAACCTACCCATCACGAATTGAACCAACTTATCGCCCTCGTCATGTCTGGAGTCACTACATGTCTCCGATACCCCGGCCAACTCAATGGAGATCTCAGGAAATTGGCTGTCAATCTCGTACCGTTCCCTCGTCTCCATTTCTTCACAGTCGGATTCGCACCACTGTTTTCTAAAAACTCGCGTGCTTTCCATAACTTGACCGTCCCCGAGTTGACCCAGCAGCTCTTCAACCCCTCAAATATCATGGCCGCATGTAACCCCTTACATGGCAGATACCTGACAGTATCAACCATTTTCCGTGGTAAGGTCGCTATGAAAGAAGTTGAAGATTCCATCTACGCTGCACGGGCCAAGAACGCCAGCTACTTTGTGGAATGGATTCCAAATAACTTCCAAACATCGGTGTGCAACATCCCGCCAAAAGGCCTCAACACCTCGGCCACCTTCATCGCCAATACCACATCGGTCCAGGAATTGTTCACAAGAACCTCCGCTCAGTTCTCGGCCATGTTTAAGCGTCGTGCTTTCTTGCACTGGTATATCGGTGAAGGTATGGACCAGGTCGAGTTCACAGAAGCTGAATCCAACTTGAACGATCTCATCACAGAGTACCAGCAATACCAGAATGCTTCTGTGGGAGACGAGGATGATGACCTGCTAGAAGATGGCGACCAATATGCCGAAGAACAGCCTCTCGACGATGAATACGACCAACAACTATAAAAGAAGAAAAGGTGTCAGTTATATATTGTAGCAACATAAAGAAATTATTGTAGACTATTTTGTTTTTGTCCTGTCTTAGTATGTTGAACTCGTCGAATTTAACAATATATTTAATCATCACTTAAAAGATAAACAAGTTTCTATAAACTACATTATTATATATGATCATGCCTTGACAATCTTACACAACAGGTCCGAGCCATCGACAGAATCGCCGGGCTTCACCAGCAAAGAGCCAATCTTGCCGCTCACTGGCGCACTGATGACCATCTCCATCTTCATGGCACTCAGCACAACAATGGGATCACCCTTCTTAACTTCAGTGTCATCGCGCACACGGACTTCCACAACAACTCCCGCCATGGGAGCACCAACTTCATTGGGGTTGTGGGCATCAGCCTTGATACGGCTGATTGTCTCCACAGCAGCCAGTCGATCCTCCACAGTCACCTTTCGCATTTCTCCGTTCAACTCGAAGTAAACCTCTCGGGTACCAGTCTGAAGAGACAACTCGCCAATGGCAAGGCACTTGAGAACAAGCAGCTTACCCTGGGAAATCTCCACAGAGAACTCCTTGCCAATTTCCGGCGGAGATAGGAACGAGCGAGTATTAAGAACACTAAGATCACCAAATTTCTCAGTGATCTTACGGTAATCCTCAAACACCTTGGGGTACATGACGTAAGACGCGACATCGCAGTCGCTGATCTGGCCAAATCTCTTTTCCAAATCGGCCTTGATGGCTACCAAATCCAATGGCGCAAGAGTCTTTCCCGGTCGCTCAGTAAACTTCTCCCGCTTACCCTTAAGGATGTTGGTACGCAGAGGCTCTGGGAATCCGCCGTAGGGCTGGCCCATCAAACCTTGGAAAAAGTCCAACACAGATCCGGGCAGATCCAAGCCACTGGCTCGGTCCTTCACATCCTGAGCAGACAGCTTGTTGGAAACCATAAACTGCGCCAAATCTCCCACAACCTTGGAAGTGGGTGTGACCTTGACAATGTCGCCCAAAAGCTGGTTAGCCTGCTCATAAGCCTTCTTGGTCTCAGCCCACTGAGCACCCAATCCAACTTGTTGGGCCTGGAAGATAAGGTTGGTGAGCTGGCCACCAGGGATCTCATGCTCATAGACTTCAGGGTCAGGTCCTTTCAAATCAGCCTCGAAACAAGAGTAAAGAAGTCTCATTTGAGCCCAATAGCTATCGAGAGTCTTGACATGGTTAACATTCAAGCCAGTGTCGATAGTTCCCTCGAGCGAAGCCAACAATGCCGAGATTGAGGGCTGAGAAGTCATACCAGACATACTATTTGAAGCAGCGTCAACAACATCGGCACCAGCTTCAGCACAAGCAGTCATGGAGGCAACACCAGTACCGGCCGAGTCGTGGGTGTGCACGTGGATCGGCAAATCAGGGTACGCCTTTCGAATACTACCGATCAAAAGACGAGCAGCAGCAGGCTTCAAAGTACCGGCCATATCCTTGATACCAAGGATATGGGTACCCATTTCAACAATCTCCTTAACGGTATTGAGGTAGTACTGCAAGTTGTACTTCTTGGTGGGATTCAACATGTCACCAGAATAGCACACAGTTGCCTCAACAACACCGCCAGCCTTCTTTACAGCATCGACTCCGACCTTGAGCTGCTCGAGGTCATTCAACGCATCAAACACCCGGAAAATGTCAACTCCAGTTTTCTTTGCTTGGAGAACAAAGTGGTCAATAGCGTTATCAGGCAACGAACTGTAAGCAACACCGTTAGCTCCTCGCAGGAGCATCTGGAAGGGAATATTGGGAACAGCCTTTCGTAGCTTTCTCAATCGATCCCAAGGATCCTCGTGCAAGAATCTCATGGCCACGTCAAATGTAGCTCCACCCCAGCATTCCAACGAGAAGGCGCCTGCCAAACCATGGCTAGTGTGTTTGGCAATGGCAAGCAAATCAGTGGTCCTTACACGGGTGGCGAGCAACGACTGATGGGCGTCTCTCCACGTAGTGTCCATAATCAAAGTACCCTTGTGACCTCTGACGGCCTTGGCAAACGCCTCGGGTCCTTCCTGGACAAGGATATTTCTCCACCCTTCTTGAGCAGGTACAGTTACGTCTATCACTTCTCCGCTAGCATCATGCAGTTCCGGAAACAGGACCTCAGTGGTGAGCTTAGGCAAGCCGACCTGGCCCTTGATCTGACTGCCGTTGACCGCCAAATCTCCGAGGTAGGCAAGGATCTTTTGGGCACGGTTGAGCGATGTAACCATATCGAACAACGACGGGGTATCGTCAATGAAGGTAGTCCAGCATTTACCCTTGATAAACACCTCGTGGGTGAGCAGAGTGAGCAAAAAGGGGATATTGGTCTTGACGCCTCTAATTCTGAATTCAATCAGCGATCGTAACATCTTACGACGAGCCACCTCGTAGTTTGAGCCCAGACAGCTGCACTTGACCAGCATTGAGTCGTAATGAGGTGAGATGACAGCGCCGGCAAACCCGTTACCGCCGTCCAAACGTACGCCGTTACCGCCTGTTGAGCGGTACACCTCGATTTTCCCGGTATCGGGCTGGAAGCCCTTTGAGGGGTCTTCTGTGGTGATTCTGCATTGGATGGCGCAGCCGCGGATGGTGATACGGTCCTGGGTCAGGCCCAAGTCGGCCAACGAGGCGCCAGCGGCGATTTGGATCTGGGCCGCGACAATATCGATTCCGGTGATTTCCTCGGTGATGGTATGTTCGACCTGGATACGGGGGTTGATTTCAATGAAGTAGTGTCTATTCTGGGCATCGACCAAGAACTCTGCTGTACCGGCGTTACGATACTTGGCGGTACTGGCGAGTTTAACAGCGTCCGATAGAATTCTATCTCTGACCTCGATAGGCAAGTCGATAGCGGGAGCGATTTCCACCACTTTCTGGTGTCTTCTTTGAACTGAGCAATCCCGTTCAAACAAGTGGACCACGTTACCATGGCCATCGGCCAATAATTGGACCTCAATATGTTTAGGTTTGTCTAGGAATCGTTCGATAAACACAGTTCCATTACCGAAAGCGGTCTTGGCCTCCGACACGGCTCTATTGAAGGCATCACTGATATCCTCACCTTCTCGCACCACCCGCATACCACGGCCACCGCCGCCAAATGCGGCTTTGATAATGACTGGGTAACCATGGGCCTTTACGAATTCCTCTGCTTGGGCAACGTCTTCTATAGGTCCGGGAGTACCTGGGACGGTGGGCACGCCACAACTTTCAGCTAGTACCCGGGCAGAAACCTTATCACCGACCGAGTCAATGACATTATGCGGCGGACCGATCCAGGCGATTCCTGCTTCCTCGACCTTACGAGCAAATTCCGAGTTTTCCGACAAAAACCCATATCCGGGATGGATCATATTGACACCATGGGCCTTTGCAATAGCTATGATCTCATCGATCTGCAAATACGCCTGCACAGGAGTATATTGTCCCCGTTTCCCAATCACGTATCTACAAAAAAATAAAAAATATTTTGTTAGTTCCTTCCGCCTTCAAAATGACTGCATTGCCACACAACCACATACGCCTCATCGGCCTCTATATATCGATATAGATTAGACACAACTCAACACAAGCAAAAAAAAAAATTTAATCGTTAAATCACATACTTAACCGGTGCATTGACAAAATATCCTCATGGGCATAGATAGCCACAGTTTGCATAGACAATTCATGAGCGGTTCTAAAGATCTAAATCCAATTAGTATCCAATAACCCCATTGTGTTGGCATCAAACATACTCGGATGGCTATAACCCGACATCAAACCATTATCCTTGGTTAGTCAACCGTTTATCGCGACCATTGATTGGCTTGAGATATGCAAAACCTCCCAAGTGACTAATATCACCGCAGCCCATCATCAAAACTTACGAATTTCACCACGATTGGCCACTAGATATTGTTAGTTACTATATTGTAGAAGAGTCATATTCAATTGATTTCCAACATACCGAGAATCTTGTTCATGGACCCAAGAATGATTGATCCCGCCCGGATGTTATCCAATGACGCTAATTGCTGAGAATACGTTTCTTCCATTGTTTCACCAACTCAATCCAACAAAGCTCCACTACAATCGGTCTCAATGTGGTTTCAATCAAACTTGCGCTGAAACTGACAAGTGAGAAGGAGAGGAAGAAAGGAATGCGACGCTATCTGCCGTATGCGTTTTAAGTGTTTGTTCAACTGTCCCAGTTCCCAACCGGCCGCCGAGACATTTTTTTTTGCTCTCTGTTGTGGGGGGCTCCGTTATCGGCCCGGCACTTCTAATCTATACCGATTCTTTTATTTTATTTTGTCATTGATAACTAGCTTTTATTTAACTTCTAATATAATACATATTTTTAGCGTACATTTTTGGCATATTCATATCGACGAGTGGTCATTTCATCCACGTATTGTTCAAGATGGTTCAATCCTTGGATCGCAACTCCGGTACGGCTGGAATTCAACGGCCGCCCATAAAGCTCGCCCACGATAACTTGTAAATTACCGTCCCCGTTACTAACCGCCAAAAGCCTTTGCATGAAAGGCTCTAGCTCGGCACAAGAAACAAACAATTGCTGTCGGCCGATCACATATACCCCGAGATTGGCCCGTGATAACGCGCCCATCAGCCGCTCTGTGGTGTTCCCCGCACTCTCGGAACGCACCAGACTGACGATAACGAAATCCGCCTCTGCTCCAAGAAACTCGTCCACTGTGCTCACTATAGGAATGCCAAAAATATCCTCATCCTCACCACACTTCTCTGCCAAAACCTCCTCAATCAACGTCTTTTGACCGGCATACCCCGTCACAATGGCAATGGCTGTCCGCGGATAACCCAGTAGCCGCATGTACCGGTAAAGCAAGACCGCATAACTCGCCTCCGCATGGTTGAGGTAATTTCCCGGACCAAGTCGCGTTTCGTTTTCGTGACCCACGTCGATGAACTGGACCGTATGCAGGAGCCCCGGATTTTGCGGTGGGGGGCTCGCTTCTGGGGGCCAGCTCTCTAGACCCCCGTAACGCCAATTATACAGACTAGCTATCTCAGGCCGAACCCGGCTTTGAACATTGAACGTGGCATTGACTGGAACGCCCATGTCAATAAACCTCGATATTAGACTGCTGGTTGTGGTGGGCGTTCCCTGCATATTGTCTCCTATCAATACCACGCGCCGGAGCCGATCTACGGTTTTTCCCACTACAAGAGGCAAAAAACTCTCTGCCTCGCTTAGCTGACCGGCTCCGATTATTATCAAATTGTCATAGTCAAACCCCTGTTCCACGAACCGTGCATGGCTAGTCAGCAATTGAGCCGAGGTCACCGCCACAACCAGTGCTACACTAGTAAGTAAGTAGTTTTCCCGCTCGGCAGGGGACACGATCAACTCAAACGGCCGCATCACCTCCAAATCCTCAAATATGGCGCTGATCTGCTCGAATTGGTCCGTTGCAGACAAACTCTTGTTTGTGAAAAAGTCCTTGAAAGGCGACGCAGTGGTCGTATCCTCACTGTTGCTGTACCGATCCCACGCCGGCAAGACATAATCAGTGAAAAATGCTGCCGCTGTGCTACACGAATCACCATATGCACCGGGAACTTCAAGGACCTGAGCCAATTGATCCACCTTTTCGAGAAGCGAAGCCCTCGAATCCAGAATGTGCTCCACCCGCCCATGAACGTCATTTGCCCACGATGGTCCGAGGTAGAGGATTTTCTTCTCATCCACGCCGTCCCGAGGTGCGAGCTTTGACAGGACCCGACCCAATGCCAAGCCGCTACGGCTCACCACCAGTGTTCGCTCCTCGGTCTCGTACAGTATCCGTAGAATTTGCGCTGCGACATCTGCTTGCCCGGTTCTTGGAGGTGCCTGGATCAACGTCAGACCTGGGTTGACCCCGGAGATTATGCCCTTAACCTGTTCTTTTGTGAACCGGACCCGATTCTTGTTATCAGCCAGTATGGACGATGTGTAACTTGTAACTCGACCCTCAGTTTCGTCAATTACGTATGGAGGATCGCCCTCCGCATCGGGAAACGTCTCCTGAACGTGTGCTCGATCCACAAATGTATCGAGGTAATCGACCTCTGAGATCACATCTACATTGCCATGAGACACGGCGCTAGGATCTCCAAAGCCCATATACGCATCATACAACCATTCGGGCAGCTTGGCTGACCCTGAGGCTAGTAGGTTAGAAATAACATTGAGGGCGGCCACGTCCGTGTTATCCGAACGTCTAACAACAAGATTCAAGCCCTTAAGTGCCGTCTCAGACTCGCCCTTGGTGAGTCGAGCATATCGCTTAGTGTCAACATCGATCTGAAGTTTATTGACCCGATGGGCATCAACAACAGCTGCACACTCGCCGGACCATACCTGTTCTATGATTGCGCCACGAGGACTCGAACCTAGACGCACTAAAAGCAACATATCTCCCGCCTGAACAGAGCCCCATGAGTCTCGCTCTACGTCTAGCTCCACCTCCAACCGCACATATGCTGGGGCTACTGGAACACTCCCTACCAGAGGGGGTGCAACTTGTATCAAATTCACAGGCTGTCGGATCTTAGCGGCCATTTTGCTCGGGGCGCCCAGCTTGAGTTTGGCAGTTCCCATTTCATCATCCACATCCATGTCGTCTATATTGGCCCGTTTCCGGGCAATGGTCACCTGCGGCCGCGTCTGGTCCACGACCGCCTCCATCTCCCGTCGCATATGTAGCAATAGAGAACTTTCGAGTTTCCTGGCGGTGTAATGCAGAAAATCATAGTTGCTCAAGTATTGCCTGCGTGACTTATATATAGAGATGTGAGGTTCGCCGGTAGCTTTGAACAGGTTTGATTCCGTAGGTGGCCAGTGCTCCATATCCGATTTCATGTTACGAAGTTTGTACTTTTCCCCCAGGGCCTCCAGGATATATTGTCGTGTTAATGGGATCTTATGTAGCTCTGGAGGGTAGCTTGTGCGGAGACCAAGTTGATTTGCAAAGTCAGTGAGCTCATTATCTTTGAGCGGTTGCAGGTGCTCTTCCAGATCGGACTCTACAGATGCAAAGTTGGCGAGAGCCAGTAGTCGAAGCTTGCTGTTGAATTTTTCGTATGCGAGAGCTTGAAGTTTGTTAATATCGCTAGCTCTTTTAGTCCAGATCTGCTCAGAGTTGAGCGCTTCTCCCGTAAAGTCGTCGATTGGAAAGTAGATGTAATGTTCCAGAATTTCGGCGAGGTTCTTGATATTGCCCTCCGCGTATATCGGAGACAGCTTAAGAGCAGTCACAACATTAAGCTCCTGCAAGAGTGTGTTTGTATATCTCCTGGTGGGAAGCTGGGACAAGATAGATATTAAGAGGTCGAGTACATGTTCCAGGTATTGCACGTTGGGCGAAGGGTCATAAAGCATGGCCAGAAACTCTATGAGAATCGAGTACAGCCATGTCCGTTCAAAGAGAAGTTGCGATTTAGCAGTCTTATTTGCGTTATCGAACTTTTTCTGTGCTGCTCTCCATATTTTTCCAAGCTTGGGGTTTGCTTCAAACTTGGTCTCACGTGTTGACAGTGCATTCCATATGGATATCGCGACCAAGGGTCCAACCTCTTTCCGTAGAACCGGCGATTCCAAGTGCAGAAATGCAGAGGCAAGAAACCGTAACAAAGAACATCGTTCTTGAGTCTCTAGCGATGAGTTAAGTGAAAGGGAAAGAATACGCCTGAAAAAGATCGAGAACTTGGCTTCATCCTGATCAGCAAGTTTAAACAGAGTGTTTGTACCCTCACTGCTTAGTACTGCTATCGAAATAATATGGTTATTATGAGAATTTTTGCCAACATGCGGCCATAGATATAGTTCCAAGTACTGCAAATAGGCGAGAACTTCACCATTGGACTCGATCTGCGGGTATATCTGAGACACTACCTCTGTTTTTAGTTTCTTACTGCCTTTACTTATGTTATACCAATGCTTTGAGGCCAATTGATATAGGTCCAAGGCCTTAAGCTCCGGTATAGCAGGCAGAACCATAATCGCACTGGTCGTTTATAGTGTACGGTTGAAATTGGTTAGTACTCAGATGTACGTTGGAAGTGATCCGCAGCTCCCAGCCAAAATTGAATATTGAAAAAAAAATATCTGCGGAACAGACAAACTATATATTAATACAATGAATCGAGGAGGACGAGGAGGATTTTCTCGTGGTGGACCCCGAGGTGGTTTTAGAGGTAGGTAGAAGAGATGATTTGTTTTGATTAAGAGGGATATTAACAATAGGAAAAAACAGGTGGAAGAGGAGGTTTTTCAGCTCCACAAGGTCCCCCAGAATCGGTTATAGAAATGGGATCCTTCCTACATCCTTGTGAAGGAGACATTGTTTGTCGTTCGATAAACACTAAAATCCCATATTTTAATGCACCTATTTATCTTGAAAACAAATCTGTTGTCGGTAAGGTCGACGAGATTTTGGGACCCATGAACGAGGTTTTCTTCACCATCAAACCTTCTGAAGGGATTGTCGCTGCATCTTTCAAGTCAGGTGACAAGTTTTTTATTGGTCCTGACAAGTTATTACCATTGGAGCGATTCTTACCCAAGCCCAAGCCAGTTGGGATCTCGAAGCCCCGCAAACCATCTGGTCGAGGCGGTCCTGGCGGTGCTCGTGGTGGATTCTCTCGAGGTGGAAGAGGTGGTCCTCGAGGTGGTAGCTCGTTTGGAGGACGGGGAGGTGGCCGAGGTGGTGGCGGTTTCCGAGGTGGAAGAGGTGGAAGTTCGTTTGGTGGTGGAAACTCGTTTGGAGGAAACTCATTTGGAGGTAACTCATTTGGAGGTAACTCATTTGGCGGACGAGGTGGAGGTCGAGGAGGCCGAGGAGGACGATTCTAATAAAAAAACAGCTGCTATGTATACAAAATATAAATCATGTGATATTTACAGTGGATGAGAGAGGAGGTTCCAAATTATGTAGTTTATGACCTTCTTTTCGAGCCACTTTGGAGGCTCCACAAGCTTTCATAATAGACGCTCGTAGTTCGGGAATCCCCAAGTAATTGATACGTCCCTGGGAAGATACTCCAATGACCTCTTCAATTAACGACGCAAAACCGCCCTTTTGTGCGGGGATTGAAACCATTTTCAACATATCATTGTAAACCTGTAGAACCTTGTCATTCATTGCATTTGTATCATCTTCAGAAACTTTCAATTTGGGCTTGACTGATTTCGACTTGATGGAAGAACCCACTCCACGATGTGTTTCGACCGGAACAGGTCTTTTTATGTAATGATCCAGTTTAGTTAGTACTATCTGCCAGGGGATCCCTAGTTGCGATAGGTGTTCGAAGGTATCACGATCGGAATCAGTGGTCCCCACCTTACTGTCTATCAACACATAAGCACGGGTCAGATTCTGCCTGTTTTCGAGATAATGTAATATTAAATCGCCATGTGAAGAACTAGACTTGAACCCATACCCGGGAGTATCGACGATCCGTAGTCGGCTTCCACATGTGTAGATGTTGAGGGTTTGTGTATGGCCAGGCTTGGCCGATATCCGTGCAAACACCTTAGATTTCAACGAAGTCTTATCTTCGCCAAGCGGATACATCAAAGATGTCAATAAACTGGACTTTCCAACGTTGCTTCTACCCAAAATAATGACTTCGGGGAAATCCGCCATTTTCTGTTCATGCTTGGTTTCAAGGTGTTCCGGCATGGAAGCGACTGCCAATTTAGTAGCACATTTGTTGAAAAATATCGTTGCATCTTGAACCTCTTTTTTCGTCAGTTCCAAGCCTTTCCTACATCTCACTGGATATACAGGATGTCTTAAAAGTAATTTACCGGACCGGCTAACCAACCCTTCCATCTATATATCGACAAAGTTTATGTGATGCCGCTGAAATTTCACTTCATGTAAGGATCTACACTACATCAACGTCAAAGAATAAGATACATTGAGCCCGAAATGAGAAAGATTGTTTCAGCGATTGAAAGCATTAAAATAAATACACTAAAATAAATAAAAAGAGGAGCCGATTAGTAGCGAATGCGAGATAAATAAGAATTAAACGAATGTGTGTTGTTTGGGTTACAACCCCAACAATGAAAGTGGTGGACTCGAAAGAATTAGCAGAGAACAAAAAATCACCAGAGAAGAGAATTCTTCAATTTTTCAAGTCTTAGCAGAAGCTGGCTCTACTCCGGGTAGGAGAAGTGGCACAATGAAGCCTAGCCAACGAAAGCCTTTGAAGGTGCAATTCACGCTCATTCAACGTGCGTGACAGACGCTTCAGCTTGTTGCGATTGCGAAGCAAACGATTTTTGTGGTGGATGTATTCGACGGTGCCAGGAATCAATTCAGGGTATGACTCGTAGAAAAGCTCGTCAATATCAGGGAATACCGGGGAGGAGGGAATGAAGGGTTTTTCAGGGTCTGCCAAAATGGGTCGTTGGTGAAAACGATCACAGATGTAGGGATGTTCCTCAAGACCAAGATCAGCAATAGCACGGCGTTCCAGACCTACCAAAGAGTCTGAAGAGTCACCGACAGACGCTGTAAGCAACAGAGGTGACACAGGATCCAAGTTGATTGGAATCAATTTGTTTTCGGTAGGGTCCCGAGGGATGACACGGAATTCAGTGTTCGTTGATACAACAGGAGCAGAGTCAAGATCACATGAGTCAGAGTCACTGATGATATCCATCGTACCCGAATCCAAGAAAGATTGTCGTCTTTGTTGCTGGGATCCTTGAGAGGCCGGAGTAGACATGACACAATCAATACAATCGCATGGGCCATCTTCCTCGTCCAAATTTTCAATAAACTTGAAGCTTTCCCGAGAAAAAATAGGTGGTGAGGAAGGGGGAGAAAGAGGGAGAGAGCGGCGGGTCTGTAGAGGCTCGTGCTTGTTTGACTGGTCAAATTGGTGGCCTGCCACGACACCAGACGTGCAAGGTGAGCGATCTGCATCAACGGTAGAAGTACAAAGAGACAACTGAGCATCAGCAGTGGAAGTGCAAGGAGAGTGATTAGCATCAACAATAGAAGTACAAGGAGACTTTTGTTGATACCCGTCGTCAACAGTGGAAGTGCAAGGAGATTGGGCACCACCAACAGAAGAATCAGGGGAATGTGATGACTCGACATCAGAAGAGTCGTCGTCTTCACCGATAATGATGCCTCCATCGGGGACCTCAAGATCAATAACACTTTCGACAAGTGATGCAATGGAAGATACTTGACTGACCTCCTGAACCTTCATAGCCAAGACCTTTTTTTCCAATTGTTCCAGGGGATCTACCACTGTTACAGTGGAAGAGACTTTGGAATATAACTTTGGCCCATTATCCAAGGCATTGAATTCCTCGCTATCGACCAGGGTACTGATTGAGGATTCTTGAGAGCGGCATTTCTTTGTAGTGGTAGAAAAGGACTCTTTAATGTCGAAGCGAGAGCTTTTACGACGACTATGAAAGGGACGAGTGGACCAACTTTCATCAGCGTCGATGTTTGAATAAACATCTTCAATTTCAATCTCCAAATCCGATTCACCTCCACTATTGGATAACAAAGAACCTGAAGACGAAGCCAAAGATTTGACAGATCGTCCCAAGTAGAACATCACAGGGCTCTTGTTTCTTATATGGTTGGCCATGAATATCTTCAATTAACCCCGCCAAACTCAGATAAGAAGAAAGAAAGAATGGAAGAAGAGAAGGGATTATTAAATTAAAAAAGATGAAAGCACAGGCGATCGATCGGAGGGAAGGAAGGAAGGAAAGATAAGAGAAATGAAAAAAATGGGGTTCAACAAGGGGGGTTATATACACCGACGTACATTGGCATGCAGCGAGCCGGCCGATCGATGAGAGGGCCACATCCAATGCCTTTTTTGATTCGATTGCCAACATGGTAAAAGGCCAGATTGTGTGGGAGCGATAGGTCACGTTGTACCCCTCCTCTTGTTTTATTGCCCCAGATTTTTCATATCTCATATACCGCATGGGGAAAGCGGCCAAACTGTGGGCAACCCTCTTTTGTTTCGAATTTGAAACAAACTGGGGATTTTCTGGGGTCAATCAAGTCCTATGACGACAAGATTGAACATTGAGTCCTTGTTATCATGCTTCCAAAAATGCGGGTGGCCTGACGATCCATCCAAGTTCGCATAAAACCATTAACCTGAAGCATTCCAGTGTAAAGCCTCTGAATTTTTCACGATCGTCGGATGGCCCAATTAGGCAATGTGGAGCTGCCCGTCACCCTGCAATTGGGACAAAATGCGCCGAATTGGCCGGACCCGCCCACCAGTTTTATATCCGCCCGATATCGACATAGTTGTAAACAGACAATCTGGATATTGGTTGATTTGTTGACAAGGGAGGGCATTTGAGTAGAGATTCAATCTAATCATTTTGTACAATATATCTATAAAAGGAGTGTGATGAGAATACGAACGACTTTTGCTGCGGGTATGTGCATAAAGATAAGGGATGGTTGAGAAAGGAGATGAGAGAGGGGGGGTAGATTATCCGGATGATATTAACGCCGATTATTTGTATTTATAGGGTTTTTTGCTCTTTGTTTGGTGAGTGCTTATTTGGGGTTTGCTGATATTGAGCTCAAATACGATAAAGCTCTACATTTCTTGACATTTCTGATTCTGTCACTGGCATTTTATTGGATTCTCGATACCTCGAGAAAACGGTGTATCAATGCTTCAATTGTTACTTGTACATTGATAGGAGGAATTGGTTCTGAATTTCTACAAAGCTTTTTGCCTGTATGTTTGTATGAGAACCTTTGTTTCCGGGTGGTTGGGGAGTGGCTGGTCAAAGCTAATCCATTCTTAGTATCGCAACTTCGATATCAATGATATATTTGTATGCATCTATTCCCGTTGTTCCTGCAGAGTTGTTTTTTTGTGACAAACTGCGGGGTTAAACAAGTGCTAACCGGGTGGGATTTCCCTTTTTAGTGCAATGTGGCCGGTAGTCTGCTTGGTATAGGTCTTTGTGGATGGTATCATAAAAGTACGTGGGGACTCAGAACAAAGGGTGCTCGACGCACCTCCTACCGTGCTGCATGAACTAACTTGTTCGTACTAGGATTGTTGGATAGACGCCGCTTGGCTCGGTATAGATTACTTAGAGGAGACAATGCTGGAGACGAATCAGCAGCGGCAGCCACTGCTGGCGGGGGAGGACTTGGTAGAAGAGGCTCAATGGAGAATGAAGTGCAGGATATTGAGGCGGCAGCAGGAGCAGCCGGTACTGGACAAGCTTCCGGGAGTGCAGAGATACAGGATGAGGACAATTCAAGTTCAATTCTGTTAAAGGAGATGGACCCCGAACCACTTCAAAAATAATTCGAAAGGGCTGAGTTTTTGCGGACCACACAGCATGGTGAATACGTGTGCAGGACAGACATAATTTTGGTCTAATTGATTGCATATCAATGCCGTACAGTTGTTATCTATCGTTCCTCGGCCTTTTGCACCTCGACCCACATTTACGAGATAACCAAACGATTCGACAAGGTCTAACATGACTTCAAGTCTCGCAAAAAATGCTTGACAGCCCGGTGAGGGTTTTCAAAAGTCAGCTAGGGAATACGAGTCACTGTATGTGTTTAATTTAAGTTGTTATATCCATTACACATTTTCCAGGCAGGTACCCTTAGCATGCAGGATTAGAATAAGATTCTAACGTCGTGGGCGTCTAATGAATGATCGCGGCTGATTCATGCGTGTTGAATCAATAATAACATTTATTATGAAATGATCATTTTTCCCTGAGCCGTTTAAATAAAAACCGGTTTCGCACAATTCAGGGGTATTTTCCTCTTTCAGGGTTGGTGCCGCTGCTGATCATTTCTACTTTCAACAAAGCGCCGCGCCAAATGCGAGCCATTAACTTTTTTATTCTACTTTCATCTTCTCGTAAATTCGAACCGCCTGTTTAATGTATTTGTTATGTTATATATTAGATAGTTCTCGGGTCATTTTCAGCTCTTCTCGGAGGGGTGCAGGGTAGAAGATGGGGATAATCGTCCCCGGTCTTGAGGCTGATATTAGACCAGGGTGGCACGTAAGAACCTCAATTGAACCCCTTCTAACAAGTGAAAGTTACATTTTAAACAGACGGGTTTGTCTTCAGGGGACAGTGAGTCAAAAAGAAATCGACGGTACTGAGGTCTCCCAGTTTCATATGCAAGGCATTAAGGCCCACTTTCTAAGCCTTTTGTAGTAATAAAAGGCGGCGATCATGAAATTTTCAAACCATTTTGTACTTCATAGCATTTGTTACATTTCCCAATCGCTCTAATTTGAGGAGCTTTTAATGATAAATTGCATTATGAGAATACTTCTAGCAAATTGCTTTATTTGACGATTCGATAAAAAGACAATTATTGTTGAATGCGGTGTTGAAACTGGAAGAGGATATGTAGCTTTATGCACTTGAGTAAAAAATTGCCGGAACATTTGAAATGCAAGGCCGTACTGCAGTATTTCACTAATCATTATCGTGGCCTGCAGAATCTGGCTGTTATTGGGGATTTAGGGTTAACAAACGCCCATTATACGTTGGCCCATGCAAGGCTGTCTCCATTATGAAGGGATTGGGCCCCCCTTAGCTAGGGTCATGTTTTTACCCCTAGTTTCCACGCCATGTGAATGGCAAGAAACTCAAATTGGCCTGCAAAAGTTCATATGTATATTGTACAAAGTCCAGGCGCTATGAAGATCGAATGACACATCCCTTACAATCATTCTGACAGGCTGGGCAGTCAGGAGTGGATCCCAACTGCAGCTCACCACACCGTCGATATTAATATTTTACTCAAATGCAATGCTACCACGCTAATGCTGGTTCCCTTTCCTGCATGCGGATGCACTCTGCACTGTGTTAGCCATGTTCGGCTAGCGCTCAGGCACCCCGAGAACGGTCTCACGACCTGGCCCCAAATTTCTGCTTCCCCTGGAAACAATAAAAAATAAAAAAGTGCACTTAGATAGCACCAAGCACTATCGCGTTGCCTGGCTGGCTTGAAGTCGTGTTACTTTTTCTCCAAGCCTTCATCGGTTTATATATCCAAAACCTGCACCTGAGTTCTTCTTCCTTTCCTTCGAATGTTGACAAGTGACAGATTATGATCAACATAAGGCGATACGATAGGACTACGACAACCTCCTTGGCAAAACCGGTCGAAAATGGTGGTGCTAACGGCCCACTGACAATCTCGGGACCAATCCCCTTGAAAGCAGGCGAATATTCGTATGCCGTGGCGGAGGATAGAGAAGTCGCAAGAAGACAGGCCCCAGGTATTCCGAGGTCGACGACTGAAGGTTCTCTTGCCCCTCAGCTGTCACGATCGGCATCCTCGTCTGTTTCGAATAGCCCAATGCTCCCTCATACCCCTGGAGGCTTCGATAATGGATATTACTCCTTCTACGGCAACAATGGGTCCCGAGTCGAGGTCATGGACTATGCGTCGTCTCAGTCCCCGTCTCGTCGAGCCCCGCCTACAATGGCCCCTCCACCGGTACCGACCTCGTTGATGGCACCCGCAAAGCTTGACGATATCTCGACTATAACGTATTTGGATCTCGGATTGTCTGCCTCGACGGTGCAGCTGGTTAGCTCCACTGGCAGGTTACCCCGTTGGCTTCAGAAATGTGCGTCTCTGCAGTTCCTGGTTGCTAAAAACATGGGCATTACTGTTGTTGACGACTGGGTTTCTCAATCTCTAGTCAATCTGAAAGTACTGAGACTTAACGACAACCGAATAGCCACTTGGCCCGACCATCTAGCTAGGCTGTTGCCGTATGGCCAGATCCAGGTGATTGACCTGGAAGGCAACCCCTGTATTGAAGCTATGTATAGGAAATCGGAAGCCTTCAAAAAGTCTTATTTCGAAGCAGCTCAGATTAGCCTGAAACCCTCCAAATCAAAGAGCACATTTGACCTGTCGCTCACGAAGACAAAAACTGGCTCGAGTTCTACGACTAAGAAGAGCAGCGGCGGTCTTTTCAAAAGGCGAAACAAGAAAGAAGAAGCAGCAGTAGCAACGGTAGCAGCAACAACGGCGATGACATCGGCCTCTTCAGCGGCTTCCACATCCTCAACAAGCTATTCTCCGTCTGCATCGACCAATGCTCGCGACGGAAGCGACGACGAACGAGCTGGCAACGACAATGATGATGATGATGACGACGACATGCTTACAACCCTTGAGCCGGTGGCACATCCACCACCTCTACTCAAAAAGAAAGTGTCCGCTAGTAATCTGTTTTCTGGGTTCAGAATCAAGACCAGCAATCACAGCACTCCATCACTGGCCTCTACAGCAGAACATGGCGACAGTGTTTCCCCGCTAAGGCAGCAGGTACCACTACCTCCACCGGCTTCGCGGCCCGCACAGACTGCGCAAGTGATAACTCGCGAGCGTTCCAACAGTCAGCTTTCGGCTCCGTTAGGCTTTGATAGACTGAGCGCGGTTGGCAACGAAGCAGATCGACTCATAAATCAGCGGATCGCAAAGACCGATCTGGATAAATCCAAAATAGTGCTGAGTCTGCTGCGCGACACTTACGAATTAACGACAAAATATACAGTATCTCCAATTACCGCAGCGCGTTCCAGTGGCAGGACATCAGAAGTCAGGTCATCACTCTCCACAGGTAGCAGGAGCTTGAGCCAGTCCATGTCACATCTCAGTATACACAGTGGCTCGGACTCCAGCTCGTCAGATAACATGATGCGGTCAAGCACAACAAGCAGCAGCAACCACAACCGTCTCAACAGTTTGGATGTCTTGCAGCATTACCTGGACGATGGCTCCTCCGAGAGCAGCGAGCAGGGCCGCATTGCCAGTATGAGCAGTGTGGCAGATTCTGCGTCGTTTGTCACTGATAACATTCAGTTAGTGGCTGAAATGGAAGAGTTTGTTGCGAGGGAGCTCAAGTATGTCAATCTACTCACGGAGCTGATGAACACGTATATTTTGAGCAAGTCCAAGCAGGCAGCTAAGGCGTCAAAGATCTTCAAGTGGTTACCAGAGATCTATCATCTCCACAAAGATATTTTATCAGGCGCCCTGCAGCTGTCGCTGGACCGACTACGGCGCGGTGCTGATAGTCAGCTGAATCTTCTTGGCCACTCCATGTCGTCCTTTTTCCACCAATTCCAAGTCTATCTCGAGTTTTCATCTGTGGCCGATGATGCCGTTCGAATGGCGCAGTTTTGGATGAAGCTGTATACGGAGCAGCATGGCATTGGAAACTATTACTATGCCGCGTCGTCTTCGTATGGGGCACATGTGCCCGTCAAGCATCCGGAGGCACCACTAGGAGAGTGGCTTTTGAATTGTAGCAAAGACTCCGGGCAATCGCTTGGCAGTGTTGCTGAGTACTTCGCCCTGCCGTTCCAGCGATTGGAGGACTATAAGACGTTTTTCCAGCGGGTTGGCATGCATTGCCCTGGGATCCAGCATGTTATCACGACTCTTGAGTCACTGAATGCTGAAATGAGCCATCGGAGACCACAGGCGGCCCGGGCTAGGCGATTGAGGGAGTTGACTAAGACTTTCAAGATCAAGCAGAGCCATGGTCCATATCTCTGTGATGCGGGTGTAGTGATCCGGCAGCGGGTCTTCCTGGAGGACACGGTTGTAGGCAAGCGCAATGCGGATGTCATTTATCGAGACTACAATGGTGATATTTCCACTATGTCACACCAGGATTTAAGCAGAATCAATCCCGTTCCGAAGTCGGTCATGACTGTGACAAACAACACCGCCAAACCGCCCCCTCAATCGTCTCTAAGGTTAATTGTATTCAAAGATGTGGTAATTGTCTGTGATGAGCCAAAGTCTATCATTCTAGAAACCGTTGACCGCAAAAAGTTCATTGCCAACGCTCCATGGATCTTCTCTGATGAAGAGTCTACAAAAGATGTTGACTCCGAGAGTGTCACTTCCAAAACATCTTCAGGTGGAGGAAGCCGCAATTTAATTGCCAAAGCTCTTGATCCCTCTCTCGTGACTCTAAGAATAGTTGTTCATGATAAACAAGAGGTCTGGTATTGTCCTATGAGAACCTTCCATGGTGACAAACAATTCACACCTCAAGAATGCCGAGAAGAGTTCCTTAAAACTCTAATATCTTGACCCCATGTCCCCTTACTTTTTACGCTTCTTACGACTATCATCAATATATATATACGTTTTACTTCCATTCGGTGTTTCTTTCAATTAAGCGCTTATTATTGGCTTTTGGATAACGTCATGTGCGAACTCCCAAAGGTTTCCCCATTTTTACTCCAGTGGCTCAGCACTGTTAATACGCACACACTCTCCAACCCCCTAAACTTTTCAAAACACATCGACTCTGACGAGTGGGACATTGGATTGGGCTTAGACGGAGGATCTAGAATAAGGCGAAGGTCAACATTGTGTTTTATCAATTTGTTTAGATTGAGATAATATCACATTGTTTGTAATTTGTTTGTAACCTCAACGCTTAAGAAAATGGCCACAAGAACAAGCAGTTTCACTCCTCAAAGTATGATATTTTGAAACCTTTTGTTTGGATATTGACTAACGGTTATTTAGGAGGACCTGCTCGGGTGGTTTTGAATGCAGAGGAAAAGCGCTTTTATGGCCAATTGTTCAAACAAGCGGACCCGGAAGGGCTCGGGATTGTCACTGGAGAAGTGGCCCGAACTCTGTTTGAACGAAGTGGACTGTCTCCAAATGTACTGGGCGAAATCTGGCAGATTGCCGATATCGAAAATAATGGCTTCTTGGACCAATTGGGATTCTCGGTTGCATTGAGAATGATTGGACATGTCCAAAGCGGACAACGAGTGGCCCAGAATCTCGGCGAGATCCGTATGTACCTCCAAGCCGAATGTTCGATTGAGTTTGGATTTACTGATTGATTAATCTAGCTGGCCCTCTGCCTGTTTTTGACGGACGGTCAAGGCCTGATAATACTGCTGCGGCGGCGGCAGCTTCACCCATCGCCGCTCCTGCTCCAGTGGCCGGAACTGCTGCTCCAGCTGCTGCATCTGCTCCTCATACAGGATATCGCGTCCCACCTCTCCAAGCGGCCGATAGACAAAGATTCATTGGATTATTCGACAGAAGCGCTCCCGGTGGAGTGCTGGAAGGAGACGCGGCAAGGGGAATCTTTCTCAAAGCAAAGCTCCCCAACGAAACCCTGGGGCAAATATGGAACCTGGCTGATACTCAAAACAGAGGCCAGCTCAATCAAACTGAATTCATCATAGCCATGCATCTCATCCAATCGTCTCTCAATGGATCCATGCCATTCCTTCCCCCGGTGCTCCCACCAGGATTGTACGATGCAGCAGCCGGTAGACCGTCGTCGAGGTCAAGCTTCAGAACAGGACCGGCTCCACAGTCGCCAACAACAGCATCAGTCGCCCGACAGTTCACGGGCGGTTCTGTTTCTGGCCCTGCAGGAGTGCCTGGTCGACAATCTCCAGCGGTGCGACCCTCCGCCTCTCAAGATTGGGTCATCACCGCTCAAGACAAGGCGCGATTTGACCAGATATTCGGTACTTTGGATAAAGCCAGATCTGGAGCAATCGGCGCCCCAGAGGTGGTGCCGTTCCTGACAACCTCCAAACTTCCAGAAGATACCTTGGCCCAAATTTGGGATTTAGCAGACGTGCACAATACTGGGCATTTTGGGAAAGAGGAATTTGCCATTGCCATGTACCTTGTTCAGCAAAGACTTGGTGGCAGGGATCTTCCCAATAGTCTGCCTCCTCAGCTCACTGCAAGCCTGCACGCTATTGGATCTCGCCAGACGTCTGTATCGTCTCCAATTGTGGCCAATGCGCCTGCACCAGGCGGTGGTCCAAACCCAATATTCTTCCCTGCCAGTGCTGAACCTCCAAGGTCAGCACCAGCGCGGGAAGCGCCGCCCACAAGCTCAATGCAGGATCTGGCGTCGCTTAACGACTTGTTTTCTTCTCCAACTATAAAGTCTCCACCCCCGTTTCCTTCGCAAGCTGGCTCTGCCGAACCACTCAGACCAAGTTTCGTGCCAACTTCAAGCTTTGGACAGTCGATTGTACAGCCGAATGATACTGGAAGAGGATCAGTCTCGTCCCCCACTACTGTCATTGCAGCAGCAGCAGCAGTTTCCTCACCACCGCCGCCTGCCCCGGTTCCACGAGTTAACACATTCAACCGGGACTTACTGGCTGATACGGACCCAGAGATCTCTGGTAAACTGACTGCGGCAACGACCGAGTTTGCAAACCTTTCAAACCAGATTGGCTCGCTTACCACGCAAACAATCGATGTCTCTGCTAAAAGGGAAAAGGCCGAGGCCGAATTGTCGCGGATACTGGCATCAAAGAGGGATATCGAGGTCAAACTGGCGTCCTTGAGAACCAATTACGAGTCGGAAGCGCAGAAAACGCGCCAAGTGCAAGATTTGTTAGAAAAATCTCGTAAGGAAACTCAGCAATTGTCGCAGGACTATTCAGTGATTGAAGGTAGCTTCAACGCAATCCAGAGTCAACACCAGGAGCTTGCAACTGCACTGGCAGCCGACCAACAGGAGAACGCTAATTTGAAAGAGAAGATTTTGGCTGTCAATGACGAGACTGCGAATTTGAAGAAGGCTCTTGAATCTGTCCAGAAGGATGGTCGACAACTCAAGGGCCTTGTTGCCATCAACACTAAGCAGCTGCAGGTTGTCGAGGAGGAGCGCGAGCGCCTCAAAACTCAGATCGAAGAAGCCAACAAGGAGAAGGCTGCTTTGGAACAGGAGGTTGAGCAAAGCAATCGTAACCTTGCGGAGCAGCAAGCTCAGGCTCAGGCAGAGGCCCAAGCTCACGCACAGGCTCAGCAAGCTCAGGCTTCACAGATGCAATCTCCCACATCACCATTCAGTAGAGCCAGCCCGGGCAATCCTTTCGCTAGCTTCTCACGCTCGGGATCTCAGTACGAGGGTGCGGCTGCAGGTGCTGCTGTTGGTGCTGCAGGTGCTATTGCCGGTGGGGCTGCTATCAAGGCATTCGAAGATGCATTTGGCCATCACGGTCAAGCAGAGCACGCCTCACCATCTACTGCCAGAGCCAGGTCCTCAATTCATGATACGGAGAACACATCGGAGTCGTCCCCACCCACATCTGAGTTTCCTGATTATCACCAGGCCGACCCGAATACGACTATTCCATCATTCACCCTGCCCTTGGCCAGACCCGAGTCGGCTACGTCTTCTGTGCAGAACAATGCACCCCTATCGGTCCGAGGTGACTTGGATAATTCTCGTCCAGAATCTCCTACTTATACTTCAGAACCTGTTTCTGGGCTTGTGCCACCAGAAAACCTGGTTCTGGGTGATGAACTGAAGGAGACTTCAGGAGCAAATGGAGAGAATGGAAATGGAGATTCCTTTGCCCCGGAATACAATGCCAGGGACCAACAAGATGACGGGGATCAAGAAGTTACGCCCACTTCGACTTACAGTGTAGACAGACCAGCTGTGGCTGACACTGAGGCAGTCGCTGAGGAGGAACCAGCGGCATCTGAGACTCAACAACGGGGAACAGGATCACCTGAATCATTTGAATTTGTTAACGCGGAAGAGAGTAAGCCCTCGACGGAGGCTGCGCCGTCAGAATTGGAGCTTTCGAAGCCTGAAGAAAATAGCTCCGCCATTGAGCCTGAAGCTATTCCTCCAGCTGAAGTGCCACGTCCTGAGAAAGCAGCCGAGGAGGAATTCCAGTTCAATGAACCCCGGGTTCCTGGTGGCTTCCCAGTATCTGGTTCGACTGCTGGAAGCACGGAATTTCCTCCTATCCAGGAACTAGATATTGACGAGAGTGACTCGTCTGATGAGGAAGATGCTGGCAAGGCTGCTGCTGCTGGTGTCGCTGATAGTGCTGCTGATAAGAATGAAGAGTTTGAGGACAGTTTCGTGACTCCTACGTCTTCGGACGAAGAGCACTATGCGTCCGCGACGTCTGATTCCGGCCCTAGTCCTGCGGTGATTGCAGCCGCTGCCACGGATGCACAGGCTCAGGAAGCTAGTACGGCCGCGGCATTTGTTCCGAACTTTGCTGCCCCGCCGCCGTTCACTTCCACTGCCAGTGCCGAGACGATTCCGGCAGCAGCGGCGGCGCCTATCCCAGCTGCTGTACCTGTGGAGGACGATCCTTTTGGGAACGCGTTTGATGGTCTGAGTGAGGCCAAGGAAGACAAGGGCGACTTTTTCGACGACTTTGGCCCTAGCTCAGCCAACACGGGCGGGTTTGACGACTTTAGTTCTACATTTGACAATGCCTTCTCGAGCGCCAGCACCGGCGGAGTACTTCCTGCCGCGAGTGCGGCCGCTGTGCCTGCGTCTACGAACGATGAATGGGAACAGTTATTTGCAGGCTTCACTAATAACGACGTGGCGCCAGGAACCACGGCGTCGACTGCCGATATCAGCGACGCGTTTGGAGTGGCGCCGACGCAGCAGGCCAGCCCCAACTCTCAGGCGGTGGCAGACCTGACCAACATGGGGTTCACGCGAGAGGATGCGGTACGGGCGTTGCGGGCCAGAAACTATAATGTGGCTGAGGCGTCCAACTTCTTGTTGGACCAGTCGTAGAGAGGCTTTTTGAATTTACGTAACCATGAATAACATATTGTACAACCTGAGGCATTAGAAGACATGAATAAATAACCGCTCATTACCGCATCAGCTGAGGAATGAGCTCGACCACGGCCGACCGAGACGGCAGGTCGCCAGCAGCCTTGACAGCGGCGTCGACGTCCTGTAGCGAGCCGACAGCAGCGGCCGTCACCATCGATATACGAGTCTGGTATTCGCTAAGCTCCTTTTGGATGAGATGATTTTCGGCGCGAACAGTTTCGAGTTCGGCCTCCAGTTTCTCGATCCGCTGTAGCTTTACAGGTCGCAGAGTCGCGTCCATTATCTGTTCCGGGGTGAGGGTATCCAAAAACACAGGCGTGTCAGCGGCCTTCTGACGGTCCACGGCGTCCTTTATAAGGTCATCCAAGCTATTGAGTTTTTCACGAATGCCGCGTTCCTCATATATCGCGTCGAATTCCCTTGTGGCCGACGAGCTCCAAAACTCAGATACCTGTTTGACGGCTTGTTCCAGCACAGGCCGGCCTTTACTGGAGGCAGCAATATGAGGATAACAAGCCTCCAGACGTTCAACCGTCATATATCGAATAGACTCCTGTAAAGACCGGGCGGTTATATCTTTCAACCGTTGATACCGGATTGAGTCCAGCTCAGACATATGTTGTTATGCGCGGTGGTGCACAAACAAAACGTCCCCCCGCCAGCAATTTGCTTAAATGGCCCATCTACATAAAGGGAGGTTGGACACTTACGTTCCACTTTCAACCCCACCACCATTCTATATACGAGCGAGAGGTAATCGAACATCATGTCTTTAGATCCCAAGGCGCTGGTAGACAAGGTAAAATATGGGTAGAGGTGAATTTTTTGAGGATTTGGCACTAACTGATGAAAAAGGCTGACAAGAAGCTTGGAGGGAGCGCGGGGTTTTTATCGGGAATCTTTGGCGGTTCCGGGTCCAGTCGGTATGAAGAAGCGGCCGATCTGTATATTCAGGCTGCAAATGCGTTCCGGATACAACGGGATGGACGTTCAGCTGGACAGACGTTTGAGAAGGCAGCAGATGCCCAATCCAAGTCGGAGAGCAAGGATGATGCTGCCAATACGTTGGTGGAAGCATATAAATCATATCGACAAAGCGATCCCCAAGATGCAGCACGAGTTTTGGACAAGGCTATTCATTTATTTACCCTTAGAGGCCAATTTCGTCGTGCTGCTAACTACAAAATGGACATTGGTGGAGTCTATGAGACAGAGCTTAACGACTTACCTGCTGCCATTGAAGCATATGAAAATGCAGGGGAATGGTTCTATCAAGATCAAGCAGAAGCACTTTCAAATAAGGCATTTCTTAAGGTGGCAGACTTAGCGGCGTTGAATGGTGATTATGCTAATGCAGTTGAGAAGTATGAACGAGTGGCCAAACAATCTCTCAATAGTAACTTGACCAAATGGAGTCTAAAGGAACATTTCTTAAAAGCAGGATTGTGTAGAATCGCAGAACAAGACACTGTCTCTGCAGAACGAGCACTTGAACAATACTTGGAATGGGACGGCAACTTTGCAACTACCAAGGAATTCCAATTACTTCAAGACCTAATCACCGCCGTCAAAGAAGGCGATGAACAAGCGTTCACAGATAAACTCTACGAATTCGACCAATTCTCCAAACTCGACAAATGGAAGGTCACTATCACTCTACGAATCAAAGAACAAATCCAGGCAACCGGCGATGATCTGTTGTAGTGCTCTTAATTATAAATTCTCTCTCTCTCTTAACACACCCACTGTTCGCAAGTGGTTACCGACCCAAGTCTACAATTCTCACACACACCTGGTTTTCGAAATGGGTTCCCACCTAAAATTCTTAGGAGGAATCAAGATTTTTTTTTAAAGATAAGAAGAGTCATTTTTTGGCAGGCTTTTTGGGACTAATAAATTGCTGGTGATCGCTTCCGGTTAGTACATAATTTTTCATATCTGCCGGGCACAGAAATTTTTTTGTCTTGGGCTCATTGACGTTGTTGTAGTGGATATAAGTTGACATTTTTGGAAGGGATTGATGATTCTTCGACCCTGTTCGACTATTGCCAAATGTGCGCTTAAAAGCGGCGTATCATTGAGTAAATTGCAATGGGCTAGCTTATCTCGTAGTAGCAGTCATCGAGTATGGGCTAGATCTGTCAGTACCAATGCCAGTGAGGCCAAGAAATACGTTGGGGCGGGGATTTTGAACCCCGGTGGACAGAAAAAAGAAGGTCTTGTTGATGTCAATAAGGTTTTGGTTATTGGATCTGGCGGATTGAGCATTGGTCAAGCAGGAGAGTTCGACTATTCAGGATCCCAGGCCATTAAGGCACTAAAGGAAGCCAATAAAAAATCCATTCTCATAAACCCCAATATCGCTACAAATCAGACCTCACATGCATTGGCCGATGAGATCTATTACCTGCCTGTGACTGCTGAATATATCATCCATATCATTGAACGTGAACAACCAGACGGGATCTTGTTGACATTTGGTGGCCAGACCGCCTTGAACGTGGGTGTGGAACTCGAGAAAATGGGCGTCTTTGAACGATATGGCGTAAAGGTTCTAGGTACACCTATCAAGACCCTCGAAACATCCGAGGATCGGGACTTATTTGCTAAGGCCTTGAACGAAATCCAGATCCCAATTGCAGAGTCAATTGCCGTCGGAACTGTTGACGGAGCCCTGGATGCTGCTGAGAAGGTCGGATACCCGATTATCGTTAGATCTGCATATGCACTGGGCGGACTGGGATCCGGGTTCGCTAACAATAGAGACGAACTCCGAAACTTGGCGTCGCAATCCTTGTCTTTGTCCCGACAGATTCTGGTTGAAAAGTCTCTGAAGGGCTGGAAGGAAGTTGAGTATGAGGTTGTCCGAGATAGAGACGGCAACTGCATCACTGTTTGCAATATGGAAAACTTTGACCCCTTGGGAATTCATACCGGTGACTCAATTGTCGTGGCCCCCTCGCAAACTCTCTCTGATGAGGAGTACCACATGTTGCGATCTGCTGCTATCAAGATCATTCGTCATTTGGGTGTCGTCGGTGAGTGCAACGTTCAGTACGCTTTACAGCCCGATGGACTCGATTACCGTGTGATTGAAGTTAACGCTCGTCTATCGCGATCTTCTGCTCTGGCTTCCAAGGCTACTGGCTACCCATTGGCTTACACCGCCGCAAAGATCGCTCTCGGACATACTCTGCCAGAACTACCCAATGCTGTTACCAAGACCACGTCTGCAAACTTCGAACCGTCCCTGGACTATATGGTGACCAAGATCCCTCGATGGGATCTGGCCAAGTTCACCAACGTGAAGCGAGATATTGGAAGCTCCATGAAATCTGTTGGTGAGGTCATGGCCATTGGCCGAACGTTTGAGGAATCATTTCAAAAAGCTATTCGTCAAGTGGACCCATCGCTGGTTGGTTTCCAAGGAAGCAATGAATTTGAGGATCTTGACGATGCCTTGGCCAACCCCACTGACCGCAGATGGTTGGCTGTTGGACAGGCTTTGATTCATGAAAATTACACCGTGGACCGCGTTCATGAGTTGAGTAAGATCGACAAATGGTTTTTGCACAAGCTCATGAACATTGTAATCATGAAGCGAAAGCTTGAAAAGGTGGCCTCGTTGTACGGTATTACCCACGAAATCATGCTTAATGCGAAGAAGTTGGGTTTCTCCGATTTGCAGATCGCCATGGCGGTAGGCAGTACGGAGCTTGAGGTGCGTGCTCGCCGACTCAGCTTTGGCGTTCGACCATTCGTGAAAAAGATTGATACCTTGGCTGCTGAGTTCCCTGCTGATACCAACTACCTGTACACTACTTATAACGCCACCGAACACGATGTCGAGTTCAACGAGCACGGAACCATGGTTCTGGGATCGGGTGTATATCGTATTGGTTCATCTGTCGAGTTTGATTGGTGTGCTGTGAGCACTGCTAGAGCGCTGCGTGAAATGGGAAAGAAGACAATCATGGTCAATTACAATCCCGAGACTGTTTCCACTGATTTCGATGAGGTCGATAGACTTTACTTTGAAGAGCTCAGTTACGAGCGTGTGATGGATATCTATGAACTTGAGCAAGCTCAGGGTGTTATTGTTTCAGTTGGAGGTCAACTGCCACAAAACATTGCTCTCAAGCTTCAGGAAAGCGGACATGCTAAGGTTTTGGGTACCGACCCTAAGGATATTGATCAGGCTGAGGACCGTCATAAGTTCTCATCTATTCTGGATTCTATCGAGGTGGATCAGCCTGCTTGGAAGGAACTCACGTCTGTTAAGGATGCTAAGGACTTTGCCGAGGATGTTGGATTCCCTGTTTTAGTCCGTCCTTCCTATGTGTTGTCTGGTGCCGCGATGTCAGTTATTAGAGATGAATCCGAGTTGGAGACCAAGCTGACCAATGCTTCAAATGTTTCTCCTGACCATCCAGTTGTTATCACAAAGTTCATTGAGGGCGCACAAGAAATTGATGTTGATGGTGTTGCATCGAACGGTAAACTTCTAGTGCATGCCGTTTCCGAGCATGTTGAGAATGCTGGTATCCATTCTGGAGATGCTACTTTGGTCCTTCCTCCGGTCAATCTGTCTGAGTCCATTATGTCGCGTCTGAAGGAAATCTCCGAGAAGGTTGCCAAGGCATGGAAGATCACTGGTCCCTTCAACATGCAGATCATCAAGACCCAGGCTGATGAGCTTAAGGTCATTGAGTGTAATATCCGGGCTTCTCGATCATTCCCATTTGTTTCCAAGGTTCTCGGCATCAACTTCATCGACGTTGCCACCAAGGCTCTGGTTAACAGAGAAGTTCCCGAGCCCGTGGATCTCATGGCCATTAAGCGCGACTATGTTGCCACCAAGGTTCCGCAGTTCTCTTTCACCCGTCTTGCCGGTGCTGATCCATTCCTTGGTGTTGAGATGGCTTCAACTGGTGAGGTTGCATGTTTTGGTAAGGATTTGCCTGAGGCGTATTGGGCGTCCATTCAGTCCACGATGAATTTCAAGGTCCCCAAGCCACCATCTGGATTATTGTTTGGTGGTGATGTTAACGCACAATATCTTGCAGAGGTTGCTTCTGCTCTTCAGCCTCTTGGTTATAAGTATTACGTGGCATCGCCTACTGTCAAGGAGTATTTGGACAAGAATCTTGAAGGAAAGATTGACGTTGAAGTCATTGATTTGCCCAAGACGGATAAGCGTAAGTTAGGTGAGGTGTTTGAGAAGTACGATATCCGAGGAGTGTTCAACCTGGCCCGGGCCCGTGCTGACGATCTATTGGACGAAGATTATATCATGCGAAGGAATGCAATTGATTTTGGGTTACCATTGTTTAACGAGCCCAAAACAGCGGTTTTGTTTGCAAAGACCTTGGCCCTGAAGCTGCCACACAAACTAGCCAACCCTACCGAGACTCCTTCCGAAGTCCGACGATGGAGCGAATTCATCGGTGGTAAGCCCGTCTGATTGTACTACTACCAGACCCTGTAATATAACAACACTCTATATAATCAATCACAAAATATTGAACACTATTAATTGTGAAACTTTATTGTATGCAGGGCAGCTGTCAAAATGAAATGTTCCTCCGGATAGAAGGCGGATGGCTCGCCGCGAGACGCCGATACCGCACATACAACACCCAATCTTCCGGGTGGCCGAGGCTAACTTCATTCTCATCATTTACAACCATCATTCGAACATATTAATATCATGTCACTTTTAGTCAATCATCCGACGTTCCAGAGGGCTATTAAGCTTCTTGATACCACTGGTGAGTAAATACTATAGACTCTATATAGAGAGAGAGAGAGATTGGGCTGATTGAAATAGTGGGTCGAGATAAGCTCATGCGAGCTGTCCAATACTGGGCGAGATTTCTATCTTATTATCTGTATCGTAAAGGGTATCCAAAGAGTACGGTTGCTATTTGGAAGACTTTACAAGCACAACTTGGATTATCGAGAAAGTTGTTCCGGATCGGCAAGCCGTTGAGTCATGCCAAAGCAGCTTCGGGTGCTTATGCCAATAAGACAGCTGATCCTGTTCTCAGAGTCACCTCTGTAGCACGACAAGTTTCCTATTTCTTTTACTTTTCATTTGATACTTTGGTTTGGCTTCATAGTGCCGGGGTACGGAAGTATTCCTTAGTGACGTTCACCAAACTCCAGAAACTCGCGTATCGATTCTGGCTCATTGGTCTTTTATTTGGCGTTGCAAACAGTAGTTACCGTATTGTACGTGCCAACCAATCCCTTGCAGCTCTTCAAAACGAACAAGAAAAGGACTTGGCCAATCTGAAAAAGGTCGGTGCCGAGAAGAAGAGTGCGATTCATCAATTGGTATGGGATTCACTTGATATCACTATCCCAGCCTCTGCTCTAGGTGTAGTCAGATTAGATGATGGGTTTGTAGGCCTTGCTGGTCTCATTACCTCAATCTTTGGACTTAAACAAGTTTGGTAATATCAGTAATAGTTTTATGTTTCAAGTACATTTATTCTTTATATACAGATTGAACGATTTATTATCTTTATCCTATCCTCTTCAAGATACTTTTAGATCTCTTAACCGTTTTGAGTGGTGGAGTTGGTATATTGGAAAGTTACGCGACCCAAACCCCCAAACCCCGATACTTTTTTAACCTTCCATTAGCTTTTGAGGGCCGGTAATAGCAGTTTTGTTGATTGAGAGTTCAAGCCAGAATGCCTGCATCTCCGGTGGGTGCACCGATGACGACCCGATTTGCTGAGCGGAAGAGGATTGTACGCGATGATGAGGATGTAACGGAGCAGAAACAGCAGCAGAGCAGTACTAATGCCGCGCCAGCAGTTGCTGTGAATCCTGCGACATTAAGGCATCCAGTACGGGAATATAAGTTTGCAGAGACTTCGGAACATATTCTTTCCAAGTATGCCAATGAACCTCCAAGCATCGAGCTTCATATACATCATACCCATTATCGGTTTGGCAATCAAGAAGGCATTCTGCCGAAAAATAGTCCTTTAATCAAGATGTTTTTTGGATATATTGCTAGTGAAACGATTCCACCGGCTGCTACAGAAGTATTTAGAGACTCGGGGATCCGGTTCTATGAAGGTTGTATTATAATCAAGCTCATTGACCATCGAAATGTGCCATTGGCACAAGAACCCCATTCTCAACTTCATACTCATTCCACTCAAACCGCTGTTGCTTCTGAGAATGGGGATTCAATTCCAACAAATGAAACATTGGATAGCGGTGTTCAGGAAAAAAAGGTTGAGCCAGTATCATATCGAGCATTGTTGAAACCAACCCCATTATCACTATGGCATGATCTTCTGTATACCACCGATACAAGCTATGGACGATTCAGTGACCATCTGGCATTGAGCATGGAATCGGAAATTCTGACCCTCACGGCCCGCAATGTCGACTTGTCCGTTCCTAATGCAGAGCAATTGGAGTCTATTACACCGATACCCAGGAAGTTACAACCAATGACACTTGGAGAAGCATCGGTAAACCTCCATGATTATAGGCCCTTGGTTACCAAGAAACCACGAGGTCTTCATGAAGATAGTGGTCACCATGGTACAGAATATGAAGAAATGATGCTGATCATGGACGAGAGACAATCGTCAGCCTCGGCAACAAACGGACAATTTATGCGACTAAGCTTCATTGAACAGTTACGAAAGAAGAAAGAAAGATTACGACAGGCCATGCAACAACAGCAAAGACAACAAGGTCAACCCCAGACTACAGCCAATGGTCTCTCCGCTGGCAGTACTGCTGCTACTGCTACTAACGGACAACGACAATCACAGCAAAGTTCTAATGGTCAAACCAATTCGCAATTTTTGAACCAGTATACTCGGGAACAAATAATGCAACTTCAACAACAGCAACAACAACAGCAGCAATTACAATTACAAATGCAAATGCAACAGCAGCAACGGCAGTCACCTTTTTCTAGCGGTTTAAGCTTCCCAGTAAATGGTGCTGGGTCACCTCAAAGTTCTGCTAGTAGCCCTGCAGCAGATTCTCCAAAACCGAAAAATAATCTGGGACGCATCTCGAAACCACCAGTGAATGGAAAGAAAGCCGGTGGGAAATCCGTTCCCGGTCAGCCAGCACCCAAGGGCCGGCCCAAGATCAAAAAAGAACCAAAGAGATGACCAAACCTTTTGTATTCTAACGTACTATATATTTATTTGAAATGACTTGTTTTGGGGTATAATTTCGTTCAGTTCAATTCCTTGAAAAGGCTTAAGAAATGCGTGTAAATGTCATACCCATGATCCGCTAACTTTTAGTTTCCGCGACTTCAGTCTTCAGCTTCTTTTCTCATATATACATTGCCGGACGGAGAATGGATCCTACGGCCGTGTCACAGGGGTTGGAGGAACTAGTCTCGAGTATTCCTCGGAATGCAGATGTTTTGAGTACTCATCTGGAGTTGAAGCAATATAGCACGCTCATTGATCAATGGCGTAGTAATATTATCCGCGATGATCTGCGAGATGAAGAGCAGCGAACTTTCATTGAAGTAGCAGCCAAAACTGTTTTGTATCGATATGCAAACTACGATGATAGTAAAAGCAGTCAAGCACTCATTAATATATGTACATTACTTGATATTGTGACATATTTAAGAGAAGCTAGTCGATGTGATCAATCTCTCACACATTCGTTGATCGAAGAGTTGTTTGATATAAAAACAATCTCATGGTGCCAGCAATTTTGGCCATATATGATCTCAAGAGAGCGTCAGATTGCCCATAATCTTGCTGGGAATAGAAGTCCTGGAACCACGCTTATCAGACTTTGTAATGCATTGGTACGACGGCTCTCTAAAAGCCAGGATGCCCAATTCTCGGGCCAGATTGCAATGTTCCTTGCAAGAGCATTTCCCATAAGTGAAAAATCCGGCCTCAATATGCGAGGTACATTCAATGTCGAGAATATCACCATCTACGATGATAATGTCTCTACTACAGACGCGGACGGCGACACCACCATTGGAGGCACGGACGAGAGCGTGAAGGATGAAAATTACCGAACATTCTGGTCATTGCAGTCAATCTACGCTGACCCGTCCCAACTGTTTGCAGCAGGCAAAATGGACGAATTTAAGGATAAAGTAGAAAAAGTCGTGGAACTATTGGTTAGCTCGGATGACCACCGCGCTAAAAAGGGAGGCCAGTTTAAAGGTCCAAGTAGAGCAGGAACCCCAGGCTTGGAAGAGGCCGTTTTTGTCTCGAAATGGCTCACGAGAAAAGACCTATTTGAATTGCAGCTTCAAGATCCAACGTTCCGACAGACAGCGCTCACTCAACTGATCATAATATTGGATTTCCTGACAAGTTTGACTGCTGAAAGCAAGAAAGACTTTGCTGAACGAAAAGCAAACACCAACAAAAGTCTCGACTACCCCTATACTCTTTCTCAAACCGACACTGATTTCTTTCTCAAGTTAACATCGAAACTCAAGAATCCTTCCAGTACGGACTTCAATAGGGCATATTCACATATTTTATCATCGGTTCTGCAAAGAGATAGGAACTGGCAAACTTGGAAACTCCGCGGCTGCCTGCCTTTCGAAGAGCCGAAGCTCGACAAGAATACATACAGCGCCGCGGAGCAAAAACTAGACGATATCAAAAAACCCAGGAAGAAATTCTGGCATTCCATGGGCACTTCAGCACTGACAGCAGCTTGGAAGATTGATACTGGCCTTGGACTGCTGAAAGACCCGTCTCGCTATTCGATTCCTTCTGGTCAGACTTATTATGATCGAACTGTAAATTTGCAGACAGCTAAAGATGGACAGCTTACAAGTGAGGACGAGATTCTTGCTGGATCACTCACCTGGCGAGGATTGCGATCTGCGAGAGATGAGGGCTATTGGGCCAAATTCGGTCTCGTGGGTCAAAGTGGCGGATTCGGTTCCTTATTTGGATCCACCAAGGATGGAAACGATGCCTCCGTCGTCAGCAACGGTGGCACAGTTCAAAACGGTATCCATGCTGCAGAACCTGACACAAACGGGAGTGAGGTTGCAGAGGCGGCAGACAACGAGGATCCAGTGGAGGAGGAAAGTGCAAGCCAAGAAGGTGAAGATGACAACTCAGCTCAGGAGAGTAGTCCAAACCAAGAAGATGAAATCGAGGAAGAAAGCAATGCAAACTCGGAATTTTCTGAATCTCCTGCAATTCCAGGAATACTCACCGATGCTGTCGCCCTAGAGACGCCTGGAATTGATGAGTCGGGATTAGAGAGTGCTCCATTATCGCCGAGTGTCGCAGGTGACGATTCTGGTAATAAGAGGGCAGATAGCGCCGAAGATCTAGATTGCGACAGATCGCCAAAACGAATGAGGTCCGCCTAGCTGGTACCTTTTATTTATGAAGCCATATATTGTTAATGAAAGAGTATGAAATGTGTTTATGCTTGTTCTATGTTCTATATAACTAATTATTTCCCACCGCTCTAGAACGCAGTCTATGAGGATTCTGGCAGAGTAATAACAAACTTACCGGGGGTTCTGGCCTTGACTTTGGCATAAGCATCGATAGCTTCAGTCAAAGGAATTTTAATGAGAGTATCCTCATTTGGTGGGGCATAAGAACCGTCGGCATACTTTTCTGCAATCTTCCGGATAACATCGGAAATATCTTGCAAAGAGTAAGTCAGAGTGTTTGTTCCAATCAAGACTTGGTTTTTACGATAGAACTCCTTCATATCGAAAGTCAGAAGGGTAGATCCCGTCTTTGGCGCTGCAAAATACGAATATCTGCCTCCCACGGCTAGCAACTTAAAGGCATCAAGCATGAGTGTCTGGTCTCCAACTGCGTCGACAATAACGTCGAAACCGTTTGGGTACTTCTCCAAAGCCTTCTCAAGCTTGGGGTCTTCACGAAGGTTAATGTCTGCAGTGTCAGATCGGGCTGCAGAGTAAACTTTCAGACCCACCAAGCCTTTGCTTGCCACTTGTGTGGCAGCAGAACCGACGGCGCCCTTGGAACCAATAATAAGAACGCTTTCCTGGGGCTTTGGTTGAGCTCGGGTCACAGCGATATAGCCTGTAGAGAGTGGCACGCCAATACTGGCAGCTTGCACGAAGCTGAGATTGTCAGGGATCTCAACAAGTCCGTGTTCAGGGATGACAGCATATTCAGAATGGGCACCATCACGGTTAAAAGAGATTTGAGGTCCACTACTTCCAAATACCCGCTTACCTACAAGGGATGGGGAGCCTGATTTCACAATCCCTGCAAAGTCTCTACCAGGGACTCTTGGAAAAGTAGTGTGAGGAAACCCACCCATTACATTATAAACATCACTCGGATTCACTGCAGAGGCAACGATCTTCACTAGCGCCTCACCCGGGTTGGGCTGAGGTACAGGAAGATCAACCAACTTGAGTTCAATGGCAGCTTCCTTTACTGCTCTGAGAGCCTTCATTGTAGTCTGAGATGCCATTTGTGTTGAAGAATTGAATTGATACAATGATGGAATTGAATTTTCAAACAAGGACCCCAGCCTTATATATAAGAATCTGCAAGTAAAAGTTATGGATTTGGAATTTGGGTTTCTGTTCTGGAAACTGGCGGGTCCGGGCCAAAAACTGGGCGGCTCGGAAGCGGGTGGGGCGGATCTCATGCGGTCGGAACGCGGAACATCTTTAATGTCGGAACCGTCCTGTCGATCGTTAAAGCATTATATATCTTTGTGAGATAATATGCGAAGTTATTTCATTTACAACTTATCATTATACATTCTCTTTTGAATTCAAACTACTGGTGATATTCTGAATAAAATGGAACCAAGAATGTCTCTATTACGGGAGACGTTGTTCGTCGCAGTGGTTAGTTCTGCTCAATTAATGACACAAGCAGGACTTGGTCAAGTTATTGCACCTTTACATATAATAGGCGATTCACTTGGTGCCGAGAACCCGGGCCAGTTGAGTTGGTTACCAGCCTCATATAGTTTGACGGTGGGAACCTTCATTCTGATTGCAGGCCGCTTAGGTGATATCTACGGCCATAAGTTGATGTTTATCGGCGGTTTCTGGTGGTTTGCATTATGGTCTTTAATCGCAGGCTTTAGTGTGTATTCCAAATCAATTATAATGTTTAGCATATGCCGAGCATTGCAAGGAATTGGACCGGCATTTCTGCTGCCAAATGCATTGGCGATTCTGGGCAGAACCTACAATTCCGGCAGAAGAAAGGAAATGGTTTTCTCCATTTTTGGAGCAACCGCTCCTGCCGGCTTTGTGCTTGGAGCTTTGTTTTCTTCGATTTTTGCCCAGTTGGCATGGTGGCCTTGGGCTTACTGGGTCTGTGCCATGGTATGCTTCGGTTTGGGAGCTGTTAGTATAATTCTCATTCCTTCAAACAATAGCAGCTCCGAAGGACAACAGTTCGATACTTTAGGGGCTATTACAGGGGTTGTGGGTCTCGTACTTGTTAACTTTGCTTGGAATCAGGGTCCTGCGGTTGGCTGGAACCAGGTATATGTCTATGTGCTTCTGATAGTAGGAGTTCTGTTTGTCATTGCATTTTTCGTTGTTGAAAGCTATGTCGCTCAGCCACTGCTCCCCCCCTCTATTCTTAATCGCCAAAATGTTCTTATTCTTGCATGTGTTGCCTGTGGATGGTCAAGTTTCGGTATCTGGGTATATTACCTTTGGCAATTCTCGGAAGTAATTAGAGGCTACACTCCGTTGGCTATGGTGGCACAATTCTCACCAATTGCTTTGTCTGGACTATGTGCTGCTATTACAACTGGGTTTCTGCTCAGCAAGCTCAAGCCGAGTAAGGTCATGGCATGTGCTCTTACTGCATTTACGGTCGGTACAATTTTAATTGCCACGGCTCCTGCTGACCAGACGTACTGGGCACAGACTTTTGTTGCAATCCTCATCATGCCTTGGGGAATGGACATGAGCTTTCCAGCATCCACTATTGTACTTAGTGACTCAGTTCCGCCGGAGTTTCAAGGTCTGGCTGCTTCTCTCGTCAACACGGTAGTCAATTATTCTATCTCGATAGGCCTTGGAATGGCCGGTACTGTCGAGGTGCACCAGAACCACGGGGGACATGATCTGCTAAGAGGCTATAGAAGCGCATGGTATCTTGGAATTGGGTTCGCCGGACTGGGGATCGCAGTTTCTCTAATCTCTGTTTTGTTGGAAAGTAGGGCCACTCCTACTGGGGCTGCATTACCCATAGATCCAGTCGAGGAACAAAAGACCGACGGGGCAGATCAGGCTGTCTCACCTGTCTCCCCTGTTTAAATCACTTGTTGCGCAGTGCGTTTAATGTACATATTAATCATTATTTATATTTCTAAATTTCTTCTTTGAAGCTCTCAGTTTCTTTTCTTCAAGTCTTTTTTCATTCGTACGTTTGGAAATGTCCTTCCATCGTTTGACGTCGGCTTGGTCGATTTCCGGGGCGTAATATACATTGTCCTTTATAGCATGGTATAGCTTTAAAAAGCAGTCTTCCAAATTGGCATGACGAGTTCGCGATCTTTCAGATTGTACCACCAGAGCGCCAGAAGACTTTGTAAGGTATGAGAAGGTTGCCTTCTGGGCCAATTGTCTTTTTGCAGACACTGGAATCCATGTCAGTGTCTGCCATTGTGCATGGCTCAACTTGATAGTGGCTTTGGTATTGACTTTATTCACATTCTGTCCTCCAGCACCTGAGGACCGGGCAAATGATGTTTCAAAATCTTCACGAGGAATACTTTCCAGTTTAAAGTCTTTCAGCCATTGCCTTCCATGGCTGTTTACAACCTCGTCATCATCATCATCACCACTATTTGAAACCTTGGAGTATAAACGCTCGGCCAACGTCCATTTAGAAGATATTCGAGATCGTATCAAGTCACTTCGACCATAATAAATTACTCTACGCGATATCATTCATGGCCCCTTCACTTAATAACTTTTAAGTCTTCTACTACGATCTGATCACAGTCACTCTCTAAAGTTTTATAATACTACCAGAAAATGTCAATATTTGGCTTTGACAGCTGTTGAAAAGCTAGAAGTGTGGAATTGGAAAGGTCCGAAACCTCGCATCTTCATCACCACGACCACCTTCAACCATGTTAAGAGCTATTAGACCCACTGTTTTGCGTGGAACCAGAGGTTTCAAAACCTCTGTTCCTATATTTGTGAAAGCCGGAGATAAGGTTCCTTCAACAATTGTTTATGATGGAGCTCCTTCTTCGGAATTCGATCTTGCAGACGCAACTAGCAAGGTAAGTTTATACGGAGAGAAAGGCCTACTTGTAAACATCTAACGTGTCAAAAGGGCACGCATTTAATTGTAGGAGTCCCGGGTGCATTTTCCCCGGGATGCAGTGGTAACCATATCCCTGGATATCTAAAGAACTATAAACAATTGACATCCAAAGGGGTTGATGGAATCTATGTAGTGGCTGTCAATGATGCATTCGTAACATCTGCTTGGGATCAAGCTTTGACTAAAGATGCTGGTAACCCTGGAATCAAATTCCTGGCAGATAGTACTGGAGCCTTCACCAAAGATCTTGATGTTCTTTTCGATGCAGCCAAATTCTTTGGTAATGAACGAAGCAAACGTTATGCACTTTTAATCAAAGATGGGGTTGTTTCTCAAGCTTTTGTCGAACCTGATAGTACAGGAATTGATGTTTCAAGTGCCGAATCAATTCTAAAATCTATTTGAAATAGTCACTAACATTCATTACAATTATATAATTAGTTAACAAGTTATAAATGATTCTAGTTAAAACCCTTCCAATTATCGTTAAATAATAGTGGTAGAGCGGAGATGATCATTCTCCACCTTACAACATCAAGTGCATATTACAATGGGCAAAAGTAGGAAACATCAAAGAGAAGACGAAAGCAAAGATGAGACTTTACGGACCAAGCAAGCATATAATCATATTGTATTATCACGGCATGATCGACACTTGGCACAAATCTTTTGTACATCATCGATTTGCAATGTATACAAGTTCAATATAGATGAGACGGAATGGGACAAAATAAATTGTCAAGGAACTCTTTTTGTATATTCAAGAGCTCCCAATGCTGCACATGGTAGTGGTGATACACATAAATTCCCTTATGGACTCGTTGTTCTTAATCGGTTGGGATTGGAGAACTTCTCATTAGGTATTGCACCGTTGTCAATCACCTCTGTTTCCGGTGAACCGGAAATGGAAGTCAAACTTGAAGATTCTTTTATTATGGTACAAGCTACTGATGGTGCCATGTATGGATTGTGGATCTTTCAAGAAACAGATCGTCAAAGTGTCCATAATATGATCCAATGGTGTCTCGAACAAGATATAAAACATCAAGAAAGATTATTCTCAGTTGGTATTTGAACTGACTGAATCTCCACCACCCTTTGTGATACTACTGCTACTCCTAGCCATTATAAGTTATGCTAATATATCGAAATCACGTGACCACTGTATTTGATACGTGGAATATGTTGATTTATGAGATATATACATGTATGTTTTCTCTAATGATTAAATCATTAGATCTTTGTATATGATTTCTAAAGTTTCAGACGCGAAATAAATCCTAAAAATAAAAAGAACTTGTGTGTCGGTTCTGTTACCACAAGTTCCATATATAAGAAAACTCTTGCTCATTACTTTATAATTCCCAACCCCGGCACATAGAATAGTTTAAATAGACGTGATTTAATCCTGCGTGTCAACGAGGTGACGAGAAAAAGCCGTGGTCTTGTAAGAGACTTTTGGTTTTAGGGATATATATTTATTTTTTGCTCTTTTTTTGGTAACGATAAAAGTGGGGCTTGAATCATGTCTTCGTCTTCGGAACTGTCTGATTTCGATATGCATGATGATGACGATAGCGGAAATGACTTTGATTATTCTCAAGATGAAATGGAAGAAGGCGATTTGATAATAGAATCTGAAGAAGAAGACTTCACTGATATCAAAAAGGAACAGAGAAAACCTTATGAAACGGCTTTTAAGGTTGTTACTATGGCCGACGTCGAGGAGAGACAAAAGGAATTAACAACCCGAGTGGCCAATATCCTAGGACTACCAAACTCCACCACCAGTATGCTTCTGGACTCATATAACTGGCATGACGATACATTGATTGAACGTTATATGGAAAACCCGCAGAAAGCTTGCGATCAAGCCGGTGTATCAGATGCGAAAATCAAACATCCTCTGACTCTACGGAAACCTCCTCGAGGGTTTACGTGCCTGATTTGTTGTGAAGGAATCACTGATAGAATCGACATGCTTGTGTTTTCTTTGTCATGCTGTCATATGCTTTGTTCAACGTGTTATGGGTATTATGTGACTCAAAAGATCTTGGAAGAAGGCCAATCCAGATCAATCGGCTGCTACGGGGAAAAATGCACTCTTAGACTCCCTGAAGAAGCAGTCAGAGCTCTGGTCAATTCTAATACCTTCAAGAAATATAAATCCCTTCTGGACCGCAGTTTTGTCGACAACCAGAAGCTCATTTCATGGTGCCCATCACCTGGATGCGAATTTGCAGTCGAATGCAATGTCCGCCAATCAGACTTGAATTCTCAAGTACCAACCGTAAAGTGCGTGTGCGGAAAGGTGTTCTGTTTCGGCTGTGGAACAGACGACCACATGCCTTGTACTTGCGTCCTTGCTAGAAAATGGCTCAAGAAATGCGAGGATGATTCGGAAACTGCAAACTGGATCTCGTCACATACCAAGAACTGCCCCAATTGCCATGCAGTCATCGAGAAGAACGGTGGCTGCAACCATATGTTATGCCGAAAGTGCATGAATGACTTTTGCTGGATTTGCCTGGGCCAGTGGTCTTTGCACGGCACCTCGTACTACAACTGCTCTAGATACGATGAAGAAGAAAACGCTCGTGAAAAGAGCAAGATTGAAAGCTCGCGAGCAGAGTTGGACCGATATTTGCATTTCTACAATCGGTTTGTCAATCACCAGCAGTCCCTCAAACTCGACAATGAAACGTTTATTAGAATAGAAAAGAAAATGAAAGAAATGCAGGAGGAACAAGGCATGTCTTGGATTGAGGTTCAATTCTTGAGACAAGCATACGAGATTTTGCGTGCTTCTCGAATCACTCTTACTTGGACTTATCCGTTTACGTATTATCTGAAGCGCTCAAACGCGACTCAGATCCTGGAAGACAATCACTCTCAACTGGAACTCGCCGTTGAAAACCTCTCTGAGCTGTTTGAAAAGCCTGCCGCCGTGCTCGCTACGAAAAAGACCGAGCTAATCGACAAGTGCTCACATGTGTCGAGTCAGCGCAATAACTTGCTCGAATACACATCCACTGGGCTTGCTAACGGAAGCTGGGATTTTCAAATCGCCCTCGAGGACTAGAAGGCCTTGCATACACAACCACATATTTATTATATCTAGGAAATAGATAAGTCAGATATGCTTTAATTCGCACTGATTTTGTGATCCGGTAATTTGACGGCTCCTCTCCACCCCTTAGCAAACAAAACAGTCACGAACGTTATAGAGACTCAGAAAGTCAGAATTTGGATCAATTTGTAACTATCCTTGCTCTACTTCTTTCGCGCACGGAAAGTACCAAAGCTTCCCCTGAATACAGTGTAAATTTCAGTCAGCACACCGCACATTTTTCTTTCGCAGTTCTCAAGATATCATCTGCTAATGCGTGCAATGTCCAATCGGCGCAACACTGAAGGTTAGGTCCCACAGGGTTGTGAAAGGATCCTGCGAGCTGGCTCCTCTCTAGATATTTGTATTGACACAAATTTATACTTGAGGATCGAAATGACATCAGACGGCACTATTCCCTCAAGCTTGTTGTGCGATGGGGTTTCTGTAGCACTGAATAGCGCCCCAGCTCATCTGCGAGACTGTGTGTCAGCCAAGTATAGTCCAATGCTTCTCGAAGATGGCTTATAGAGCCGGTCGCTGGAGACTTCATAATCTCCAAGCTCCCACATATTGACACCAGTAATGTTTCTTCGAGACTTTGGCTCCAAAATCTTTCTGGTTTCAACTCGATCAGAGAACGGGCGGGATTTCTGCTACTGCTTCTTCATGCAAGTTTCTGAGCTTGCCATTATAATAATCAATGGCCTGCCGAAAAGTAAACGTATCCTGGACGGTCTTGAAGAATCAGATACTGATGATTGATCGAAAATCTTATAATACCTTGTATTTGCTTGGATCTGGGAATATGCAGGTCTCGACGCATGGCGCCGATCTGCTCACCAAAACCGCCCTGAATTGCGTAACATCGAGATCACTTTCCTTTCTCTACACAAGTTCTCTGCCGGTTCTTCGAGGAGCCATCATTGGAAAATCGAGTACGATGAGCAGAGCGATGTTCGCAAAGGACATGCTCTCTTCGACAAGACATGGACTCAGAACCAGGTGGCTCGACTGTCTAGGTCGATCGAGGCACAGGGAAATGTCACTCACAATGAGAAGTAGAAGCAAAGCATTTTATTAAAAGTGTCAAAAATCTATAAGCTATAGCAAATTGCAAATCAAATGAAACCAACGTCAGAAGCGAACAGGATTCAAGTTGTCCGAGAGTAGCGGCGATTCAGACGAGCCCGCTGGTTAGATATCATCGATGCAGCGGATGATCTCAACTGACGAACTGGAGAAGTACCACTACTATCAGAACCTCGCTCTACACTCCTAAGCCATCGGGAAGCAAGATAAGAAAGCACCGTAACGATGAAAACCATACATCCCAGAATACCGAAGAACCAGCCCAAGCTTTCGTGCTCATCTCCTGGCTGGCCTGGAACGTGGACATTCATACCGAACAAACCAGTAACGAGGTTAAGAGGAACAAGGATAGTACCAAGAATAGTAGCTCTTCCCAGAACCTTCGTTATCTGATTATTGGAATTGACAGACTCAACTTGAAGCTGAGCCAAGTAGTTCGCATGAGAACGCGAGAAGATCTTCTCGTAGACAGAGAGATTCTGATACATGGTAATGATATGATCCTGAATATCACCCAGATATAGTCCAATCTCACCCTTTGGAGCGTTATCCCACTGCTCATTACATCTTTTTGCAAACATCTTGATGACATCGGCCTTGCCCGAAAGCAAACGCAGCACAGTCATAACTTTGCGTCTGGCTTCACCAATACGCCGCAACATATATCCAAAGTCGGTCTCGCGGGCCACAAACACTGAATCTTCAATAACATCCGCTTCCACTTCAATTTCGCGGATTATCGGAGCAAATGTATCAGTAATATCATCGATCAGCGCATAACAGACCCAGTCGGAGGAAACGGCAACATAATCACGGAGTTGCCTGATACGACGACGAACACTAGCGCAATGATCGACACTCGAGAAATGGAAAGAGATGATACCGTCTTTGAAAACAACAATATACATGTTAACAGGCTCCAAGAATTCCTCAGAATCAGCATCAGTGTCGAAGGTATGGAAACAAACGAAGTAGTAGTTCTTGAATAACTCCACTTTCTCTCTTGATTCCTCAGTACGGATATCTTCGGCAGTCAAAGGATGAATTCCAAAAGCTTTCGACAATGTTTTCATTTCTGCATCAGAAGGATCTAAGCAGTCCAACCACCAAGTTCCGTTAGTTTCATTGAAAAGCTCCTTGAAGGATTGGCCTTCTTCAACTAATGAGGGCAGATCGGCTGCGTGAATCGTTTCGTCAGTTTCAGAAGCAAAGAAGCTGAATCGGTCCATGGTCATCGATCCCCGGCGGGATCTGCCTGCAAGGTCGCCATTTCTGCCTAGAGGAGCAGCATAGGTTCCGGGATACACATGACCCTCGGCAGACTTTTCATCCAATACCGTGACTGGGACATCAACTCTAGTACTATCCGAAGTAGGAGCTGATAAAGGAGAAGCGGAGTTGCTGCTGGGTTGCTTGATAGGAAATGGCACCAAAGGACGGTGGCCAAATTCTTCTTTTCTGGCCCGGCTGATTTGAGGAGTGTCTTCATTCTTAAATCCTTCTGAATACTCGTCGAGTTCTGAGAAATCAATACCCGGGCGTTCCGTTCCTGAGAAGATAGGGAAGCAAACATCTTCTTCCGTCTCATCTCCAAGACTAACTCTCGAGTTATTTGATTCATCATCTCGGTTCGAGACTGCCGAAGATCTCGTCAGGCGGCGAGATCTTCTTCTGTTTAGTCGAGGAACATTTCCAGCAGAGTTCGGAATATTTAGTAGGATCCCTGTACCCGGGTCAGCCGATTCAACCGAGGCTTCGGAAATCGCGCAGGAAGAAGCTGAATACGCCCTTGCTCGTCGAACCGAGGGATCATGCGACTGAGTTCGTGACATACGAGCTCCATCTACTGAGTTCAATGAGCCTCTTCTTCCTTCGCCAAACGATGGTCTTACTGGAAGAGAATCGGGTTGATTTCGGTGGTCGTGCAATTCGGGCACGAACTCCTCTTGAACACTGCAATGTGCACTAGAGGGTGTACTAGGTGACAAAGAACGAGTCGATTCCATCTCTTCTCTGTTCCTTCTAGTTATGATTTCAAAAAGGGGCCAACCTTTTTTTACTTTATCGCATCTATAAGTGCAATAGTTGATGTCGCGAAAATCAATATTACAATGTCTCTTCTCTTAGTATAAAGCTCGAGATGAAAGCTATTTTGTTTTTGTTAAATCTCCAATACGGTTCTCAAGTTATGGTGGTTGCTTGGAATCAACTTGATCGATTCTAGATCCCGAGACAGGGGTACGTGCAAAATATCGTCGTAGGCCTGCCAGATTTGCTCAAAGCCAAAGTCGTATTGGCTCGTAAGAAGTATAGAAATAGATGAAGGTTCGAATAATAACAGAAGCTTTAGGCCAATGTTGACAATCGGGAGTTTTTTGCTTGCAAAAGGAGTTTGAAGTCTTGCAATAATCTCTTTAACAACAGTCTAATATGCTTCAAGATAGAATCTTCAATAAGAATATAAAAACTTTAGTTGAATAAAACAAGTGAAGAAAAAAATTCCAAAAAATTTGGTGGGAAGACAACAATCTTTAGGGAATGATAGTTCTCTTATGTAGCGGGCTTTTTTTTTTCATGAACACTTTTTGCGGCAATTTTTCCATTTTCGGACCCCTACCGCCCAACATGCTCTTTATACAACGCATTTATAACCATTAAAAGCCTTCTTAATGATTCCTAAACAGAGCTCATCATTGAACCTATCTAGTCTTGTGAATTTATATATTTATGTTCTTTGTTACTATCATATTTGACTCTTTGATTCGAAATCCGAACTCCGAACCACGTTTAGAAACGCCTTCTTTGCATTGATCAGAGACGGTTTGGGAGAAAGGGGTTAGGGAAACGAAAAACAAAATCTGGTTGAAGTGCGATTAGGGTTTTTGTTTGCAATAAAACGAGCCCCACATAAATTTTTCGGTAGATCACGGAATCATGACATCCAACGGTGTTGATTTGGGGTTAAGGAAGCTACATAGAGCGGTTCTTTTACAATCACTGGAAAGTGTAGAATCCTTAAGTAATGTATCAACATATTCATTGGCATCTGCTTTAGTTAAGGCTAGTTTTGAAAAAGTTTTGTCTGATGAACGGTTCAAGACTGTGGTTAATGCATCTGATAAATTTGATGATGAATATTCGAAAAAAGTCCACACCATTGTTTCTGATGCATTGGTTAAAGATGATGATATAAATTTGGAACTTTATTCAGGATATCTTCTATTGTCTATTAGTGCACTTCATGCTTTTATTCAATGTAATTTCACGGGTCCAGCGCTGGCGTTTGATCCAACTAGTTTGATCGGCCTTGATGCTGAGGAAATGGCAAAGTTTGAAAAGACATGTGTATGGAACCTTTCTTCCGATGGGGAGCCTGCATTTGCCCTTATGTCTTATCCATTTCTGCTTATCTTGGCCCGCTCGATTCTTGAATCGCTCACAGAAACTGTCAAGAATTGCTCACTCTCAAAGTATGCTACATGGTGGTATTGCCGAACACTCTTAATTCACCAGGCTGTAATCGATAAAGACTCGTCTACTTTACATGATAAGATCTTCGAGGGTCTAACCAATGAGGTCCTGAAAGATGTAACAATGGACCTGAACTCGGAAGATGCTGAGGCGGTCATCGTTCGATTTTACTCCGAACTTGCTAGAGCTCAAATCTTGTTTGGTCAGGAACAAAAGGTTGAAAAATCATTGCCATTGGCAATTCAAGCTTCAGGACTCGAGTATATGCTCACTGGAGTGAAGGCAAAACGCACAAAGTTTCAGAGAGATGAAACTTCGCAGTTGATTCTTCTCGCTAAAAGTAAACATTCCGGTGCTCAATCAAACTCTCATCAGACTCCACTACCACATGCATTAGAACTGAACTCGGATTTGCTTCTCGAAAAACCGGATTTCAGCAGTGCTTATGACGACATAGAAAAGATTCCCGAACCACTACGAACTCTGGACCCAAACAGCCAACCGGCGCTCATAGATATCGATACCGCCATCATTCTACTGAAAATTGCCGCGATCCGAAAGTCAACTCCTCATAAAGATATCTTAATCCAAGAAGAACTGCACGCCATGACAAGTCGGATTATAACGAGCCCTCAATCATCTGTGAATTGGGCGTTATTTAGTCGTGCCCTTTGGGATAGAAGCTTATTGGAAGCCGACTCGGTCAAAACCGTAGAGCGTGGGACTCTGCAGATGCAGAGCTTAGTCGAGGAGCTGGGACAGAGTAACACCACGAGTTATCTACCTAAAGCTGACGCAAAATCAACAGATAATGCTCCTGAACGACTTGCATACTTCCATCAACTGCTTCCTTTGCCCAAGTGGGCAATGGACACGGCTTTGGCCGAAAAATTCATGTCATTGGGTGCTATGAAATCGGCCATTGAGGTGTATGAGCGATTGCAGATGTGGGGTGAAGTGGCGCTCTGCTATACGGTGGTCGGTCAGGAGCGCAAGGGTGAAGCGCTATTGCGTGAACATCTAAAATCTAATCCAAGTGACTACCGCTCGTGGTCTATTCTCGGAGATATCACTCTAAATCCCGAATACTGGGAAAAGGCATGGGAGATCGGTAAATATCCTGCTTCGAAGCGAGCTCTTGGGCGATTTTATTACTCTCCACCAAAGGGTGAATATGAGAGGAATATTTCTCTGGCGATTAAGCATCTGAACGATTCACTTCAAGTGAACCCCATCAACCATGAAGCTTGGTTCATTTACGGATGTGCCGGGCTGGAGACGGAGCAATGGGAACTAGCTGCAGAAGCCTTCTCTCGATGTGTGGCCATTGATGAAGAAGATCTCAAGAGCTGGAGTAATCTCTCCACTGCGCTTATCCGCCTAGATAAGACGGTTGAGGCATTTAATGCTTTGAAACGAGCTATTCGAACGTCTGTGGAGAGTAAGGACTGGAGAGTCTGGAGCAACTTCATACTTGTCGCTGGGGAGCTGAGAGAGTGGAATGAGGTTCTTCGTGGAACTAAGCACATTATTTCCATTAGATCCAAAAAAGAGGGTGAAGGCTGTCTAGATCTTGAAGTATTGGAAAAGCTGGTGCAGGTTCTGGTTAGCGAGGATTTTAAGCAGAGCAAGGACGCGCGATCGGGGCAATTTCAAATGTCGTCTATAGATCTTTTCGCAAATATCATACCATCCCTGATTACCTCAGATGCCAGGTTGTGGAAGCTTGTTTCCAAAGTGCATGTGTGGCTTAAACAGCCCTGGGCTGCACTAGAGGATTATGAGAAGGGTTTTCGAATATATACCAACTCTCCTCTGATTGAGTCTGATGAAAAGGTATGGAACGAAGCTGTCGAATATTGCTCAGACCTGGTAGATGCATATACGAACTTTGGGCCGATGGAGGGTAGGTATGATGAAGATACCGTGGTATGCAAAGAGTGGAAGTTCAAGGCACGGTCTTCTGTCAGGCTGCTGATCGGTAGGGGTAATAAATTCTGGCCTGAGTCGGACGGAATAGCAAAATTACAAAATATTAAAGAAGAACTAGCTGGGAGCTGAGTGCTTTGGTTCTTCATGTACATTAAGCACACGAAGCAGTTATTGGATGCGTTACTTTTAATGCATGAGTAGTATCAAAACTCAACCTATTCTAGGGCAACAACTCCTAATAGTTTTAACGCTAACAATAAGTCTTGTATATAAATAATTTAATGACTTTAGAGTTGAAGAGAACTTATTTAGTCTTTGGAGCGCTCCCCGGGCCATCCAGAAAGAGATCACTGTCGGAAGCTGTCGATGTCTTTCGTTTGCTATCTTTCTTGGAAACTCTTCGCGCTACCGGGTGAGTGCCGGTTCCAATCACGGTTGAGGGCAGTTTTGACTCTTCCGGAGGCGGAGGGACCATTTTCTTTTGGGGAGTCAGCTCGTGCTTAAAATAGTTGTCTATAGTCCACTTCGCTCTTTTCCAGTAGTCCTGGACTTTAGCGGGCACTTTTGGATTGGTCAACAATTTGTCCGCTTGATTTTCGAGGCTTTTGAGAACTTCACGCGTGACGGGCGTGTATTCGATTCGAATTCGGTAGAAAAAGAGGAATACCACCATCGACCAGCCCGAGCCGGGCTGGATCGTCAAGCAGTCGAGCAAAAGTCGAAGCAAGATTACCACGTTGGTGTAAGCTACAACTTTTTCAAGCTTGTAACCATAATCATCGAGAAGTCCCTGAAGTTTTTCTGCCTGTGGTCCGTCCGATAGCTTGCGAAGATGGTTCACGACCTGTAGCGAGGAGTAGATTAAATAAGGGACAAGTTTTATAACATGGCTTTTTGTGATAAGCCATGCAAAGGCTAGAAGACCATATTGGAAGCTCTCAATCGGCAATAAAGCAAAGAATGTCGGGATTTGTCCACTAAGCTTCTTTCGGAGGCTCATGCCATAAGTAAGAAGCACCATCACAAACGTCAATCGATAGAGAATCTTGGACCAGGTCGAATGTCCCTGGAGAATCAGATATGACAGGACCTTAACTGAAGAACCGACACAAATAAGAACATGACCTAGTAAACTGGTTAAAGTTGCTATTCAGCACTTTTCATTCCGACTCGACAAACCTGCAAACCAAAGCTTGTGCAATATCTAGAACTCAATTAGCCGAACCCCCCATACACCTGTCAAAGGTAATAACTTACTCCAACATGTGGAAGCGACGGATTGGCTATCTCTTGTATAGGCGGCATTTGATAGTACGATTTTAGGTTGTTGTTTTGGTGAATCTAGGGATGAAACTTCCTTGCGGACCAAAATCTCAGGGCGCCCGCTCATCGCAAGCGCCCCACTAATAATAAGGTTTAGGATCTAGATTGTTGTAAATCTTTACCTTAGACTATAGAGATTTATTTTCTGGATAATCCTGCCAGGTGAAGATATGGTCAAGATCGGTAAGGTTTGATCCGACGTCAAACTCCACTGCTTCCAAAAGCTCAGTTTTGAGGGCCGAAGAGTCGTAGAGACCCTGTCGTTGTGACGCATCTTGTAAGAAGGTGCTTCGGAACATGTCAACTATAGGAGGAGATGCAAGTGATAGGGTTGAACCATTGACATCTTCTTCTTCAAATACTGCTGCTCTGGCATCAATGGGAGAGTTTAAGGTTTTTGCGTTCTCCAACCTAATTGCGAACTTACTGGCAAGATTGTCTCTGCGGGAACCATTGGCACACCATCTGGTGGACATTTCTCGTAAACATTCTACCAACGCTTCGAAATTCGGACTGAGCTCTGTAGCATTGCGAAGCGAGTGTGTTAAAAATGTCCGGGCGGCCACAAACAAGCAAAACGAGAATTGGGGAGATATCTCGCGGTCAACATAGGCGAGAAACTTTGACATTATTGTAGTGATCTCGGTTGCAGCCATAAGACAGGTCTGAGCCGACTGTCTAGATGGCAGGCCAATATTAAGCTCAGCAGGAGGATATGCGACATTCTGATGTAGTAGAAGTACGCTTGTATTGTGCGTGACGTGTGCAAGAGTAAGATTTTCATCCAATTTGCCGTGGATTGGCACAGAAGCAATTTGCCATTTCGTAGGCAAGAATGTTTTCCACCTCACCAACATTGTATCTAGAGCTTGAAACCGGTCGAACCACGTTTTCAGGCCATTACTGGTGGAAAAATCAACCTTTTCCTTCATGAGAAATGACGCAACTCGCGAAAGACACTCAACTGCCTCGATTGAGTAGGCATATCCACCAAGTGCATCATTTTCATCAGTTGGATCTACCTCGTTGTCAGAGATATTGAAGTATCGAGTTTTTTTGGCGATATTGTCTCTCCACAAGTAGCCTTCTATTGGCAGCCTCCTCTTTACGTCTGTACTGGTTAGACTTGTATTCCAGCCTGTAGTCACAGCACAGAAACGATCCATTTGGAATATGCTCCAAAAGATTCTCCGCCGTGCCTCTCTCTCCGCTATTGTCTTGGAAGGTTTTAGGAGCCCAACTCTGTTGAGTAGCTTGCTTGTGTCCATATCTTCTTCCTCCTCGGCCAGCCCCAATTGTTCTACAACACGAGTCGCGGATGATATTATCGACCAACTACGAGGTCCTCTGCCACTTCCCATAGTATCGTAGGCAATTATTATGCTTGCTTGAAGAGTCTCTATAGAAAAGCGGTCCATAGATGCAAGTACTGCGGCCTGTCGACACCGTCGGTAATAAATGTCCTGTTGTTCCACTGGGAGGCTGGAGAATTTGACTGTTACAGCTGTTATTGCTTGCAATATTATAACGGTTCGTTCTGGACTGAAAATCGTCGGGAGAAAGCTCTCTTCGTGCAAGATAGGAATCCACGGATGGATCTTCTCAAAGTAGTGATGGCATAACTGTTCCAGGAGATTATCAGGAGGAAGCAATGTGTCCAGTTCAATGTCATTTGAAACCCTTGACATTTTGCTTGCTCTGTCGTCTGGACTTAAATCCTCTTGTCTTCGCTTGTTGTTTGGGCTGGCGGTGCCAACCGTGGAGATAGCAGATTTTAAACTTTCAGTAACCTTTTCCAGAGTAGGTAGACCATCGTTGAATTGAAGTTCTGGATTCTTCATTGAGAATAATAATGATTGTCCCAAAACTATCGATTCAAGTTGATCTATTCTCTTGGCTATAGCCTCATAATGGCCTGGCTTTGCCCCACGCTTTCGTCGTTCCACATAGTAACACAAAGCACCCGATGCTTCGCAAGCCTTGCACGGGTCTCCTCTTGAACATTTCTGCTTCTTACTACGGCATGCGGCACATGCAGATTGTGGTGCCTCTGATGCGTCGTTCAGATCCTCCTCGTCGCTTTTCATGGCGGCAGATCTAGCGGTTTAACCAGTAGCGGAGGTGCGGGACACGAGAGTCATCAATGTGGGGTAAGATTTTTCATGAAAATCTAAACGTAAGATAAACGTAAAATAAGCGCTAGATTTCATCATGATGCTTTTTGGTAACGTTAATTTTATGTAAATCATCTATAGTGCGATTGTGATGGATTTGGACTCGAAATACGCAAGAAGGCCAACCTTACCATTTTCACGGCCATGACCACTCTCCTTATTGGCTCCAAATGGTAGATCATAAGGACCAGAAGTACTTGAACAGTTTACAGTGACCATTCCATTGTCGAATTCCTTGGCAACGCGGAGAGCGCGGCTGACATCTTTGGTAAAGACAGCGGCATGCAGACCATACTTTGTATTGTTAGCATCAGCAACCGCTTCCTTTTCATCACTGAACTTCTGAATGGCAATAACAGGACCAAAAATCTCTTCTGTGATGACCTTACTGTCTTTGGGAGGGTTTACAAATACAACAGGGCCTGCAAAAAAGCCTTTCTTTGGCAGCTCCGTTGTCTGCGAACTGATTTTGACTCCTGATTGAGTAGCGTCCTTGATGGCAGCATTGAATGCGTCGTATTGGATCTTGTCCACCAGAGGACCAAAATCGGTTTCAGGCTCCAGAGGATTTCCGGCCTTGATAGTGTGAAACAGTTTGGTGAATCTTTCAACAAACGTGTCAAAGATCTTCTCATGGACGTATACGCGGCTATTTGAGACACAGATTTGGCCTGAGTTGTCAAGTTTGCTTTCAACAATGGCGGGAATAGCCTTGTCGAGATCTGCGTCTTCGAACACCAAAGCGGCATTCTTGCCGCCTGTCTCGAGACAGACGCTCTTCATGGATTGAGCGGCAGTCGAATAGATAATTTCACCGGTTCTGGTGGATCCCGTAAAAGAGACCTTCTTGACCAGAGGATGAGATGCCAGAGGAGATCCGCATTCTTTGCCAAATCCGCTAAGAATGTTTATCACTCCAGGAGGAAATCCTGCTTCTTGTACCAGATGTGCGAACTTCAAGGAGGTCAAAGGAGCCTTTTCCGACGATTTGATGACTATAGTATTACCGGCCAGAACGCAAGGAACAGTTTTTCCGCAAAACATGACAATGGGGAAGTTCCAGGGTAAAATACCAACGCATACTCCAAGAGGCTGCAAAATGGATAGATTCAGAAATCCCGGGGTATGTATACTTGTCTCGCCATGAATATCATGGATCAGTCCAGTGGAGGTGCGGATTCCCTGGGCAGAGCCGATAACACCACCCTTATATTTGGCCTTTGGAATACCCATACTGATGGATTCCAATTCCGCTATCTCATCTGCATCGCGTTCCAGCAGATCAGCGAATTTGATGAGAATCTGCTGTCTTTCCGTGGCTGATTTGGCACTCCATGCAGGAAATGCACGATGAGCAGCCTCTACAGCAGCATTAACATCCTCCGATGTGGCCTCATACACATCACTAACTGGCTCTTCGGTGTAGGGATTCACCACTGTAAAGGTTCGTCCCAGCTTGGATTCCACAAATTGTCCATCAATAAACAACCGATTCTCATATCCATTAACAGTCATCTTTTAAAAAAAACTTATACCAATTGACTTGAAATTTTGGAATTGTGCAAACAAGCGGTTACCCCTTTTTCTAACTAATATATATAGAACCCCCCGCTCGGTTCTCGGATCGGTATTGCAATCCGAGCATAGCATTTCATTGCTTCTGCATGCCCCGCCCTTGAAAATGTGTCCGGCGTTATACCCGGCCCGCCGTTCCCGTAGGAGATGTTACTCCGCACAAGATTGCCGACGCATTAACTGTGTTTGGAGCTGGGAAACTGGGGTAAACCGCATAGAATACGAGTCAGCCTCGCTATACACCCAGGACGGCACGCGCGATCTTTGGCGGGTGGGCCTATGACAGCCTTTCATTCTCTTCTCCACCTTTATGCGCTCTAAACAATTATCGTTGTCGATCAATTCTCGGTGGATATAAATAAGGGAGAATTATTCCACTTGAGCGATTATCAAAATAATGGATTCCAAGCTCGAACAAGCCCATATTGAAATCGATGATGATGAAGCCCATGAGCATGTTGTGGATGTGCTTGGTGAGGCCCCACCTTCTCCAAAGCTATTGAGTGTCCATATGTTCCGTCTATATGGAATTCTTCTTGTTGGTTATCTTTGTATTGTTTTACAAGGCTTTGATGGTTCATTGATGGGAGCTATTAATGCCATGCCTTATTACCAGAAATTCTTTGGTATGAAGACGGCAGGCTCCAGCACGGGGATTGTGTTTGCCATTTATAATATCGGTAGTATTGTCGCCGTGCCTTTTGCAGGACCCATCAATGATGGTTGGGGCAGAAAGGCTGGTCTTTGGGTAGGCTGCGCTATTGTCATTATTGGAACATGTATTCAAGGCCCCGCCAAAAATCGAGGCATGTTCTTGGGTGCTAGATTCCTGCTTGGTTTCGGACAAGGGTTTGTCAATTACTCCTCTCCTCTTTATGTGTCTGAATTGGCCCATCCCTGCTATAGAGGCCCCCTCACCGGTATGATGCAAACCTTCTACTACGTTGGCGCCATCATTGCCTCGTGGTTGACATATGGAACAGCCTTCATTAATAGTAATGCGTCGTTCAGAATCCCCATCTGGTGCCAGTTGGTAAGCTCAGGAATTATCGGAATCGCCCTGTTCTTCACCCCAGAAAGTCCTAGATGGTACATGGCTTATGACAATACCGAAAAGGCTCAAGCAATCTTGACCAAGCTTCACGGTGAAGGAGACCCTGATAGCTACTGGGTGAAGCTTCAAATGGCCGAAATGTCTGCCCAAATCCAAAAGTCTGCTTCTCACAGAAGATGGTGGGATTATCGTGAGTTGTTTAACACCAGATCCGCCAGAAGAAGAATGATCTGTGTCGCAGGTATGTCTTGGATTGGTCAATACTCTGGCAATGCTCTTGTCAGTTACTACTTCCCGGTCATTGTCAATGAGGCCGGTATTACCGATCCCCATGTTCAACTGTTGCTTAATGCTCTTAATCCCATTATTGGTTGGATTGCTGCAATCATCGGTGCCCAACTCTTAGACAAGGTTGGTCGACGACCTTTCTTGCTTTCAGGAGTCATGGGCATGACAATCTGTTTGGCCATTATGACCGGCACTACCAAGGCTGCAATTGTCGACAACAATAAAGCAGCAGGACATACTACTGTTTTCTTTATTTACCTGTTCAGTGCTATCTTCTCTCTATGTCTCGTTCCATTGCTGCCTATCTATGGTGCGGAATGCTTACCCACTGAAACCCGTGCAAAAGGAGTCGCATTTGGCGGATTGGTTAGCTCTATTGCTTCTACGGTTGGTCAGTACTCTAGTAGTGCTGCTATTGAGGCCATCTCCTACTATTACTATCTTGTCTTTATGGCATGGGATCTGGTTGAGTTTGCAATCATCTATTTCTTCTTTGTCGAGACAAAAGGTAGAACCCTCGAGGAAATTAACGAACTCTTTATGGCACCAAATCCTGTCAAGAAATCCCTTCAACCAAAGACTGATGCTGCCATTGAGAATACTCTTTTTGTAACTGAAAAATAGTCCCTTTAAGTTTAATATGAATTTTATTATTAACTGTTAACCTTATTTGTTACATATTATTAGTTAACTGATTAAAACACCGTTGCTATATTCTTCTGCGACTGTTTGACAATTTCGAGATTTGTATTTATTCTTTCAGGGTAGCTAAGGCGGATTGCGTGCTAATTCTGTTACTCCTTCGGCGCTTAGTTGGAGTCATGCGCCCGCTTGAAACGCAAATTAAAATACTTGGGCACAGAATTCACTAAGCCATTCAGACATTATACCCATCATAATTCTCGGGCCGTGCTTACCGACACCAGGCCCGGAAGAATCCCCCGCAATTTAGATTGGTTGCATCAGTATCAGAATCAGAATCGGCATGCAATGCATGAGCGGCGCGGAGGAATCTGGTGATTGCGGGGTGGCGGCATGAATTAAGTCCGCACGAGATCTAAGAATTGCAAGGGCCGAAGACTTTGCCGGAATTCCCCCCGCTCTCTGCACTAAGTCAAACTTCAGACGCGGTATGGGACGGGATTAAACGTCCACCAACTAAAGGGCGGAAAAGGCACTGCATCTATATATACCGACATGTGGCCCAGAAATTTTGTCAACTGTGCTGTTAACTGGCGGGAAATTTGGAATTTTTGGTGAAAGATTTCCATGATCACTACACAAGAAGAAAAGGCGAAGGTCGCCAATGGGTCTGCCAAGGTGGTTATCAAAGGCGCCAGTCGTGAGCAGGAGGTATTTAGAAATATGCTCTCCGAGGCAGCGATAGAGAAAATCCTGAGAGTAGCAGAAAACCCCACCAACGAAATAGACCTTCCTCATCGTACTGTACAGGGCAGTCATGCGGAAGAATACCTGTATGAACCTGCAGAATGGTGGACCTCGGGGTTTTTCCCCGGGAGCCTTTGGGCTCTTGTAGAACGTGCCAAGAAGATAGCAGTTTCTGCTTCTGAAGATAGGCTAAGGCGTTTGGCACAAGTTTGGACTGATAAAATCGAATCTCAACAATTCAACACCGAAACACATGATATCGGGTTCATGATAATGCCCAGTTTCGAAAGAAAATATCTCCTGGAAAATGATAGTGCTGCAGCTGACGTTATTGTCCAAGCTGCAAAGTCACTGATGACTAGGTGGAATGAGAAGGTGGGGTGCTTCAAGTCATGGAATCAGGCTTCCACGAAAGTATACGAGTTCGATGCCCCTACCGATTATCTGGTTATCATAGATAATATGATGAACTTAAATCTGCTCTACACTGCTTCTCTTATCACCGGAGATCCTATTTATGCTGATAAGGCCACCCATCACGCGGAAACAACCCTGAAATACCATGTTAGAGAGGATTGGTCCACTTATCACCTCATTGTCTACGACTCGGAAAGCGGAACAAGAAAGGTCGGTCTGACTTGCCAAGGCTATCAACATGAAAGTTGCTGGGCCCGTGGTCAGGCTTGGGCTCTTTACGGCTTTGCGACCGTCTACCAATATACCAAAGACCCGAAGTTCCTCGATGCTGCTAAAAACCTCTCCAACTACTTCTTGAAAAGAGTTGATAACGGTGTCGTCTATTGGGACTTCGATGCTCCGAGACCCTGCGTCTGGGACACTTCTGCTGCCATGATCGCTTCGTCTGGAATGCTTCTCATCTCTCAGCTAGAAAAGAACCACAGATACGTATCTGACGTCGCATCGATATTGGAAGCTTGCCAGAAGGGTGCTCTGACCTCTGACAAAGGAGCCACAATCCTAGACCATTCCACGGTAAACAACTACCAACATGCATATGACAAATCTGCTGATACTGGCCTTGTGTACGCAGACTACTATTATTTGGAAATTGGGAATAGACTTATAGACATGAAACTAGTATAAGCATAGAATTAGCATAACATAACAGTGCTATTATTCTGGATTTTGAGAGCTCCTGACTCTATCTCATATTCTGCGCACAGAGCGGGTTTTCCGTGTGAAGCGGTCCATATCAGAAGGCAATAGTTGAAATTAATCAAAAATCAATAAATAAAATAACTCAACAGCTATAATATGTAGTAATGCGTTATTTGTCTTCTCTCTGTTTCTCCTCGTCGGAAGCCGAGTACTGTACTTCAGCCACTTGACTATCCTCAGAATCTCTGCTTTTGCCAATTACAACGCCAGACACGTTACTCTTAAGCTTAGAAAGATTGAGATTTGGCATTGTGAGGGCAACGATAAGCATGATACCAAAAATTATGATCGGAGCAAGCAGCAACTGTCTCATGACCCCGTTGAAGGCAAGAGCGATCTTAGTTCTCGTATCTGATCCGTATTCATAAGCCAACGCTTTGGTGTAATCATTCATAATATCATTTACCCATTCAGTTGTCTGATTAGGAAACTGCTTCATTAACTCTTTAGGATATTGGTGCCTGTATACGGACCCGGAGATGGCGTCACCAACGACATTGCCCAATGAAAGGAATGTCAAGTATAAAGCAGTAGTCTGGGCCACCTCCGAATGCTTGCAAACAGATTGGACCATGACCTGGTTTGGAGTTGCCAGCATACCAGCTCCAAGGCCATCAATAATTTGGGCAAAGACCAATTGCACGATGGAAGAGTTGAGCTCCCTGTACCTAAAAATAAGGCCGGCTCCAATCATATTTATGGCAGTACCAGATACCACGAACCACTTTGCGTTTTTGCTGAACTTCACAGCAAAGGCAGTTAATGTGGCTGAAACCGTGGATGTGACGGTCGAGGCCAGGTTGACATTAGTGGCGGCACTGTTTGACAATCCCATGGACACCAAAAGCCATGAAAAGAAGTATGGCGAATAGACATAAAAGGCGAGGTAGTAAAGGAAAATGAAGAGAAACGACTTCACCATTTGAGGGTCTCGGAGAAGGTTCAAAGTCAGGATCGGATACTTGGGCACATACACTTCGTAGAATGGGAATGCAATCAAGCAGAGAGAGCCAATGACGACCATAACGATTATGTGAGCCTTTCTCCATTCGTCGTAGTTTGACGATGCAAGAGGAATGGCTATGAATAGTAGTGCAAGTCCAGCTGCCAGTAGAATGGTTCCGCCAATATCGAACTGCTTGGCCATTTCAAGAGGCTTGACCATTTTCTTTGCGATGCCTATCTTCCTGGCTTTCATTTTGTGGTAGAAAAGAACTGCCAGGAGAGGAATGGCTGTGGCAGGGATAAGGATAGTCCACAATCCGATACCCCATCTCCAGGAGGAGTGCTTGAGCATTCCGGTCGTGATGGGGGCTGCCAGCCAAGGAGTGAACATATAACACATATTCGGGAGAATAATGAATATGGCTCTGTTGACGATATCGGTAGTATCTGCAGCAAACAATTGCATCATAAACTGCAATCCGACTTGACCAAACACATAGAAGATTTGTGCCGCGAAATAAGTCTGAATATTAGGAGAGGCGCATAGCATGATGAGACCAAGTGTTAAGCTGGTGACACTCAACAAGAACCCTTCAAACCGACCAATGACGTCTGCAATCTTTGCCATGGGAGGACGGGTTGCGACGTAGAGAACGCTTTGAACGACCCCCAAGGTCGAAATCAAAGAATAGTTATTAAACGACGAGGTCGCGTAACTGGTGAAGATATATATGGTTTGAGAGTCCAAAGACATCGTAATGGATAGGATTAATAGCGAGATCCAACCCACATAAAGTCCCCATTTCGACCACACTTTGGCAATTGACTCAATGCCTGCTACACCTCCAACCACTTCTTCCTGCTTTTCCTCCACATTCTCGGCTCTATCCTTATAGAGTACAGTGTGCTCATGCCTATATGGGAAAATCTTGTATAATTCAATCATCTTCACGGTAGTTGAGAGAGGTGAAACCCGGAAAAGATCGATCTGATAAAGAAAATTTTATCAGATTAAGTTCCTCTTTTATTTTTGTCTCTAAACTTTGTTTTTTCTATGCCATTAGTACAAAATTTCACTTCTTTATCCCGTTTCGGCAAGCCGTTACCGACATGATCAAAGCAGAGCCCCCTTGGCAGGTCGATCCCGGGCTAGGCGCATGCATAACTCCTGATTTTCTCCCATTGTGAGAATTTGTGACCGAAGGATCCTCAAGTCTCATTATTTTTCTTTCTTATTTCAAGAGCTCCATTATAAAGATTTGAACATCATCAGTCATTCTGAAGCTAACACCCTCTTGTAAGGGTTTCTGCTCGCGTATTCTCATAAAAGGTTATTGCCTGATGTATGACGCATCGCATGCCTGACATTGCCTGTGCGGCGGAAAAACGGGCCATTTTGTGTTGATCGACTGATTAATTGTCGCTTTTGGTAGATAAAAATTTATCAGATCCTTTTTTTTCAGATCTTATTTCAACTAGATCCACACTAGCAAACTCTCATTAAGGCACATACATTGCGTCGGCCGTACACCGGACGTAGTACTTGCATTGAAAAATATATAGTAAGAATCCGAGCCTGAGATTTATACTTGATTTTTGAGTAGTTTTGACTCGCAATCAAATCCAAATTGCTGAGCTTCTTATCCTTTTCGACACGGGAAGAGACTGCAGCAGATAGAGTTGATCAAGGTTCGATCCAACCTTGCGATTTCATGTCTGAGACACTAGAGATGTGGTCAACACCAATCTAGTAGTAACTTACTCACAAGGTGGTAACTAGTGCCGCGTTTATAACGTTAGTTTGATAATCAATTGGTATTTAACTCCAAAAAATAGTCTCAAACGACACCAACAGGTTAGATTCAGATTCAGGTGCTTGTACGTCACTGTCAGAACTTGCAACAAATCTACAAACTTGATACTATAAAAGAAGGCCGGAAATTGCGACCATTGGCTGTGCTAGGATATATAGTACCATTCTAAGGAAACGTCTCCGAAAATTGTGGGATTTCGATTTGACTTGGTTTGAATATCAATTAACGTTTTTTTTCTTCAGCATTTCGAATTCTACAGGCGGGTCTCCAGTACCGGCTTGGCAAGCACGTAACGCCGGTCTCGCCGAGATTTTCAACGCTTTTTAGTATATCCTTGGCGGGGCTCACCCCCACCACGCGCCGCCGTCAAGCTAAGACTTTTTTTATGAATTGGAAAATTTTGACTGCTTCTGCAGCGTAGCCGATTTTTTAGCGATAGATTCTTGAGCCCCACACTACCCTTCAATCACTTTTGATCCCTTGAGATTACTAAAAGTAGTACATATATACGATTTAAATGGCGATAAATATTTATGAGTCTAGGAATCATTCCGGAATCGTCTACCGGTTTAGGAAGTACGGTGACTGGCGTATGTACAGAGCGGGAGCATCTCATCTTTGCTATTTGGTGCCGTGTTTACGTTTGCAAACGGACATCGCTCCCAACAACTGAACCTGCATAAATCCTACATGACATTTGACCAATGGCCTGCAAAAGTCGGTTTATGGCCGGTTAAATCCAATACCGACACGCGTTACATGGTTCTAAATCGAGAGCTTATACGCATATTGGTCCGAATTTCGGTCCACTTCTTGCAATGGTGGCTTCGAATTTGACTTTGCATCGTGATTCGTTGCAAAATTGCGTGCGAACGGCATCCAGAAGACGAAGATGAAAAAAAAACTAGTGGTTATTCAACAAATAATAATTCTATATAAGATGTATTCATTAATGGTTTGATCTCTATAGCTCTGAGATGTTTTCTAAAATAACAAATCGGTTCAAACACAGAGCTTCTTTAGAAGAGAAGCAGTCTGATGTTGTTATTTCAGAAGCTGTTCTCACTTCCGCTGTAGTGGTTGATTCCGAGAAAATCATCCGTGATGGTGCTTCTGGTGATGAAGTTAGTACAGATGAAGAGATCGATCCCGATATCTTGGAGTTGCCGTTGATTGTTCGAGATATAGTCAGTTTCGAGGATGATACCTCTGCTCCAACTTTGACATTCAGATACTTTGTATTAACAATCCTGTTCGTCGTTCCCGGTGCTTTCCTGGATACTATGAGCAGTTATCGTACCACTTCTGCTGCTTACAGTGTGTTCTTTGTACAAATTGCTAGCCATTGGGCTGGCAAATGGATGGCAAGAGTCCTGCCAAATAAACAAGTCAAGATTTGGAAATTAAAATTCAACTTGAACCCTGGACCATGGTCTATCAAGGAAAATGTATTGGTCACTATTTCAGCAGCCTCCGGTGCTACTGGAAATCAAGGTACCACTTCAATTTCCCTTGCTGAACTATACTATAATGATAGAGTCCATCCTGCTATTGCTATCTTCTACATGTGGGCGATCGTCTGGACTGGATATTCTTTCGCAGCCATTGCTCGAAACTTTCTCCTCTGGGACCCCCAGTTCATCTGGCCTCAGGCTCTTATGCAAACCACTCTGTTTGAGGCTTTCCGTAAGAGTGATAACGACTCTAGAATTGCTTCGAAACAAATGAAGGTGTTCTTCTTTGCATTAGGAGGTATGGCAATCTGGCAGTTCTTTCCGGAATATATTTTTCCCATGACTGGGTCGTTGGCCTTCCTGTGCTGGGTGGCATCTGAAAATTCCGTGGCTAATTTTATTGGCTCCGGTATGGGAGGCATGGGTTTTTTGAACCTGACTCTAGATTGGAGCAACATCACTTCGAATATCATGATCATGCCATACTGGACTCAGGTGTGCCAGTTTCTCGCATTCGTCCTCGGAGCCTGGATTCTGCTTCCAGCTGCTAAATGGGGCAATCTTGGTTCGTTCAAATATGGTCTAATGTCCAATCATTTGTTCTTGGAAAATGGAACTCTTTATCCAACAACTGAGCTCATGACTCCTGATTTAGCTTTCAATGAGACTGCTTATGAGGAACTTGGACCCCCATTTCTCGGTACTCAGATGCTTTGGGGAATGTTCTTTGACTATGCTTCCTATACATCTGCATTCACCTGGCTTCTGTGCTTCGGATGGCCTCAGATAGTGTCCTCTGGAAAGAAGCTTTACCAGAGATACAAGCTCCGATCAGGTAACGTGAGCCATCACTACACCGATCGTCTTAACAAGATCCAAAGTAATTATGATGAGGTCCCGATGTGGTGGTATGTCGCGCTTTTCTTCGTTTCCTTTGTCATATTAATTACAATCTTCGCAACTGGAAACATGTTTATTCCTTGGTGGACGTATATTGTTGCCCTTGGATTCGGAGCCGCTGCAGTCACTCCGATGGCATGGCTATATGCCCTCAGTAACTTTCAGTTGGCTATTGGAACTTTTAACGAAATGCTTTACGGGTTTATGATCAATTCCATTTCTGGTCACAAGCACCCCGCGGGTGCAAGTTCATATGGAGCAATTGCTGGTGATGCTTGGTACAGAGCCCAATACATGCTTCAGGACCAGAAGATTGGCCATTATATGCATATTCCACCCAAGGCTGTTTTCTTCTCTCAGATCTTCGGTGAGCTGATCGGAGTCCCGGTGAATTATGGATGTCTGAGATGGGTCCTTAGCACAAAACGTGCTTATCTTACTGGCGAAATTGAAGACCCATTGCATCAATGGACTGGACAGTCTTTGGTGAGTTACAATACCAGTGCCATTCAGTACGTTCTGATTGGCCCCAAGCGATTGTTCCAGCTGGCACAATTCCATTCCTTGCCTTATGGCTTTTTGTTTGGAGCGCTGCTACCTGTGTTTATTTATGGCCTGCATCGCACCTTGCCTAAATACTTCAAGTTCCATCTCTGGAATGTGACCATCTTCACCGCCACAATGTCCAATTTCTACGGAAATTTGTCTACAGGTTATCTGTCTTCATTTATTGGTGGTACCGTCACCAACTTCTATGCCTATAGATACAAGCACGAACTTTGGAGGAGATACAACTATCTTCTGGGGGCAGCATTTGACACTGCATTCAACTTGACAATGCTTCTGATATTTATTTTCTTCAGCGCCGGTAAGACTGTCATTATGCCCAATTGGTGGGGCAATAATGCAGATTCAGTAGAGCGGTGCTTTGCGCTGGATTAAATTGTCTTTAAAATCGTTAAACATCTCGTTAACTAGTTTGTTCAATCAAAATTCATTTTAGATTTAATTTACAAAAACGACTCATAACTCATTGCCAATAGTATATTATATGTTGGGGCGCACATCGTTTCGTAATGCTTTGATAATGGCAGAAAACCTCTTCAAATCGGGAGCTTCGTCTGACCAAAACCCCATGGCTTCAATTGCGGGATCAAACCAGTCTCTTAGCTCTTGGTCGGTGTATTCAACCAAGCGAGCTTTGACACATGCAGAGAGGATCAGCGAGCACGATAGCACAGTGCGGCAGAAATACCATGTGCCATGATGACGATGTCGGTAAGAAAGATCGTCACTTTTCAGGTAGTAAAAGTACTTGTCGATGAATTTTTTGAGAATCGGTTGGTATCGGTTATCTGGGGGCAGATGCAATGCACAGTATATGACAGGTCGATAGAGAAACTTGTACAACTCGACGAATCTCGCCTTGAGCATAATGAGAATTTCCGTGTCAGGTTCCTGATCAAATCTAAAGCGGATTTTAGGAGCCAAATTGTCATAACATTCACCCAGCTGCATCTCAAACCTTTCAGTAGTATCGATCAAGCTGTCTATTGGGAACGTCAGCCAGTCCGATGGTTCAACCATGAAGAGGGCGTTGATGAACTGGTTAGCAATTTTGCGGAGCAGAATCTCCATTAAATAGTAGAACCAACTGGTTTCAACAACATGGCCAAGCATAGTCTCATTGTTGTAAGTATCCGGAAAGGCACCATCGATCGACGAAAAGTCCCTTGGAGGGACTGGGAAAGGTGAGGGGTAGGGGATATTTGCGATTTGAGATAACGGCAGCGGCATCTCGATAAAAAGTTCAGATTCCGACTTTAGACAAGACCAAAACAGTCGCTGTACCAAACTGAATCTAGAGGTACTTTGAAAATCTTCACTATTCATCTGTTGATCTTGTGGGTGCAGCAGCAAAAAAGTCTTGCAGATCTCGCAAGCCTCATGAAACTCTTGCCATGCCAATGCAGGTTGAACATTGTACATTCGAAATTGGGCCGACAAGAAGTGGCACTGTGCAGCATCTGGAGTGTATGATTCCATGACGCCTAGACGTTTGCGGGCCTCGACAAAGTAACGATGGGCGATAATCTTTCGTCTACCGGCCGCTTCCAACGAGTTCTTTGCTTCCATATATTCGTGGCCACCTTCGAAGTTGCCTGCTATGGCACCCAATGCGCAGAGGAGCAATATCACACATGACTGTGCGTCCCACCCGGGTCCGTTTTTAGCGATTTCCTGAGCGTATGATTGAACGCTGGCGACATCGCAAACGGGGTTTTTGATGTGGACATTAAGGAGGAAGTTTCTCACCAATGCCGGGGCTTCAGAGTAGTTAATTTCATAATCTCCTCCGTAGAAGCTTGCCTCTCGGTATTCATCTTTGTATAGCATCATGGGCATTTGCAAGATATCAGGGCCTAGACTTTTCAAGGTGGGAAACGATGTTGAGAATATAGGCCAAGTAATGATTCTTTCCGAAGTCATATTTCCATCTGGGATATTCAACGAGCATGATCGCGAGTCAAGATAATATATATCGTTTTCCATTTCCATAACAGAGCTTCCCTGCCTTGAACGTTTGAAGGGTCTCCCGCCATTAAGATGACTATCCGGACTCCCCATTAGTAGAGTACTATTACTACGATGATGCTCCAACGGGCCGACACCATCAATGGAAGGAGCGGAGATCGAAGATCTATCTATTTTATCAGATAGTTTGTCGAGTTGGGATATGGCATAGTTGACTCTCTCTAGAATCGTTAAGCTTGCCAAATCAAATGTAGACCTATCAACTGCAGTATCATCATAAACACAAGTTTTGCCCACCTTTGCACAGAACCCACAAGTGGGTCTATTATTGTCACATTTGGTTTTTCTGAATCTACACAGTTGACAAGCAGTCACAGAGCGTTTTCGTTGATATGACATTGACTCACGAGATACGGATTGCCTTCGTGAGTTATTATGACCATTATTAGTTTCACCGATTTCATCCATGATAGCCTTTAGAACAAAAGTTCTCTACAGGCGCTTTTGTATGTTCTAAGTCTGAACCTTGTAAGTATCAAAAAGAAGGGGAAGAATGCGTGTTTGGTAAAGAGGCCTTAATTTTTCTCGTGTGCGTGCCGCACATAAATCTCTGTCGTGAGATCCTTCAAGTGCCACTACCCCACTTTAAGCCCCTATACCCGCCCGCCTTCTATGTTACCGCACCGCACCGCGTCAATGTATTAGATTAGCGAACCCCTTTTATGAAATATTACTGTTTGGATTAATGTTTTACTTAAATAACGAATATTTATATCATTTAAGCTACCAATCTTCGGTGTTGGGGATGTCAACTCGGCGGTGTAGGAGCTTTTTTAATCGGAGAAATACCCCAGAAAAACTTGCAAACTCGGAACAACATGAAAGCGGTATCGGGCCACCCCTCAAACTCAATAACCTCAACACTCAACCAATATCTGGGGATTTTCTAACTTTGTCAGATGAACGGCGTACGTCATGCGATACACACATATAATTATTGCTTTGGGCCTTTTGGCATGAGACATGTGATCTAATCTGGGATGCATCCACGTATACGACATGCGTAATTAACCCTTAACACTGCGCCTGGTAAGATTATATCTAACCGCACAAATCGTTATCAGGCCCAATCTGTCGAAAATATTGATCTCTCCAAACCTTATTTCTCATTTCAATGTATATTTCTAATTCGAATCCCACAGAAATCTTGTTTGTCTTAATTAAGATCGTTTATTTACGCAAGATTGGGGGATCTGCGGCATAATCATGCATGAATGATGATATTCCAGAAGCTTTGATTTTGTTGCCTGCGGAGTCAATTTAGAGCTCAGATTACCATGGAATTAGAGGCCGAAAATCCGAGATACTTCGATAATGAGAGACTTAGTAATTACACAAAAAATCATTTTTTTTCACAAGAGATATTATTAATATGATAATAGAGGGCCATTAGAGGCTTTTGTCGTGCTGACGGACGATGAGTTGACACGTGATGAGCGGGTCAGAGACTCTGTCGGAGCCTCAGAACTCAACGACGACCCGACTAAGTATCGACCTAACTTGTAATAACCTCTTCTGTACGATTATAACGCGCGGGACATACTAATATTCTAGAAAAGGGACAATAATCGGGCCTTTCCGAGGGTACGAAAGCTCAAACAGCCGCAAAATGGGGAAATTGGGGAGAAAGTTAACATCAGACGAATTCGCACATGAGTTTTGACCACTTGGAAACATCAAACTAGCAATCAGGGACGTTTCACGGTCAAAAATGGCATATTTCATAGAATTTACATTTGGGTTAGAGGTTGAAACCTAACCCTGATTAGATCCCTGTAAGGCTAGGCTGGTTTTCAATTTTCGTAAAAATTGGCAGACTGTCCGAGTGGTTAAGGAGTTTGACTTGAACTTTTCATAGCTATCAAATGCGGTTCCCGCGCGCAGGTTCGAATCCTGCGTCTGTCGTTATCTTTTTTTTTCTTGACTTCGAATCTCCTTAGCTTACGGATGAGCCTAATAATGTTATTTGGTCAAAAATATCCTTTTTCTTCATAGGTCAGTGTTATTATGAAGTTTCGTTTTTGTAGAAAACTGCTTTTGTGTACTAGCGATGGTTAGTCCGAAAACCGGGCCCCCATACCGATATCGGAAGGAAATACGTCCGGTAGATATTCACTAATAAATTGTCTAAAACTACTTTGTGAAAAGGCACCACGCAAATGATCGATTACTTAAGACAAAGGAAACGGTGGATTACATTAAAATCAAGGTGGGCAACAGAGATGTTTGTGGATTTGATTGCATTGAAATCGCAGAAATTGAATTGTGTTATTGATTCCTCATATATAAATTATAAATCCCAAGCAAGCCCTCTATAATCCTCTTATTCTGTGTATCCGATTCTCTATTGTTTCAATTTCAGAGTTAAGTTGTCGTAGCTCAATTTCCAGTCGCTCTTTAAATCCTTCTTCAGTCTCTTCAGTTATCCTTAGTACTTGAAACTTAATACATGGCTCTTTAATATTTTCTGCTTATATGTTACTTACCAGCACATTTATGAAGGTTGCATAGAATGTCAACCGTCCCTTGGCGTGACTCTTTAAGCTCTTCTAGCTCTTCACAAAGCTCCTGAACATCGTCTGATTGTTCATATTCATCATCGGCACTCATATTCCGACACTCTTGAGAGCATACGACGTCTACAAATGGCCTTTCTACAATTTAGTCGATCAATGTTCTATATGTTGTAAGTAAGAAGATGAAAGTGAATTTCATCTAGTCCCGAGATTTAAGCATTTCTCCCTTCCTGCAAGCTTTACAAGGGGCATTGTGCGTGCGTCCGCCGTGCCCGATCCCGAGCCCCCGACCAAACCTCCCAAAATCGGGCACCTTCGAGCTTCTTTACCGCATACTCGTCAAAATTTCATCAGCATGTTGAAACGAATAATACACCCGCCTAGGGAGCGGCTAGAGACCCTCAAAAAGCTGCAGGCTACGATATTTCATCAATCATACAATCCCACTATGGAAAGAACGGGATCAAAGGTCCTTCGACAAAATTTGAAAGGAGAGGCCATAAAGGATTATTACCATCCACAGGTGCCCGTAACTGCCAAACAGCTTAGAGGCCATTTCCCAGGAATGAAATTCGTTGACCCCGATGAACGGTACAGATTGGCTCGTGTTGCGGCGTATGTATATACTTCAATCTGGCTCGTAGAGAGAACTAACGTATATCATTATAGCAAAAAACGAAAAGGCAAGGGCGCACCCAAGAAACTGAAAGGTAAGAGACGAATGGATAATTGTGCTGATGATAATACATATCTAACTAATTGTTGCTCTAGAGAAGCGAGACCCCAACAAACAACAGAAAAAGAAGTAACGAATAATAATAAAACTTGTACATATGCTAGAAATGAAAATAACAATACATCGAAAAAGATTCTAGAAACAAAAGCAAAAACTACATATCCTTATCAGGCCCTCGCCGCTTACGTCGTGGACTCGTTGATTTTTCCGTCACATACACCTCTACTTTGGAGGTACTCCCGTCGCTCGAGGACGAGCTTTCAGTATCACTGCGCCGGAACCGTCCTCTAGAGTCCCCACCACTGGATGAAGGACTCGCCGCGTCTTCGGCTTCGGTATCAGCATCCCGAATACTGATTATAGGAAGCAATGACTTGGGGAAGTTCGCCGATACCGGCGTCTGAAATGGATCACCGTTTGACTCGATATCCTCCTTGTTCCACACGTTTTTCAGGTATCTGATCAGAAGATGATTAGTAAAAAGCATAAATGAGATGATCCTGGGACAAACTGCCACTTACACCATGTTGAGAAACCCTACAAGCTTCTGCTTCAGAAGCTGTTGCTCCACCTTGATTATCAGCATCTTCCACATCAGAAAGTCATCAAGCCTAGATTCGGTTAGAAATTTCCCACAGAAGACCATCATAAAAATAGTACATACTTTAAGCACTTGTTGGCTTCCATCGTCCGATACAAGGGAAATTGCCGCAGCAATGAGTTAAAAGATATTCCTTTCTCCGGGTGCGCTTCATACAATGCTTGCGCACAGAATAGATCAAACAAATGTCGCTTCTTGCGATATTCCTTACCCGGAATATTTCTCAAAACACTGTTCAGCGCCATAACGTCCACATCGTAGGGGTCATCCGGAGAACGTGCCATAGATGCACTCAGAATATTAGGAACAGTATACTTCCCATCATAAATGCCAATACTGAAATATCCTTCCGTGGTTCGCAGAAATTTGTACAGCTTGGACTTGGGAATATACCCCTTTCCTTCTGGATCAAACTTGAGCCACGCCTGCTTAAATCTCGTAATGTCGTCCTGAGTGATATGCGCAGTGCTGCGATGGAAAACGTAGCTGAAGTTCTCATAAATCAACGACACAAAGATGTTCACGAAAATATACATCGAAATGATGTTCCAGCTAATAAACAAAACATAGGCAAAAGGATGACTTCCACAATCGGACCGAGTAAATTGATCTCCGCCAACGCAATACGGTGGTGAAACTAGATAGTCGTTCAAAATCTGGTTCCAGCCCTCACCACAACTCATCCTGAACAGCAGGATCAAAGCCTTTGGTACAGTTCTCAAATTGAGATTGTCAGTACCGTTCGGCCCTATCCTAGTCAATCCAAAGGATTGGTTCAACGCGATCGCATACACCAAGAACAACACTGCCCACGTCACTATGAGGTTGGCAATATCGGTCAAACTAGCAGAGGCAGTCTTAAACAGGGTGTCCAACCGAGTACTCTTGGGGATCCATAACAGTAACATTCCTACAGCGCCAAGCTTCTGGAAGTTGTCAAACACATCGGTCCAATACTTCACCATGCCAATCATTGTAAAAGTAAAAGAAATACAAGTGACGACAAGAGCAAACACCTCCCATCGCTTCCTTAGCATGTTTCGAGTACCAAGAGCATACAGCTTGATAAGTTGCAGCACCAGATAAATAGTCGTCACAGCCAATAGTATTCCCTTTTGAACTTTAGAGAAGGTCTCCGGAGCCGGGTAGTACTCGACACAAAGCATGATCACAACAACCGTCAGAATCATAGTCTCCAATTGATAAATCCACGAGTTCTTCTGTTCAGCCTTTCGAAGTAGATAGGCCCTCAAAGATCCCTCACGTGCCAATGGAGGTCTGACAGCCGGTTTGACGAGTTTTAGAATTTTCTCAACCTCATACCAGGTCAGTTGATCGTCGGTGAGATATGCAGTACCCCGTGTTTCCGAGTAATTCTTGATAATTACAGAAACAAACAATGTTAGGATAAAGATGGTTCCGACAATGTTATAAAATATCGGAAACACACCGTTATACCGTGACGCAAACGTCACGGGATTGGAATCACTTCCAGTGATACTCATGACCGACTCCAGAACATCGACCCATCCCTCTAACGAAATAACCTCAAACTGAATGAGAAACGCATGTCCAAAAGTGTCATAATCATAATAACTTTTTGTAACTGCACGCGGAGTTAAGATTTCCCAGTTGAAAGGAGTATTCATATACTCGTCCACGCATTCTGAGAACGGACCAACGTTCCCATCGGTGCAAAAAGAAAGCTTTCCAACAAAAATATTCAATCCCCAAACTGCAAAAGGAAACAGTAGTGACAAAGATATAATCGCAGCACCAGCAATCTTGCTCAATCCGACAATAATTACGTCGTGGAACGTTTTCTGCGCTTTAGTGCTGATAGCCAAAAGTCGTAATGCCCTAAAAGCCTCAAAAGCACGCACAAATCGCGACACGTAGCCACCAAAGAATGACTCACTGATAAATGTAATCCACAATGAAATCAAGACAAAATAATCAATTCTGTTCCAGCTAGAGCGGAAGTACGCGTTAGGCGTAAAGCAAGCACCATCGGCAATGATCTTAACTCCAGCTTCAAGGGTGAACAGCGAAACGAAAAGAGCATCAGTAGAAGTAATCCACGTGTGCGATCCGGTATGTTCTGCGATATAGTTAATATAGTACAGAGGCGTGTTGATACATGAGATGACAACAAGTGCAATGGTAGCGATAAGCATGACAGCTGAGAACGTATACCAAACCATTGGCATCGGGTAAACTCCGCTTGTTCGCGCACCATGACTAGATGCAACTATCCTTTGACAGAGTTTTCGAATCTTGTTCTTTGGCGAAAGGATATAGAAAACGTGATCATACCGAGGGTTTTGAACTAAGAATTGCTCCTGCAACTGCTTTCGTTCCGTATGCGAAGTCAAAAATTCTTGGGCAAGTTCAGTGGGCCGTGAGTTGAGACGCTGCTTCTTCTTCTTCTCGATAAAAGGATTATCTCCTGACGGCCTTCTGAGTAGGTCAATTTTCAGATTTGTACGGACCTTCTTTATCCACTGAAATCTAGGAGGGCGATCAAATGCTCCTTCATTCACCAGATCTTGAGAATAGGTCGCGGTATTACCTTCCTCGCCGTCTTCGCTTAGAAAGTCTTCAACCACATGGCGTTCGAGTAATAAGTCAAATACCGCCTCACCAGACTCGGGGCTCTGTTTCGTACTCTTTGAGAAAATGCCCTTGAGAGATTTAACCCCACCGGCAAGATAGTCAGACCCTTTGTAGATGTTGGTTGCGTACTCTGACACAAAAGCCTTAATTTGCGCTTTCCGCTTCAGCTCGGGTGAAACATCCAAATTCTCAGTGATCACAGCGATGAAAATGTTCAAGACAACAAAATTGGACAGAATGAACCAACCAATCAGAAACGCACCAAAACACGCAGCCGCGAATGTGAAAGTGCCCGATTCCACGGCAGGGTATAATACCTCTGTCCAATTCTCCGTCGAGGTTATAACATACATTCCAACAAAGGAATTGGCCAAGTCGAAGAATGAAGTCATGTAAACATTTCCGTCCTCGTCGCTCCAAGGAACGACACCGCGGAACAACTGTGTCGCCAGCAGTGTGCAGAGGAACATCAAAACAAACAAGAAAATCACCAAGTTGAACATGGTTTTGTAGTTACCAAGAACCTTGATCCATAGATTTCTCACAAAGCCAACGGAAATTGCAACTCGGTAGAATCGGGCAACTTGAAAAACGGTAAGCCAGGCATAGACGATCTGGTGCTTATGGACAAACGGCAGAATTATAATAACGTTGGCAATAGCCAGAAAGGTGTCGATGAGATTCGGAAGGCTCTTGAAAAAAGCTCTCCAAAACGGCAAGTATATTGCAAATCGAATTATCATTTCCGACGCCAAGGCCGCTGTGGTCCAAATCTGCCATCGATAGATAAAGTTGATTTGCGATTGTGAAGAGCCCGCCTCCAAAGTACACTGGACAATAAGATCCATCGTGATAACCATTCGCCAGACAAATTCAACTCTCCTATAAAGTCTGCCCCATCTGTTTCGAGTAAAAATCTCCTCGTGATTTCCTCCAAAGAACTGGTAACCTTTAAGTACCTCGCGGTCGCGGCGCAGCTCATCTCTGACTAGCTTGAAAGACGACGCAATGACAGCCACCAGCAGATTGATTTGCCACAGAGACAGGACAACAATACCGGCTACAAAAAATAGCGAAGCTGCCAGATAATCCGTATCAGTTGTATAGTACATAATATCAGTGAAAGTATTCGAAGACATAATCACAAACACCATTTCAAGAGAGTTGAAAATGTTATCAAAATGCACAGTTCCACCGTATGGATTCTTGTCCGAGACGCAAATGCTATTAACCGGGCATGTGAATCCTTTGGCAACACCACCCGAAGACCCATCTGTAAAAACGTATGGGGCCACCTCCAGAGACTCCGAAAGAAAGTAGCTTCCACAAAACTGCTGAGTGGTGAAGTTTGGCTCAATACCAGCTTGATCAACCCAAACACAAGTCCGCCTTAAAGAACTTTTGAAACTCTGCAGTCCTATGATCGAGAACAGAATCCAAAAGAACCCAATAAAAATACCGATATTGGCCAACAAGGGAGCCGCTTTCTTCAAGCTTCGCAAGACAGAAGAAGTACCGTGGGTCAGGTTAAGCAGACGCAATATTCTCAGACTGCCCATAACCCGAAATGCAAAAAACTTGTTATCATTCTCAACTTCGTTAATATTTAGAATCAACGATATCCAGAATGACACAACGGCAATGAAATCTAGTCGATTCCAGCTGCTCCTTAAATAAGCACGTTCAATCGGCACTGCACCGGTTTGAAACGCAGCAGATGCCACTGCAGTTTGTTCATCCTCCGGTTTTCTGGATGCAAGAAAGGTGGTGAAGGACTCAATGACCACTGGCAGTTCCCGCTTCACTGTTTTCAAGCCTGAATTACTTATTCGGGTGGAAGTGGTTCTTCGTAGCATTTTATTACGCCAGTTCCCAGTTTCGGGTGGAATCTCAGCTGTTGATTGCAGCAACAGCTGGGAGTCATCCCAAAGGCCATAGCTGATGATTTTGGATATTATTTCAATCGTGTAAACAATGAACACCGCCAGCATGCTCCAGTCCATCCACGAATGGCCCCATTGTGGAAACATTGCTCCACCGTACTCATCGTCGTCGAAGATATTGGTTGAGCACTGATATGATATGATTATTGTTTGGAAGACGATCAAGCAGAATATTAGAGGATCGACCCAAGGTTGATGCAGAATTTTGTAGAGGATCTTGCGAGCTTTATTGTCACCACTGAAAATGCGAAGTGATTTGCCGTACAAAGTACCCAATGGAACGATTTCGATTGATTCCTGTGTCGCTTTAAATATGGAATCTTCATCGGTGTCATGCTGGTAAGTAGATGATGAAGCCTCATTCCCTGAATAAACAATTGGGGAGGGATATTTCGGAGAAGTAACTTCGACTTGTTGTTTTACAGGAGGAATAAGGCCATTATCGAGGATATCCATGTCCATCGAGGTTCGGGGAGTCCCGTTAGAGACGACCCGAGCTGATAGATTTCGGACCGCGTCTGCGATATTTCTGACGGGAGGTTCTGGTTCTATCGGCACGTTCAAGCCCAGTCCAAATCCTTCTTCTGCGTTTCGTATCGATCCTTCTCGAGTATTGTTACCGGCGATGTTTTGATTGTAGCCGTTATAGAACAAGGAATTGGCCGCCGAAGATGGTCCAGTATCGCTTGGTCTTCGGCTACCATTGTCCTGCTTATCATCCACGACTTCAGCAGCAAGCCAAGAGCCTCTCCCGTCTTTACCTAGAGCTTCATTTAAACCTGCCTTGAGTCCCAATAGATCCTCGACATCTCTGATATCTCTTTCTCGCGACACGCCGCGTTCTTGGGATGTTGCTCTTGAGCTTTTGTGGGGAGAAGCTGTTCTTGAACCGATACTATGTGCGTCGCCTAGAAATAGTTGTCGAGCACCCAAATATACAGCTGAATAACGATTATTATGATGGTCATCATCATCTTCAGGCAACAGACCGGACGAACTACCAGCCGATATAGATGAATGTAAAGTCAAATCGTTAAGAGAAATAGACTCGTCGTTAAATCGACTGTCAGACCAGCTAACAGGTCGTTTCGAACTCATTATTATTCCAATCTCGTCGGCTCCTTATATTCCCCTGTTAATTTCAATCTTCCAAGACTTCTATATATATAATTCCCCACTTACATATATTTCAAGTACAATATAGCCTAAACCTTTCAATAATTGCCAGTATCTCCAATAATATAATAAATAGATCGGCCAATAAATGCCACTAAAGGCAACAAAATCCTATCTATACTCACTTGACGTCCTTTTAGCGCTGGGGGTCCTTGTGAAGGAGGTCGTCGTGATTATGCTGGGACACAGCCTTGCCGGCTCTGCCGCTCCCGTTCCGCTCATCAACGCTCGCAAAAGGCCGCCGACGCTGATTCTAGACTTTTTTTTGTGGAAACTAATACCGAAGAATAGTCATGATATCGCCATAAGGCTTTATTTATCTATTTGAGAGTTATTTGAATTATTTTGTATGATTCTCAAGGGATCGTCGCTCTGATGAAAAAATTGGAGCCGTTAAGGATATATTGGCCCATCAATGTATTGGAATTGGAACGACAAACCGATTATCTTCCATCATTGATCATTGGATGGAAGAATTCTGATAATGATTATGTTGTGGTGACGACATTACCGTATTTCGACCCTATAATGGTGAATACTCTACTTCAAAGAGATGATTTACTTCAAGGAAGTCATTATCCACCTTCAGAAATATATAGAATCTGTGGATTGAAAAAATTGTCGATATTAGGGACTCTTAACTACAGTGATAAAGGACGGGCGAATTCTCATCCATTCAATGCGAAATTCGATAAAAATACTGTGTTTCCATACATAAATAACGTGGATCGTCAACAATCAATTCAGGTAATTGGGTTTCGCCCGCCAATATCAAGCAAAATGCAGTATTTCTCCATATACCCCATATCACTGGAATTGACGGAGAAAACGAAATTGACTGTGATAAGCGAGAAATATGAGGCCGATCTGGTGAAAGCCAGAAGCGACACTCAGATCCTGATTGAGAAAATCAAAGAACATACTCCCTACATCGACCATGAGGT